>JARHVA010007132.1:0-562500 GCA_037957365.1 Torreya grandis
ATGATATTTTTGAAACATCACATATTATATTCAAACACAAAACTCCATAATTGGCCTCATGATAGATCCAAGGTCTATATAAGTGTGGTAGGACAATAGATTAGGGTTGGAAATCTCATTTCATCACTACTTGTCTTCTTACATTATGGTGCCAAATAATTTCTCATGCGAGTATCCAATATTTTTCAGTAGACTAACAACATGGGTCTTGAGGATTAGGGAATATGTTTTGGGAAGGAAATATCCTTTAAATTTTTATGTATATTATCCTTCATAGGATGATATTTATACTTCACTAGTTATTCCAAGTTTATGTTTTCTATGTAGGAAATGTATGTCAAGTTATGTATATGGTAATTTTAGTTATTAGTTTATTAATAGTCCTTTCCATATTTTTTTAGTTATGATTATTTTCCTATGTATATTTCCTAAATCACCATACCACATTACAGTATTGAGATAAATGATGATCTTTGGGTGGGGCATATTTATACACCTACTATTTTCACTTTTGTCATTTATCAATGCTTTATATCATAAAGTATTTTCTACACATCAATCTCCTTAAGTGCATACCTTAAGAGTTGCACTTGGAATGGGGTGCAGTCAACTTCTATTAATTTTCAAGAGATGTTGGAATTCTATCTTATCACACCATCACTACTATTATTCTAACCTCCTCCAAGTACCTATCCATAATTCCCTTCCACATATTTTGTATCTAGATTTGATAGCTTCCTTATATAATATAGTATCCACTTAGAATATTCCTTTGTCCCTCATGTACTATAAAAACCATCTCGATATAGTTCTAAGTATGGTAAAAAAAAATTAACTATATTAGAATGGTTGATATTGTATTATTCTAGCTGACATCTTCCAACTATATCAGTCTAACAAATATTATTATCTTAGAGATTAGGCTTGGTTTAGGTATTTAAACAATATACGTAGTGGTAATATTTAATTCCTAATAATATATATCACATTCATACACTATGATTTTTCTCACATTTCTTACCTAATGAAGTATTTGAGACATTTAATGGTTTAGAGTCTTGTCCTAGAGCTCTTCTCTTATTGTGTAATTGAAGCTTACTAGGAGTCATTAGAAGTTCATAACTAAGGATATTTAGGTATTCATCCAATAATTTGAGAACTTCAACCTACAACATTCTCTTGCAAATTTCCACTTGAGTAAAAAGGGAGATTGAAACATCGATAGGTCCACCCAAGGTAATTATTTTATATACCTATACTCTTTCCATTAGTTAGTAGATTAGATGTTGATAATTTGTTTTTTGGTGTATATGTGTATCCTTGATTAGGTTTTTTCTTATATCAAATGAACATGTATATATATAAAAATTCTTAGCTTTCCATTAATCACTTTGGGTTGAATAGACCCCCATTTGGTTGACCATTACACCGTACCCCTTTAAAAACATCTAAGCCATAATTTATTTTAATTTTTACCCCTTTACAACAATTTAATTTACTTTTATATTTCAAATAATAGTTTATAACCATTTACCTTTGTTGAGGTCTAGTGAGAGATACATCCTTGTGGCATAGGCTTAGGCTTTGGATCCCTTTCCTCTTGAAATTTGAGTTATAGGTCACCCTCTCCAATATCTATGGATATAATTGGTCCTTGTTTGGTCATCTAAGTATACATAAGATTTATTTTATTGAATTCATTTTATTTGTAGTATAGTGAAATAAAGAGGATAGTTATAGATCATCTTATCCCATGCATACACACTTCACATAAGCTAGTGTGTAATGAATATCCATTTATCACACATATTTTTCTAGAATGATTATCTAGAGAGTTTAATCTCATTTGATGATACCAAACGCAAGGACACAAAACATGCGTGACAATTGATAAAGAGAAATATAAATCCAATAAATCAATTCTAAAATATTGTGTGGTTGTCTATACATACCCTACTATAGATACTAAATATTATTGCAATGACACATCTAAATATTTGGATGGATATATGATTATGATAGGTATATTCTTAGATTCACATATGTTCATCCCATTGATGGGATATTTTTTTGGATTGAGAAAAATACATTTAAAAAATAAAAATAAAATAAAAATTCCTAAAAATATTAAAATGTTTAAAAAAAATTATAATGAAGGCTTATGCATGACATGATTTTCTAGTTACGTGAATGTTTTATGTTATTTATCATGTTTACATGGTATAAAACATATATATATTATACACACATGATTTAAATGATATACATCAGTGGGACGTTTGGTATACAAGATACACATTATACATGAACATTTATATGAAAGATATTCCTTACACATAGGGGTTGTGTTTATACATTAGGATATTGCCTACACTTGGGACATATTAGTACAATTTACATGTTATATATTTATATGACTATTCCATTGATCATATTGAGTGACTTAGACTAACTATACATGGATTTATCTTGTGTGTACTCTTTAAGTTACTATGTTATATGGATATTGTAATTTTATAAGGTAGATGATGACCTTTGATGGATTATGGGACTCTACTAATTATTATGTGTGCTCAATATTTTTGATTACTATGTTGAGTGATGATTGATGTGTGGTATCTTTCATGTTTATATGCGTGTATTGATTTTGTTTTTTCTCATCAAGCATCAGTTGTTAAAGGGTCCTCTAGTCTATGGCATGTTTAATTTTTGTCAAACTTGAGTTTTATCTTGAGTGCTTGTGTGCCTCTTGATGATATTATGTGTGCATATTTACATAGTTGCTAAACATGGTATCAAGATTTATATTAGGATTGTTTTATTCATTTTAATGCTATGATTTTTATCATGCTTTTTATATTTGTATTATTACTAAGTTTTCATTTATGAAATAATTATTACTACATTACTAATTCTTATATCTAATTGACATGACATTTTTATAACCATTACCTTAGATTACATGTTTAATAAGTGTGTGACTAATAAAAAATTTGCATGATTACATATCTTATTATGTTATTACACATGTTGTGCATGAATACATTTTTATATATAACATGGTGTGTATAAATATTTATTTATAGATGAGTTTTTTTTAGGATTCATTCCTCATCTTAAAATGGGAAACACTAGTGGGTATCTATACATGGAAATAATCAAGCTAAATTGTGCACTAAATTCCAAAGGTCTAGCTAAAACAATTGATGTAATGGATAGTTATATGGGTGTGTTATAATATTTTTTCATTTTTAATTAAATTTAAATTAATTAATAAAAACTCAATTAAAAATATGGTTTATGATGAATACCTATATATTAAGAGATGTTTCTCACCGGGAGCTTCTTTTTGGCTGTGAAGAATAACCTGCACACATGTAAACACTTGGACAAAAATAGATTAATAGATAATTGGGTGAGTTGCCTAGTCAAAAACTAGTCTTAGGAAGTTGTGAAATTCCTAAAATGGATGTCAACTCACTTGTTTACACAATCATTTGGATTAAAAAAATATTAACTATAAACCATGCTAAATATATTAAACAAGATAAATACATATAGATTATTTAACTTAGATGGATAAGAGAAATAAGATAAATAGATGTAGATGATCGAGATAAATAGATATAGATTTTTTTATTAAGATTAATTCATGTTGTTAAAATAATCTCTATTTCTAAAATAGAATATAGTGGATCAATGTCAACCCTGATAGGATTGATGTTGATTTTTAGGATCAATGTTTATTTACAATTAATTGGTGTTGATTCTCTCTGTGACTGAGTTTAATTAAAATAGAGAATAGATTTGATGATAGAGGATAAAATATGACTATTGAAGGATATGTATAATATTCTAAAGATTAAATAAATAGATAAAATAATAAATATTGATTGGAAATGAAATAAATAAACATAATTACTTACCTTGGATATAATTACAAACATAATGAAATCCTTCTCCATAAATGCAAGAAGTCTTTCAAGCTTATGATGACGGATATAGATTAAATGTAGAAAAATTATGGAAGAGTTTCATCAAAGATGTCCTTAATCTCTAAAAAATCTAGTAGTAATTCAAGGTTCAAAGTTTCCCTATCCAGGAGTTAAAGGTTGGCTATCTATTTATGGATTGATGTTGATCTAGATAATCGATGTTGATTGTAAGTGAATCGGCATCGATTCACCTAAATTGGTAGGTTTATTCCAACCATGATTAAAATTAGATTTATTTAGTGTGTAGTTGTTGGTAATGAAATCATATGGGGGTAGAGTTGTTAAGAGGTATATTCCTTAGGTTATTAACGGATTTAGGAGGTTAAGGATGGTAGAAAGGTAATAGTAAAGGTAAATTATCAAGTTATCAATGGTAAATATACTAAACCTTAGGATAAAGATTATTTAGGAGATTACATAAAAATAAAGGCCTACAACACCTAATTAATTATATATAGGGTAAAAAATTATAGTGTCTATATTTACCCCTTTTTGTGGATTGGTATAGAATATGTGCCATGAGACAAAAACCATGAGAGGTTCAATGCCCTAGCTTTATGTGAAGAGGTATCCCCCCTCAAACTAGGAGCTAACATAAGATAAGCAGCATGTGATATGTTTTAAAAAATGAATAATGAATGGGATGGGTAGATAATAGATGAGCTCTAATAAACATGGATGCATAACATGAAGTATATGTTTTGCATTCATAGGATGAAAGGTAATACAAGTAGAGATGCCTCAAGGTAAATCCCATAATAAAATGCCCTAAATATAAATGTGTGGTCTTAAAATAAAGACAAATAAGATAACAAGTGATAAGGATTGGCTAACCGAAGCATCTGGTGTGTTATATGGTGTGCACACTACCTATAGACAACTATTCTCAAGAGAAAAATGCACGCTTGAGACCCACTGAGGGGAGTTACCCAAAAGAGTGCACACCTTACACAAGTTGTGAGACTAATAGGGGTTGAAATAAATAAAACTAAAATGGTGTGGATAAATGATAAGGTAGGTTTGCAAGGTACCAAGATAAAGTTAAAGAGCAAGGTTGGATGTATGCAAAATTACAAGTAGTGTAAAAAAGGAAAAATCATCACCAATTTGAAATGAATCAGCACTGATCTAGTGACAATAGATTGAGGTGATGATGATGCTTAAAATATAAGGTAAGTTCATTATTTTCTAAATTTTTTGAAGTTCTTAGGATTTTTAGAGTTAAGATAGGGCTAGGATTAGGATAAGATGGTGGTAGAGAATCAACACTGATTCCCAATGAATCATTGATGATTCATTAGGAATCAATGTCATTTCATAAAATAGTAATGATCCATATGGAATGGTGTCAATCCCTAAGTGACTAACATCAATTCACATAAAAAATTTGAATGAATTAGATTAGAGTCTATGGTTTGGATAAGGTTAAATTTTTTAGGATAATTTAGGCTTATAGGGGAGGTTGGTGATAAACACAGACTCTATTACAAACATGAGATTGAGTACTACCTTTACTAGAGAATCTATAGGTTTAACTTGGTGATGATGATTGGACCCACCTAGAGGATATTTTCTTAGGAGTATGGCACTATAAATGCATTCATCAAGATATTAGCTTCCTAATTGCCTTCTTAGAGTGTTGGGGTGTTACTACTAGGACATACTAGCTTCCTACTGGGGAGATGACCATCACTAAAGAGGTCATCTACAAAATTTTATGACTTCTCATGCAGGTAGTGCCTATAGTACCTATAGATGAGTAGGTATAAATAGTAGTGCTAACAGACCTATATAGTGAAGATGTGTAAGATGTTAGATTTGTTACTGGTGGATTTTATTTTAAGCCTCTATGTGAAACTAATATAGTGGGGATAGGTGTAATTACTATGATTCTATTAGCTATATCTTATTACACACTCCTAGACTTAGTGGGAGGTAGATTTTCATGGATCTTGATAGGTGTGGTTTTAGATATGCTAGAGCACCAAACAGTGTTTGCATAGGCATCCATTTTGCTAGCATAGATTTATAGGGAGCTCTAGGGATGGAGGACCTAGAGATGATATGGATTGGATATGTTTGTTATCTTATAATGTTGGCCCTATGAGAATATTAGGGTAGTACAACCCATTGGTACTACATGGATATGGTGGTATAAGATTGAGTATAGGGTGGCCTTCTTATGATAAAAGGCCAATCTAACACAAGGTTTTATAGGTGGAATTAATCAAAACCTTTATTACTATTGAGGGTCATAAAGGGGTTGAGAGATGAAAACATAATTTAGAAACCTTATCTTATATTTATTACATGGCCTATGGTGGAGGTAGAGAAGATGGGTATATGGAAGGAAAGTTGGATGATGGGGAGGAGGATAGAGTACCTAGAGTATCTCCATTTTGGGTTAATGTGATGGTAGTTTAGGCTGGTATAGGACATTATATGGGCCTCGCATGTGTATAGGTGGGATGAGACAAAGAGAAAGCTTCCAAGACTAGTCACTAGAGATGTCCCTATAAAGGAAGAGTTAGAGCCAATAATAGATGATGTGAAGTATGCAGGGTGCACTCCATCATGCACATTATGGTGGGTAAGATAGTGGGTAGTAAGGAAAGATAAGGTGGTGTCTCCATTCTAGGAGGAATGGGATGAGGAGGACAAAAGAGAGGATGAAATGGAATATGAGGAGGATGGGGGAACTGAGGAGATAAATGAGTAGGATATGACATAGTTGAGATTATCATAAAAAGGGATACACTAAGGGATTAGTTTATCTCCTTATAGGGATAGCTAGTTTTAGCATAGGGGGATCTTACCATAGTGCAAATTAAAAAAGACACAATTTAGACCTAATTTGATACACTATAGGTGGGGTTTGACTCAATACAATTGAGTCATAATATGGTAGTGGAGTCTCAAGATTAATACCAGGTAGAGAGAGATAGTCTAAGGAGGGGAGAATAAGGGTCATAAGTGCAGATAGTTGGAGGGGTGGTTGGGTTGAGTATTAGATAAGAAGGGGCCTTGAGAATTTATAGATATAAAGAACTATAAATGAATATACACTATTATGATTAGAGAATTCTTGATCTAATTCTAGAGATTTTTTTTATGCTTCCCATATATCTGCATAGGGCAAGTCTTTCAAGTGCACTCATACAAGGCCAATGAGAATGGGGAGTGTATCCTAGAGGAGATACATGGATAGGGATAAAGGTGGAGATGGAGGAGGAGATGGGAGTGTATATTGGGGTGGAGCCCTATAGAACATCCACCTGATCAGGTTATAGTTTACATCGTATCCCTTTTATTGATGTATTTATATTCACTATACCATCTAAAGAGTCATAGACATGCATATAGATACTTTGTTTTACACTGATTATCATATATATGATTCATGACTATGAGTTATGATGTTTTTATGGATTATATTTATGTATTATGGATGTTAATGGATTATGCTCACATTTAGATTATGTATTCTATCTTATTAGATAATGTGATTTATATTTAAAATGTTGATGTATTATGGGTATTATGGATGTAATTTAGATAATGGATTATGTATTTTTATGTGATATGATTAGATTATTTGATTATGGATTTAACTTTATAAAATGATTATGGATTATGATTATTATATTATGATGGATGTGATTTCAATATATGTATTAATGTTAAAATTTGCATGATTAATTCAATATGGATGTGACTTTGATTATGTGATTATGGATTTTAATGAGTTGATTAGAGTATAGATTATAGGATTTTATGTAAAAAAATGTTTATGGATTATGGATGTATATTTTATTATTTGGTTATGGATTATGTATTTTATGTGTTGTGATTATGGATTTAAAACTTTAAAATGTCTTAGATTATGATTTTGGATTATATTATGGATTTTGGAAAAATGTTTATGGATTATGATTATTATTAATGTGATTTATAGGTTACAGACTATGGATTGTTTGATTTACTATATTTAGGATATGAGAACCAAATTGTAATTAATTTATCACAAATTTAATTTAAAAATGGCTTTGTTTATTTATATTTTATCGCACCACAACCCCAATAAAAATGCTTGAAAGGAATGCATGTGCATCCTTAACCAACTGCTAATAACTATCCTAATAATGATGCAGGGGCATCTTCTCATGGTTTTCATTATGAGTTATTATAGCTATTATGATTCATTTAGAGTATATTGGTCTTAGTTATGAGGTTTATAAGTTCTTAAAATTCAAATTGTTTCTTACTTGACATTTTCCTGCCATTTCTTTAATTTGAATGTTGGAATGCTTTTTGGTCAAGTTTGAGTCTTTTAAGCATGAGTGGAAGAACCTCCATATTGTAGTATTTTTTATGATGTTTTATAAGGAAGTAAATTTGTTTTATTAAGTACATGATTCACTCTTTATGTCTTTTGGAAAGGTGTGTTAATTGTGGATAGTTTAGTCTTAGCAATGTTCTCAAGGGAGGTAAATAATTTGTTGGGAAGGTAGTTATAGTTTCCAATTTATTTTTAAATGTATATATTTTTATTGGTGTGAAATTTTGGAGGAAGAGTAGGGTGTTTCATTTGAATTATAAATCTAAGGAACCCAAAAATAATGAAAGCAAGTCTCTTGATTTGATAACTATTTATAGACCTTCATTTTATGTTTTTGAAAGTTGAATTGTAATATGAATTGATGGACTGTGCATGAGGTTGTGGAAAGATAAACTATTTAGTATGATGATTGGTTTAACAATATGTTAATAAATCCCAAATACATTGAATATATATGTATATTGATTTCTAAAGAAAGCCTTGTTTGTGATATCTTGTCTATGTAATGCATTTTCGGTATTCTTGTTACAAGGTAGAGACTGAGTTGTAAAATGGTGAAATATTGTTTGAAAACTTGGATGGAACCATTTGAATAACTATCAAGTTATTCATTTCATCCATTATTTTTTATGTTATAATTTTATCTTTAAGTATTTGACAAGATTGTCTATAGTAAACAAGACAGACCCTATTTTTGTGTTAAATTAGTAAGTTATCTATGTCAACATTAGTATATTGACAAAGAATTAGTAAATATATATTTATGGTATTGTTATTTTGTTTAATTGATATTTTATTTTATTTATATGTAATGAATCTAAATTCATATATGTAGATAATAAATTCAAGATAGGACTACATATTCTGTGTTGCTTAAATCTATGTTGTATAACTCGAGGGAAAGCCTAGGTTTGAAATAAAAATTATGTTAGAAGATGTTTGTAATAAACTATATATTATTAATGGGATATAACATTACCAAATTAATTTTGGTAAAAAACTATCCCTAATTGATTTGATAAAATATTCCTAAGGAAATTGAATTCAAACACTGTGTTCATTGTGTGGTGTGAATAGGACTGAGGGTGTGTTCTGGTGAATAATATTATGTGTAAACTAACTTGAAACCCAAGAATGAATAAGTGGAGATTGATTATTTATAGCTTAAAATGGTTATTTACAAGATTAATTTTTTTTAATTATTAAGTTTACATAAACATATACCAGGTTGTAGTCATTATGTATAAGGACATAGTCCAAGCCTAAAATTGAAATAAGAAATCCACATAAGTCTAGTAAAGGGTTAAAATGGTTCAATAAGTTTCATTATGAATAGGGAGACATTAATAAATCTATTTTTCACTTTGAATATGCTTTAAACATCTAAAAAATGAAATTAACCCTTCACAGGTCATAGAAAATTGTGTAAACCCTGTGTCTAGGATTCTAGAACAAAATTTGTTTTATCTAAGGACTTAATAGGTGAAAATTCACCAATTTTTTGGATTTGATAGGGAAAAATATATATAGATATATTATGGAATCTTTTGGTTGGGAACATACATCTAAGCATGGATAAACGTGACTGTGGGTGTGAAAGGGGCTCAAAAACCTAACTAAACCTAATCTGAGACCTAAAAGAGCAAATTATCAATTTATTTTTATCAATAAAATTCATGAAATAGTTATTACTTGATAAAGGGTATCAAAAAATAAGTTTAGTTTCCTAATTTGAGCTTGTTCTTATCCATACAACCAAATTTAGTAAAAAAGAGGGCTACTAGCAATTCTGACTAAGGTCAAGAACATAGGAGAGGTGGTAGAGCTAAGGAAGAAGGATTTTTTGAGTGGGTTGAAGGTCAATAAGGACTTAAGAAGATTGATAAAGACTACATTCATTATACAAAAAAGAATCATCATATAAACCTAAATTAAGGACAATCATTAGTCTTTTATGGGTTTGGAAGGCTACAAGCTAGGTGAGAAAAAAGGAAACAAGTGTATGGGTGAAGTGAGTGTATTAGTTGGAAAGAATATAAGGGGTTCACAAAATATTAAGAAATAGAGAATAAAAATAATCAAATAGAATAAAGAGCTATGTAAATATAAATAAGTGTCAAAATACAAATAATAACTATTCACAAACCAAAGGACATTTGGAAACTCAAATAAATGAAATCAAATGCACCAAAATAGTGGAAGAAAGTTAGACCTTGAAGACAAACAAGCATGATAATACAGAGCTAGGTTCATAAGGGTAGAGGTAAGGAATTGTTTTGTTCTTGTTTACATAAATCAATGAAAAGGTTATAGAAGTACTCTACATCAAAAAACCTTAGGTTAACTAATTTTAGGATCCCATTGATTTTGAGATAAATAATTCTAAGGATTT
This sequence comes from Torreya grandis, assembly GCA_037957365.1. Taxonomy (NCBI): domain Eukaryota; kingdom Viridiplantae; phylum Streptophyta; class Pinopsida; order Cupressales; family Taxaceae; genus Torreya; species Torreya grandis. Next base: position 10,727 of record JARHVA010007132.1, read on the forward strand.
TTTCTTTTATGATTTGATAGAAAGTGGATTCTTAAGGAGAAGATGTTTCCATCTTGCATACCCAAAACTAAGGTCAAACCTAGAATCCTTTCATTCAAATCCATGTAGATTGATCAATATGGAAAGTCTACTAAATTAAAGAAATATGATCAATATGAGAATATTTCTATGGATATTTTATGTATGATATCCATCCTTCAATGGAGTGGTTTATATTTTTATATATGCTTTTAAAATTAGATATACTTCAATGGGAGTAGTCTTCACTTTTGATATTTTTAGATTTTTTAGATTCTATAGCTATCCTTTGAGGGAGTTGTGACCATAAGAATCTGATAAGGGGAGATTAGTATAGTGTTAATGTAGGAAAAACAAATCCAAAAACATGATAATAGTTAATAACTTAATCCTAAATCAAATGGAGGAGAATAATAATTATATTATGATAAAAACACAACTAAAACATAAAATACAAACCTTTATACCTTCCTTGTGTCTCCAAGATGACTTGTTAAAGTGGTTTGCTCAGCTTGTGCTTCAAAGGTCTTTGTCAATGGAGCTTTGGCTATTCTCCACCTCCTATTGGCATCATTGGCTTTGTGTCTTCATCTTGTGAAGCTTGACTCAATAATTTGGCATAATAACACTATATAAAAATCACTTTTGAAAGCATTTGAGCATGATAACTTTACACCAAGATAAACTAAAATTATGAGTGTGAGGCCCTATATTTATAGATTTTCCCATTTGATCAAAATGAACTTGAACCATCCATCTTAAGATAAAGATGTGTGGCTAATAATCCATTCAATTTTGGAGTCTCAAATATATAAATTCCCTCATAAATATTTAGGATAGAGAGGCATTAAAGAGGTATAAGAGGGCTCAATCAAATATTTATGGCATTTATGGCTTGTGGATGCCACCCCATAGATGATTTCTTAGGTGATATAGTTATTCACAATTAGTTTCCATTAATAAAATAATCAATAACCTCCATGTAAAATCCATTTAAGATCTTGATTCAAATTAATTAGCTTTAAACATGATTAGTCAATTTTGATGCAAATTGTTTGGAAATTGGTGTATAAATTAATCAAACTAGTCAAAATGTCATATTATTAGATCAAAATTTGACTAGAGTTGATTGAAAAATAATGTAGATGTATTGGAACTATTATCCCATTTAGGATGTTTCCAACACAATAACAAAGGCACATGTTTCATGCAATAAAAAGGGTAGAAAAGAGCAATCTAGAGCACCTAGGTGCAAAATTACCATTTTGAATCGAAAAGATCTTATCAAAATTAGGTAACACATAAAATTCATTTCCCCATTTAGGGGTACATTGGCCCAAATTGGCACTTGTATATGATAAGTTTGAACAATCTAGTGCATTTTAGTGTTTTTAGGCCAAAGTGTGATATTTACTAGAAATTGGTCTAAAGCTTGGTTATTGGTTATTGATGACCAATTTTAGGTATCTACAGTTTTCCCATGTTTGGGAAGGCATTATAGGGTATATGCACTATAACATCTTCTCAAATAATTATAAAGGTCTTGTATGCCTAAAACTTCAATTATACTGGATGAACTATATGTGCCCCTCAAGGGAATCATTGGCAAAGGGGTCGATAATTGGTCCCTCAAAAATAGGAAAATATTAGACAAAAAGGATGAAAATGATGGGGTGAAAATATAATGATATTCCCAAGGTTGGTTAAAATCATTAAAAATGCAAGTGAGACTATGTACAATGATTTATCCAAAGGCAGTTATATTGTTGTTAGGGTGTGGAGCTAAAAGCTTCAACTATTTGTAGACACGAAGAAGAAGAAAATTGGTGACGGTAGGATGTCAGCCGATGTCGACAGCACCAGAAAAGCAAGGACCAACATCGGTCGCCTGTGGTGGTCCAGAACTGCTGTTGACGAATAGTCAGTTAAGTGAAGCGAGTTTTTGCATGTCAAATGACTAATTATAGTCATGAGCTACGTGTCTAATTATTGTAGTTAGATTTCTATTTTTGTAACCATGGGATTCTATTTAAAGACCCATGAGGCATGTATTGTAATTACCAAGAAGGCAAGTAAAAGCATTGAAGCAAGCAAGGTCAAGGAGATCTACGGGTGTAAGGTCAAGGAGATCAACTAAAGCATTCAAGGAGGGATAATAACTCAGGCTATAGAGTTGTTGTGTTGAGCAAGAGAGAGAGGGAAGAAGGTCTTGAGGTGTGGCAAGCCTTTGAGGTACAGGAAGAAGTGGCATCTTCCTTATTGTATTTTCTTCTAGTAATATCTAATACAAGAGTGTGTATTGTCTCTCAAATTCTTTGTTGTCTCAAGTTTCTAGTTACTTTATCATTTTGGTATAATTCTGTGTTTAATTGCTTATAAGAAAGTAATCAATTGTGCTTCCGTTGGATAAGGGGTCACCTAACAGTTGGTATCAGAGCTATGGTTTGTAGGAAGCAGGTTATTGTTTTTTGACTACAGGTCATTCATTGGGTTTTCTGATTGAGTGGGAGTTCAGCAATGGCAAAAGAAAGTAAGCTATGGATGGAGAAGTTTAGCAACAAGAATTATCAACACTGGAGGATGCAGATTGAGGATTATCTGTATCAAAAGGATCTGTACTTACCGTTGGGTGGGGTTGCATGCAAGCCCACAGATATGAAGGATGAAGAATGGAGTTTTGTTGATCAGAAGGCTCTTGGTTCCATAAGATTGAGCCTTGCATCATCTGTGATTTCTAGCTTATCACAATGCAAGACAACGAAAGAGTCGATAAAGTCCTTGGCAAATTTATATGAAAAGCCCTCGGCTTTTAATAAGGTATATCTTATGAAGCAGCTATTTACTTTGCAAATGCAGGAAGGTGGATCGGTACATACTCATCTTAGTGATTTCCATGGTTTGGTAAACCAATTAGCTTCAGTCAATATTATTTTTGATAATGAGGTAAAGGCTCTCTTGATTTTATGTTCTTTGCCTGAAAGTCAAGACAGTTTGGTTATGGCAGTAAGTAATTCTGCATTTGCTTCTAAAATCTTAAAATTTGATGATGTTTTGAGTGTGATCTTGAATGAGGAAATATGCAGGAGAAGCATAGGTGAATCATCAGGGAATGCTCTAAGTGTAGAAAGCAGGGGAAGGCAAAGGGAGAAGGTTGAGCAAGGGAAATCAAGGTTGGGAAGGAGATCTGAGTCCAAAGGTGTTACCTACTAGTTTTGTGGAAAGAAAGGACATACAAAGGAGTGTTAGTTGAGAGATAAAGAGAATCAACATGCAGGTATTGAAGAAGCAAAGGATGCAAATATTATGGTATAGGATGCTCTCATACTTTCTTTGGATAGTCAGGTAGGATCATGGATTTTAGATTATGGTTCATCTTTTCATGCATCCCCAAACAGAGATTTGTTCCATGAGTATGAATAGGGAGACTTTGGAGTGCTCTATTTAGGGGATGGTACACCTTGTCAGATAGTTGGCAAAGGGAAAGTGCAGCTGAGATTGCAGATTGACAACACATGGGTGTTGAAAGAGGTCATGCATGTTCTAATTCTAAAGTAGAGTTTGATTTCTATAGGAAGGTTGGGTGATGAGGGATGCACAATAACCCTCATAGTGGATTCTTGGAAGGTTACCAAGGGAACACTTATTTTAGCGAGAGGTAAGAAAGTAGATACTCTTTATCTATCTACTTGTATTACTGATTCTACTTCTAGTGTAGATTCGAAGATGTGGTCTAATAGGCTTGGTCACATGAATAAGAAGGGAATGGACATTCTTGATTCAAAAGGTACGTGTTCAGATTTGGAAGGCATAGATAGAGTTCATTGTAGAAAAAGGAAATTTGATGCTTTTGATAGAAACAAAGAAGCCTTGGTGTTTATGAAGGAGATGAAGGACAGAGATCAGTTACAGGGGCTGAATAAATTTGAGTAGGGCAGCATGGATAGAGGTTTGATCCAAGATGAGATCATGGATGAAAATTTCATCACTTACAAGAACACACAGATACCGATGTCAGTCACATGGGACCAACATCGATCAGCCGGATACCGGCATCGGTCATGTGCAGACCAGCAGGGTCAGTAGGTCGGGTAGGAGAAGTCTGATGTTAGTTAGGCAAGAATCAACATTGGTAGGAAGGGACACCAGCATCGGCCAGGGAAATGACATCGATAGTCAGGGTCAGTGCAGGGAACCGACATCGGTCGAGAGCAGACTAGGAGATGGTCGAGATTAGTCACTGAAATGGATGTTGGGTGGATTAATAATTCTCAAACACCCATATGGAGGTCAAAAAAGGTAAGTGAACCTCATATTCATTATTCACCTTCTTTATATTGCTTACTGATAGTCAAGAACTAGGAATATGGAAGAAGAAATGCAGGTAGAATCCAGAAATAGTGGGAGCTTGGCATGGATGAGGAGTGTGAGTCCTTGGAGAAGAACCAAATAGGTATTTGTTGGTAGAGTTGTCAGCTAGAAGGAAGCACTGGATAGAGGGATGAATTCCCATATTAGAGAAGAGAGTGAATGGACACGTGAGATAGAAGGCTATGGTATATGGTCTTGTTTAGGCTGCAGGACAATGGAGGTTTGACCATTGTATTTTATCTTTACCAGGTTGGATAATATTAGCTACATTATCCTGTTACTGTATTGTGTTACTTGTTACAGGGTTTCATATACAGGGAGTTTTTTGAGCTAAGGGTAGAGTTGGTTAAGAAGTATGTCTTGAAGAATTTGGGAGCAGCAAAATTCTTTCAACATAAGTGACAGGTATAGCATCATAGGTTTGCATGGTGGTTGGTCTTCAAGAGTGACTTTGAAGAGGGATACAGGGCCAAAGGAACAAAATAGATGGTGTATAGGTATAGGTACAGTAGCAGCTATTTATCTCTAAGTGGGTGATTGTTAGGGTGTGGAGCTAAAAGCTTCAACTATTTGTAGACACAAAAAAGAGGATGATGAAGAACCAGAAGAACCAGCATCGGCATCATGACCGACGTCGATCAGATGTAGTGTAGAAGAAAACTGGTGACGATAGGATGTCGGCCGACATCGGCAGCACTAGACAAGTAGGGACCGATGTTGATCACCTGTGGTGGTCCAGAACTACTGTTGATGAACAATCAATTAAGTGAAGCGAGTGTTTGCATGTCAAATGACTAATTATAGTCACGAGCTACGTGTCTAATTATTGTAGTTAGATTTCTATTTTTGTAACCATGGGATTCTATTTAAAGACCCATGAGGCATGTATTGTAATTACCAAGAAGGCAAGTAAAAGCATTGAAGCAAGCAAGGTCAAAGAGATCTATAGGTGTAAGGTCAAGGAGATTAGCTGAAGCATTCAAGGAGGGATAATAACTCAGGCTATAGAGTTGTTGTGTTGAGCAAGAGAGAGAAGGAAGAAGGTCTTAAGGTGTGGCAAGCCTTTGAGGTGGAGGAAGAAATGGCATCTTCCTTATTGTATTTTCTTCTAGTAATATCTAATACAAGAGTGTGTATTGTCTCTCAAATTCTTTGTTGTCTCAATTTTCTAGTTACTTTATCATTCTGGTATAATTCCGTGTTTAATTGCTTATAAGAAAGTAATCAATTGTGCTTCTATTGGATAAGGGGTCACCTAACAATTGTTTAATTACTTTGGGATATGATTGGGACTAGATCAGGATGTTACTATTGCCAAGGCTGAGAAGATTTTGAGGTCACCATTGCTAAGTAGACTTATTGAAGATGATTTTTTTTAGCATATGATGGTAGGCATCATGATAGGACACAATAAGGACTAGGCTGAAAGATGCATAGGATATTCAAGGGAAAACAACGAACTAAAGAGAAATACCATGATGACAATGTTGACATATGAATATGGATAGATTAAAGAATAGGGCACAAGGAATCACCTAATGAATGTACATAGACTGAATCAAAGAAATAGTGCTAAAAGTAAACAAACAAACACATAAATAAGCAAAGAAATAAATAATAGCTAGTACAAATAATGTGACATAAATAAGATGGAAAACATTGCCCCTAAAAAATAGGTGAAAACTTAAAAAACAAACAAGATGTTGGAGTAGAAGAAAAGGAAGGGGGTGGTTGAGTTGTCTCCATATGCACTAGGCAAGTGGACTCTACCTACATAGTTTGATGGATGTGATGATCTAATGAAAACCTCAGGCTGAATGTAATTCTCCCAATAACTTGGAAGAAAATGATAACTGATGAAAAAAAACATGATGGATGTGATAGAAGAATAGGAATGGTCTTACAAAATGGTAAGTGCATGAGATAAACGGCCAAGAAATGAAGGGGAAACTAAGGAATAAGTAATTTCCTTATTGAGGGTTCCCATAATATTTAAGGAAAAAAAGTGGTCAATGTTTTTAGCTTTTGTAAACAACTTTTTACTATTTTTAGAATTTTTGAGTATCTCAACTCAATCGAGAATGATGAGACACTAAATGGTCCAAGATCACAAAATGGTGAGAGTGTTTCTTATATTTCTCATAAAATGGTGAGATCTTGGCTTAATTTTCTTGTAAAATGCTGAGAGTGTGGCTTAATTTTATCATAAAATGGCAAGAACATGGTTTAGGTTACTTATAAAATGGTGAGATCATGGCTTGAGGTGGATTGGGATGACTTCAATGTGAATAAAACATGACCAACATCATCCTAAAATGTCTGAAGTTCACATTAGTTCCACGTTACATTATAAGAATCTAGCTAGTGTATCATCCAATTCAAAAAAACAAGCAAAGATGGTAAATGGCATAGTACAATATAGGGATGGAAAGGTGTTACTTCAAGGCATGATTAACAATTGTTTACCCTAGTTAACCCATAGGCAGTTATAACTAGGATATAATAGATTAGATCAATGAAACTAATTTTCACATAGGTAGTTATAATTAGTAGCAAGACTAGTGAGACACTAATTTGCCCTAGTAGGTGATATAATCAGGCTCACATAAATAAACATGATTAGAAGAGAATAAGAAATGTAGGATGTAACTACCAAACTTCTATCATACTACCCTAAAATACTACCTCTATCTAGATTGCTTAAAATAACTATTGAAATTAATCTGATTCTCTATGCTAAAAATGTAAAACCAATCAATGAACCAAGGTCAAATGGGCTAGGATAGGATGGATCAAAACATGTTTTGGTATAATGGAATGGCAGGATAGATAATTGATAGGATAATGATAGGTTAATAGATTGAATAAAATGATAATAATAATGTTGAGAGGGTTTCTCGAAGTGGTTAGGTGACTAGCTAGGTATGTGATAATGGAAAAAAGAATGGTAAATGAAATGATATCGTACATGCTTGTGTTTGGCTAATGACTGGTTGTTGGGTTAGATGTGTTTGGCCTGGGTGTGGTTCTTGGATTCTATTTTTCTTGTTGATGGGGAAATGTACATCTTGATCAACAAATGATACAAATAGAGTAATCAATCATGTTAATTACTAACCCACACCTCATCTAATTAGTTAATTCATAAAAAATGTGCTATATATTTAGATGCAAATGTTATTTTTGTGATCTTCATTGGTCATTGATTTAGTTTCCTTTAAAATTTGACATAAGATATCTTTGTATCCTATGCAAAGAAAAGTGTGGGTATGGATGATAAATAAGGATAAATGTTTTTTAATAGGTTTGATTGGGAAATGGAATGGTGGAGGATAATAAATGTATAATGGTAGGGTAAAAAATAAAGATCGAGATGTTTAGGTACAAATAATGTTGCTAATTCTTGATTTGACGTAACTTTGGATGTGGTGGGGATGAAGACTTCTAAATATTCTCTCAATAAGACCACTAGAGTTTTTTGTTGTTTTGGCCTAAGAGTAGATACCATATGATTAGGTTGTAGATATAAATATAATTTGATTTGATCTTTGATAATATCTTCATCAAGCATTGAATAACTTGTGTACTCATCTATTGGTACCTCAAACAGGTTTATACTAATGAATTCTTATTTATCGTCCCATAGTACCTCCAAGAACGTTTCACTAAGAAATGTTGAATTTTGATTTTGATTGCCTTCTAGCACCTCCTAAAAGGTTTCACTAAGGAATTTTGACTTTTGAATTTAATTTTATTCTATCACGTTCAGAAAGGTTTCACTAAAAGATGTTAAGTTTGAACTTTAATTATACCCTAGTGCCTCCTAGAAGGTTTCAAAAGGATATTATTATTCTTATGCATGAATTTGGTATGATTCTCCTTACTCTTTAATTGTTATGTCAACATGGATGTATTTCAACAAAGTGTGATTATATCTATCCCAAACAACACTTGTGGGAGATGGAATATCAATAATATGGCAATGTTGGTTGGTGGTAATGCAATCGAATGAGGCTTCACAATCTTCATAAAAGATACTAGGAGAACTTATGTCAAAGATGAATTAATTATCCTCAAAAACCATGGAATGATCACAATTTTTTTAAAATTGATCTATAAGGCATGCATAACCAATGTTATAATAGCCATCAACGTATATCATTTTTTAATCTAATTTGGACTCAATGGACTCTGAATTTGATGTTGAGAATTACATTGATTATAAACCTGATGTTGGTTTAATGTTATAACCTAACTCAAACTCTAATTCTTCATCAAATGGGTATTATTTTATAATGATGTCTTGTTGAATGTTTGGTATTGGATAAGTAATAGCATGTGATGGCATAATGGGATCTACAAAAACTAGTTCATCAAAGTGGGACTTTTCAACAATGGGACAATGTTCAAGATATAACTCCTTAGTAACTAGGTCATCAAGGGGAGGGTCTTGAAAAATAGACATATGATTAAAATGTGATTCATAACATGTTGACTTATTATAAATGGTTGGTTTAAAAACATCTTGGATTGGCTGGTTTTATTGGTCTTGGTTTACAATTGGTTATAAAACACTAGTTTTGAACACATCTTGGATTCTGAAATATTGGCTTGGTTGTAGTTTTGATGGGAATGGTTGAGGTTGGAATTGGATTGGTTAAGGTTTCAATTAGACTAGTTCAGGTTTTCTAAAGTGGGGAATGATCGAAATTAGATGAATAATTGATGATGGTTGGATAATGATTAGATAATGGGTGGATGTTGTGGAGTTTGATTACTCATATAAGCCAAAGGATGAGATCCTATAATATAAATGGTAAGGTTCCATGGAGCTTGATTACTCATATAAGCCAACATATAAGGTTCTAGAATAGAAATGGTAGGGTATCATGGAGATTGATTGATTGCATAAGCCAAAGGATGTGGTCTTGGAATAGAAATCATAGGGCATCATGGAGCTTGATTGCTCACACAAGCCAAAAGACATGGTCCTAGAATAAAAATGGTATTCCATTGATGTTGTGGAGCTTGGTAGCTCACACAAGGCAAAATATGTGGTCATGGATTATAACTGGTATTCATTGGATGTTATGGAGCTTGGTAGCTCACACAAGCCAAAGGATGAGGTCTTAGAAGGACAAGTTTGGGGCATTGTGGAGAGTGATTAACCTCCTAAGACAAAGCATCCAAGTCTTCCTCATAAACCATATCATCCTAGTGAGGGTCTTGAGTTGGATTGTAAGTTGGTCCTTGCCTTTATTCCATGTATTTATTATTATATGGAGGGTATGGATCCATCTCCCAAAAAACATTATATGTAGTTAGGTCTTTAATAATTTTTATCTCACAAACCACTTATTCTACAAAGAGGTGATGATTATAGTTAATTTATGCATCCATTCTATTATAAGTTAGATTATATTTGACTCCATTATAAGTGTATCTAGACATATCCACATCAATGATGAAAGCTCTCAAATTAAGAGGCTTAGATTTTTACAAACTCTAAAAAAATAATGTCTAAAAAGATGAAGGATTTTAAATGTGTTCTATCTTGGTCAAAAATGGGTGGAGCTAAATCTCTAAAATGGTCTAATAGTGGAGTTGTATCTCCAAAATGGTTTATGCTATGATTTGGCATAAAATAGTCTAATTTTAAAATGTATAATTTTAAATTTAATACACAAAAAAGGTCAAGCATCTGAATAAAAATTCGCATGTCAAAAGTCTAGGCCAAAGTATTCCAAACAATGTTTAAACTAAGAAAGGGAAAATAGATGTTAATTCTTTTGTCTAAATGTGGAGTCAAAAGTTAGGTGAAAATAGGATGTGAATGGACTTTTGGCCAAACCATGTCAAAATATAGACTTGAAATAAAGGCATGATATGATTTTATTTAATCTAATAGATTTGGAACAACTTTGACATAGACCCAACACATGGAATCAAACTTAAACATGATCAGTTCGTATAAGGCATAAGATAAAAGGAACCTAGAGGAAAGCTATGTTATCCCAAATAAAGGCACAAAAAATTATGAGGATAGGATTTTGAATAAATAAATAATAGTTTTCAAATTTGGTTAATCAATTAACCAAAGTTATGCAAGCCAAAATAGAAAGATCTATGTATCATCCCCTATGAAGTGAAGCCTAAACAAAAATAAATCAATGTTTGAATTCAAACTTTGGAAACTATAATTGAAGACTAAAATTAAGAAAACTTAGGCTTTAATGAACAATGATCTAGGTAAATTTGAATGGAATAACAATGTCAAAACAAAGATCCAACAAGGCACATGTGATTGGTTGTAAATAATTATGATTGGGATGCAAGACAAGATAAGTCTTTTGAAATAATATGGGAAACATAATGGTGTTATCACTACCAAAATATGTAAAAAATGGTTAATGTTTAAAATAATTCAAAGGTACAAGACTTATAATGATTTGGGTAGCATAACAATACCCATCTCAATCAAGTGCCTAACTTAATGTTTTGACACAAATGTTTGCTAAGTTAAAATCAAGGTGTCAAATGGATGACATAATGCCTCAAAAAAATTGGTTAATGTGGACACAAAACTCATTCAAAATATGGTTTAAACAAGTTTTTAGTTTTTAACACTCCAATCAATAAATTGACAAAATACAACTAAGTATTCATCCTAAATCCTATCAAGGTGTGGTAAAGTGGTGTTGACTAAAAGTAATTAGTTTTCGATCATCTAGATTGATCTCATGTGTACACACTTTCACATATAAACAAAGTAAAAGTAACACAACATTTGGGTCCATGTCAAATGGCTTGTTATGAAAAGGTCTAATCCTTTTCACAACCACTACATCCATCACTTTCTTAGTCTAGTGTGATGTCTAAAATGATCATATGTTTTGTGCTTACCTTCTACTAATGGATATGGTTTAACCACTCAAACCATCATCCCAATAATGTGATCCCAATTTATATACCCCCCCCCCATAGAGAGGGGTTGAAGATGATGCTAGGAAATGAAGACCTAGGTCAAAGTTTCCCTATAAAACTTATGGGAGGTAATGAAGTCTCCCAAGAAAACTAAGTAAAAAGGCTTTATGGTTGTTTATATATCACCCAAGCCATGTGGGTCTTGAGGAGAGCCTTCATAACATCCATTTTACACCTTTTGACTAAGGCCCACTTTGTAATGGAGATAGTGCTTTTGATCCCACAAGTTCCCTATAGGGGATGAGGGAAGAGTATACACGCACAACTTCCTTTTTACACAAATAAATCTAACTAAGTAAATGATAAATAACTTGTATAAATAAAAACTTTTAAGAGAGTTCAATTTTAAATAACTAAATGAAATATTCGGCGGTGTTCTTTGGCCCCTTGGTCTTAAGTTTCAAATATTTTGAAAGAACAACTACAAAATAATTCAAGTAAACACCCTAAATTTTCCTTTAAACACCAACTTGAAATTCTTAATTATTTTTAAACATACAAAAGAGGTTTAAAAAGACCTAATTAAGCATGATTTGATCACTTTCCAAGTAGGTCCTAAAATAAAATTGTAAGAATGTTGTTTAGATTAGAAGCTCTTTTGTGGATGAGATAAATAACTTTGAAAAGTAGGCTCTCAAGTTAGTCTAATACCACAACTCTACTAAACTTCAACTAGTTAAGACAATATCACAACTTATGGGTTAGATAGAAAAAAAGATAAAAATCATTAATCTAATAGACAAAATCATAATTTCCAAAGTGAAACCATAACTTAGAGAGTTGTAGTAGTGTCACTTAACCCTAATGGTATAGGCTAATTATTAGTGGCTTAGCTATGATACCATGACTATAATCAATGATATCACAACTTGTGAAATTGAATTATTACAATATCACTAATGTCAAGTCATGACATTGTAATATCGTAACTTGACTTATAGATAGAGAAAACATTAGTCCAAAAATCTAGTTAAAATGAAAAATTGTAACAGTAAGTCAAAACCATGACTATGTCTATCACAGGTTTATGGTTTAGAGGACAAAATCAAAATTCCATAGTGATAAAATTTTTACTTCCATAAAATGGATTTTTACTCAAAATTTTCACTCCATTTGGCCTCAAACTCCAAGATTTTGCATGAAAATGGTTAGTAGTATGATTGTAGGCGCCATTTAAGAAAATCCATTGGGTACAGTCCCACTAGACATTCCATTTGTGAACATAAGAATCTGATAAGGGGAGATTATTAGTGTTAGTTTATAAAAACCAAATCCAAAAACAAACTAATAGCTAACGCCTTAAGCTTAGATCAAAGGAGGAGCATAATAACAAAGCTATGATAAAAACATAATTAAAACATAAAATACAAACCTCTTACCTTCCTTGTGTCTCTAAGATGACTTATTGAGGTGGATTTCTCGGCTCGTGCTTCAAAGTTATTTGTCAATAGATATTTGTATATTTTACACCTCCTCTTGGCATCATTGGCTTTGTGGCTTTGGATTGTGAATCTTGAATAAACAATTTGACATAATAACACTATTAAAATCACTTTTGAAATCATTTCAGCATGATAAATTTACACCAAGATCACCTAAAATTATGAGTGTGAGGCCTTATATTTATAGATTTTCTCATTTGATCATAATGAACCTAAACCATCCATCTTAAGATGAAGATGTGTGGCTAATAATTCATTAAAATTTAGAGTGTAAATTCAATAAATGCCCTCATAAATATTTGGGAAAGAGAGGCATTAAAGAGATATGGGAGGGTTTAATTAGATATTTATGGCATTTATGGCCTATGGATGACACCCTATAGATGATGTCTTAGGTGATGCAGTTATTCACAATCAATTTCCATTAATGAAATAATCAATAACCTCCATGGAAAATCCATTTAAGCTCTTGATTCAAATTAATTAGCTTTAAACATGATTAGTCAATTTTGGTGTAAATTCTTTGGAAATTGGTGCATAAATTAATCAAACTGGTCAAAATGTCTTATTATTGGATCAAAATTTAACTAGATTAGAATTGAAAAGCTATGTTAGATTCATTGGAACCATTATCCCATTTAGGATTTTGCTGACACAAAATAACAAAGGCATGTGTCACATGCAAGAAAATTGGTAGAAAAAACTAATCTAGAGTACCCAAGTGCAAAATTACCATTTTGACTTGAAATGATCTAATAAAATTTAAGTATCACATAAATTTCATTTCCCAATTTATGGCTACATTGGTCAAAATTAGAACTTGTATATGACAAGTTCAAACCATTTAGTGTGTTTTAGTGTTTTTAGGCCAAATTGTGATATTTGCTAGAAATTGGTTTGAAGCTTGGTTGGAGGTCATTGGTGACCAATTTTAGGTGTCTACAGGAGTAGTCTATTTATTTATCTTTGTATTGTAGATGATTTGGTTTACTTTTTGATCCCAGTGTTATTATTTCTTTATGGATTGTCCTTAAGTATCCTAGGATAATTTTCCAAAGCTTTGTTACACAAGATAATATAACTATTCTCAAAATGAATTAATGATAAGGAGGGATTTTAGTGGATAATGATTTAGAACTTCTTCCTATTATAGGAAAATCTTATCCATTAGATCATGCTATGAATAATTCTAGTGTATTCATATTTAAGGTTAAAAGTGGGCGATGCTACAAGATAACCACATGTCTCTATATATCATTATTTGGTATAAAAATAGTAGGGGTATGAAACCAAGAAACTAAACTAGGTAGACCAAGGTGATTAAGATTTATTAATAGTAGAAAGGATATAAATTTAATGAATTAATAGGTTCTCATTCCATTTTTCCATTAAGAGAGGCCAAGTGATATCCCTACATCCATACTTATGGGTGATAATATATGGTCTGAGCCAATTCGGAGAAAATTTTCCCCTTTTGATTTTTTCCATATTAGTGACATGTTGATTTTCCTTTAAGACAAGGTTGTCAATATTAAATTCACACTCTTTTAGATGTTTATTAGAGGTGCACTTTATTTACTCCTAATATACATGGAGATGGTCAAGGGTAGCTGATTGATGCTCATCTAAGATTTTGAGCTAGGATAATCATTCTTAACAGAATTCATCCTTAGAAATGATATCTTTAATGGATATACAAAGGGAAGGAATATGAACTTTGAGAGGAAGCACATCTTTGGTACCATAAACTATGGACAAAGGAGTAGCACTAGTAGGGATTCAAGTACTAGTTTAATAATCCCATAAATCAAAGGGAACATGAATATGTTAGTTCTTTCTTGCTTCATTAACGACTTTAGTTAGGATTTTGAGGAGAATTTTATTAGACTCCTCAGCATATTCTTTGGATTGAGGATATAAAGGTGAGGAAAAGCTGAGCTTAATGCTAAAATAATCATAAATCTCTTAAAACTTTTTTTTATTAAAATATTTTCCATTTTCTTTGATGATTTTATGAGGGACACCAAAGTAACAAATAATATGTTGACTAATGAATTTAATAATTTTATCTAATTTGGTTGAGATAAAGGGGATAGCCTCCACCCACTTAGTAAATTACTTGGTGGTAGTAATGATAAATCCATGATGTTGGGAAGATTTAAGGTTAATTTGACCTATAAGATTGAGCCCCCACTAAGAAAAAGGCCAAAAGTCTTGTGTTACTTGTAATGATTGACTAGGGACATGGGATAGGTTGGAATGATGCTAACATTTGATGAATTTATTAACATATTCATAATAATCCTAATTTAGGTTAGGCCAATAATATCCCAACTATAAGATTCTCTAAGTGATGGTATGAACATTGAAATATCCACCACATGACCCATCATGAGCTTCTTTGATAGTGAGGATAGCTTCTTGATCCTAGAGATAATGAAAAAGGATAACGTCAAAACCATGATTATAAATAACATCCCCTAGTATGAAAAAATGCATGACATGGTACTAAAATGATCACTTTCCATTTCTAGATAGATCTAGAGAAATAATTCCCTTGATAGGTAATCAAATATCTGTGTAAACCATAGATTTGATGGATTTTCCATCACATTGTGGATGGAAGAAAGGTTAGTTTTGGTAAAGGAAGGTTTATTAATCCCATGTATGAGGACAAATAACTTAGATTCTTGAGATTATTATGGGATAAAGGATGCCAAGGAATCCATAGTATATACAAACTTATTAGTTGATCGAGGACTGACTTGGATAGCATAATGCTCAAAAGTGGCTAGTAAATGATTAGTAAAGGTCTTATATTTTTGAAGGGTATCATTATTACTTTGATATATTCCTTTAATTTGATTAAACATAAGCTGGTAATCACCATAGATATTAAGTGTCTTAATACCCAAGGCTAAAGTGGTTTGGAGACCTATGATCAAAGCCTCATATTCTACCATGTTATTAGTGCAGTCAAAATCAAGCTTAAAGGATAGAGGTATAGGTGTCCCGAAAGAGGGATTGGGATAATTCCATCTCCCCCACTACACTCAAATTTAGATCCATTAAAGAATAGATTCATTTGATACTATAGATCTATTTAAGATGTGGAGGCTATAGATTCATCTAGGAATTCATAGTTAATTGGTTGATAATCAAAAAGAGGCACTTTAACAAGTTGATAAGCAATGATTTGATCTTTAAATATTTTTTTATGGATAAAATCTAGATCAAATTTCACCAAAATCATGAGCCATTTCGATATTCATTTATTCTAATAAGGTTTTGAATGCATAAGTTTTAGGGGATCAATTTTTGTGATGATATAGTTCTTTTGATTCAGTAGATAATGGTGAATCTTAGAAGCTACAAACACCAAAGATAGGCACAACTTCTCTATATGATAATAATGCATCTTGTATTCAACAAGTGTGTAGTTGATATAGTAAATTTACTGATCTTTTTTTTTTCTCATTAGGATGGGCAAGCATGGCTCTAATCTCATGATCCATAGGAAAAATATACAAGAAGAAGGGTTTCCCCTCCTTCAGAGGAGTGAGAATTGGTGGTGAAATAAGGTAGCTCTTAAGATCTTCCAAGGATTCCTAACAACCAAAGTCGCATTAAAAATGGATATCTTTCCTTAAGAGGTGATGGAATGGTTGACATAGATCAAATAATTAGGAGATAAAATGATGGATATATTAAAATTTACCCTGAAAACTATCTAAATGCTTAAGATTGGATGGGGGTGTAATTTCTAAAATGGCTTTGATTTTGGCAAGGTTAACTTCTATCCCATAGATGTAAATCATAAATCCTAGAAGTTTACCCATCAATACTCCAAAAATGCATTTCTTGGAATTTATATGGACACAAAATTAGATTAAGATAGCAAATATTACCTTTAAAACCAAAAGGTGGTATTTTCATAATTTTGATTTACCAAGGAGATCATCCAAAAAATCCTCGACAATTTTATGGATAATATCATGGAAGATATAAGTCATGACTATTTGATAAATGCCTCCTACATTTTTTAGGTTGAAAGGCATAATTCAATAGCAGAAGGTCCCCTAAGGAGAAATAAATGAAGTCTTTTGTTGGTCTTTTGGTGTAATGAGGATCTGATTATATATAGAGAAACCTCAATAAGTGATAACATTTAATGCCTAGTGGTTAAATCCACTAACTATTTAATATTAGGGAGATGGAAATCATCCTTAGGACAAGCAAGATTAAGGTCTCAAAATTTTAGTACAAAGATGTAATCCCCCTATAGGCTTGGTGATAGGGATTATATTTGATACCAATTAAGGGTAATTGATAAGATGGATAAAGTTAATAGATAAGAGATGCTACAAATCTTATTTGACTAAGAATGCAATGTGAGGATGATTTTTTTGGAGATTTTGCTTTATAGGTTTAGTTTCAAGGAATGTGACAATGTTATGGATGATATTAGAATGATTGATACCAAGTATATCACTATAGGACCAAGTGAATGCTTCACTATGATTTGTTAAAAATGTAGTGAAATCTTGGTACATATAAGGGTCTAAAGATTTGTTATCCTCAACTATTCTGAAATATCATGAGATCCTATTTTAACATAAGTTATGGCCTCATTTAATAGACTAGAGGTTTCAAATAGAATAGATTTGCATAGATGGAAGTTCTATGTGCCTCAATGAGTTAAGATCAACTCATCATCTTGGTACTAAATAATAAGGTTGGTGGGAAAATCCTACCCTACCATGGCTGGGTAGGATAGAGGAATGGTTTGGATCTCCCCATTAAAATGATAGATTAGAGGTTCTATAGTAATGGCATTGACTAAAAAATGTTTGGGGGAATGGATACAACATCATCTATCAAAGAAGGGGTGATGGATTGTGAGGATGTCATGTCCTCTTCAAGGATGGGAAGGAGGGTAACCTTCAGGGTAGGTTTGGATTTTTGATAAAACATAGGCCATGATTTTTATGGGGTTTTCTAAAATATCCCAATGTAACCTCATTTGAACCTTGTTCATAGCATCCTATGCTAAAACCCTTCCAAGCACACTATTGTAGGTATATCTCTACAAAGTGGGGTTTATCAAGGAATGAAAAGTTTGATGTAAATTATTTATCATGGGTTTTGTTAGAAAGGCCCAAAGAAGGTTGATTTATTACCCCATAGATCAAATGGGTACAAATGAAAGGTGGACCAAAGGAATAATTTCTAATAAATTTGGATAATAAGTGCATTATTTGTCTAGATGCACATATTCCTAGGGAGTGGGGAGACTATTGAGTGTCAATAATTGATACTCTCTAATTGATAGTTGATGAAATGCAGAATCAATGGACTCCTTACCAATTATTCATGTAGGGATTATTTTTCTAGTTGGTGCCTTGTTATATGATGATCAGGTGACACTTTAAAATAGAATTAAGACATCATTTGGTTGAAAGGTGAGGTTACATGTTTTGAATTGATGGGGATTAGCCAAAACATTGTGGATTTTACCTTCTTGTTTAAATTTAATGCATCGATGCAAGGTAGAGGAGATGCAGTGCATAACACATATCTAGGGATTCCTAACAAGATGTTGTATTAATACCCCCCTTTGATTACATAAAATAATTTAGGTAGAATATGCATGCCTACTTGAATTTGGAGGACTACCATTTTTAATGCAGGGGTAATTGTATCATTGAAAGTTCATAAAATGATAGGGGATTGGACTATAACTATTTTAGGTAGCTATAATTATTTAAACACATGAGAGGAGATGAGATTTATACTGGCACCATTACTAATCATGGCTCATTTAATTTTAGTTTGATCAATTTGGGTAGCGATAAATAGTATAAGATCCTATTCATCAAAGTATAAAGGTGGTATTTTTGAATCATATAATGTTATGGAGATAGGATTTTGAAGTGATGTAATGAAAGTTGATAGAGGCTCAAGTTCATCAGCTTATATCTCAATGGCCCATAAGGATTCTATCATAGCCTCATGATGCCATGGAGAATTTTGGACAAGTTCATATAGGGGTATCTTGACTAGAAGCTAATGAAGCTACTTTAAAATAGATATATGTATGAGTTCTAAAGCATTATTGTTTTGGACTTTTCCTAAAATATAACTTTTAGGTTTAGGAGCAAGTGTTGTTGGACTATTTTTGGCAAGAGTTGGTACTTTGGTAATAGTCACTTTGGATTTTTTGTGATTATGGGTTTTATGACCCTAGGTTTGGGATTATGTAGCTATATGAATTGCATCTATCTAAAACAAAGGGAGATTTTCTATGTTTTTAGAATCATCCACATCTAGAGGGTTTAGGAGAGGTTGATACTAAGCTCTATTAGAGGTTTTATCTTATTTTATAGCTTATTCTAATATTTTTGGTAGTATGTTACTTCATAAGGTGTATGTAACCCTAGTATTTTGACTATGGGGATGGTCATGATCTAATTGTTCCATTAAGATATTGTCATCTTATAATAGGTTTTGGACCACAACCTTTAATGCATTACAACTTTTTATGTCATGATCTACTATTCAATGATACATGCATTTCCTTTGTTCTCTATACCATTCTAGTTTTTAAATATGAGTATTGACAGGATTTATGGGTAGTAGAGTGATAAGGGAGGTTTGGAGAAGCTAATTGAGGATTTTAGAATAAGATCCCTTTAATAGATCTTGACTAGGTTTTTCAATCCTTTGAGGCACTGGTAGGGAAGAGGTATGTGACTTCAAACCTTGAACCTTTTATACTAGTTGTTTGAATGTTACCTATATTAGGTACCTTATGCTTAGGATAAGTCCTTACACCTAAACCTTGAGGATAGTAAAGGTTTAAGAGGTCATAAATTGGCATTATCATGGTGGGAAGATCCCATTATGATAGTACATGCAAATTAGTATATTATTCTATGATACTGTATTTTAGTATTGTTAAAGGATGGGGTCTTATTATAGATTTTTTTATTTGATTAGGTGGTAGCAGTGTTTTTCCTTTTTGAATCTAATCAGGGGTAGTGTTGCTGTTCCCAAAATCTATCACTTGTTTTTTGGACAACAGGCTAATCATTTTGGTCCTGCAAGCCAAAATGGTCTCTTTCTTTCTTTCAAAATGTTCTGAGCAATTAAGTTTTTCAAATATTCAAGCCTTTTCAGCTAAGGAAGTCACAGGTTTAACAAGCAGGATTTCTTCAAAGGAAGTTCAAAACACTTAAGGCTTTTTCTTAGTGTTTTGAGGATGGTTCAATGCAAAGGTTAGATCAAAAGACTTAACAGCGGGCTTTAAACAAATAGAATGAACCATTGAACATTGAACTTTGAAAGGTTCAAAGGTTCAATGAGTTTAACAAGTTTAAAGGACTTAGAGAATAAAAGGATTCGAAGAGTTAAGATTGAACCATTGAACCATTAAACCTTGAACCAAAAATATTTCAAAGGTTTAAAGGTTCAACAAGTTTAAAGAGTTTAACAGACTTAGAAAAGGAAAGGATCTAGAAAGTTCAAAGCTTCAAAGGGTTCAAAGAAATAGAATGAACCGTTGAACCTTGAACCGAAATGGTTCAAAAGTTTCAAAAGTTCAAAGGGTTCAAAGAGTTCAAAGTTTGAATAGAAGCTTTGAGTGAATGGATGAAGCAAAAGATTCCAAAAAATGGTTCAACTGAAGAATAAAAAGAGAGAAAACATGGCCCTTTACAAAACATTGAATCAACGAACCATTGAACCTTTTGAACCAAAAGAGTTCAAGGTTTAAAGAGGTTCAAATCAACCGATGACATCCCTATGGACATCAAATTTAGGGTAATGGAATAGCCATTAATTTTCAAAAGACCTGAGAACAAGCTCAGTGACTGGCCCAAAAAGGAGTCGAAGGAGCCAGCAGAAAGTGAGAAGATAGCCCCGAGAGCTCAGATCGCTAGGAAGAGACAAAAAGTGGCAAGGAAGGAGGGAAAAACTATAAGAAGTCTAGAAATATCTACAGGAGAGTTATTCTAGTAGGTGGAAAAGTCTACCAGGTGGACATGAGAGAGTGCAAACATTCAAAGGTGTGGCCTATTTTTATACATTAAGTAAAGGTGAATGGGCAGCTGTGTAAGCATAATAAAGAAGACTAGAAAACCCATGCTTAGGAGGGACATTTGAGATGATTTAGAACACCAAAGTTAAGGCCGATGACCTATTCTAGCATGGCCCTTTCATAGATATTCAATGCATTCAATTTAGCATGGGCCATTTTCATGAAAACTAGCACCCAAGTATTTCTTATGATGTTATATATTGTATTCTCTCATTTTGTATAAAGGAGATCTCTCTATTATCTGAAGTGAAGCTCTACCCAAATTGAAAGACATTCTTGAGACTTTGAGCTTAGCCTATTAATCATATTTTGTTTAATGTATGAGAAAGCAAACAACCTTTCAAACTTTATATTAGAATAAGTTTATGTCATCTAAAAAAATGTTCTTATGTCTATTTCCTAAATATAGTCTTGTCCATTTAATCAAACAATCAGAACTAGTGGAAGTAAGCTGGAAGATGTCCTGAAGCCGACTGTGGGAGACTTTGTGCTACCATAATTGTCTTCAGTCTGTGTTTTGTGTAAAAGATACTAGAGATACTTTGAGATCTCCTTATCCTTCATAATATTTCAATCTATTATAGTTTGAAGTGGATAATTTGGACTACACTTCAAACTACTATGTTCTTTTATCTTAATCAGTGGGAGGAATAATGAAAGACTTTGTGCTTTCATGGGTTTCTT
The DNA here is from genome assembly GCA_037957365.1 of Torreya grandis. Classification (NCBI taxonomy): domain Eukaryota; kingdom Viridiplantae; phylum Streptophyta; class Pinopsida; order Cupressales; family Taxaceae; genus Torreya; species Torreya grandis. The sequence continues at coordinate 32,321 of JARHVA010007132.1, forward strand.
TTGGTTTATGTTACTATCTATGAAGTCTTCCTCTATTTTTCTAAACATCATTTCTAAAAGAAGAGAAATGCCTTCAACAATTACCTAGGGATTCTCCTTTATTCTATGAACATCATCTCTAAAAAAAGAGAGATGGATGGTATGATTTCACCCCTGTGTGTATTTTCAGCTTATATATAGTATACTATAGTTTATAGGGAACCTCCCCTTGCCAGGAGGAGAGATTTTTTCCAATTTGGCTATGGTCACCACAACTATTTTTTTATATAAATCTCCTTATGCTATGGTTTATGCACCTATTTTACTGTAAGTCAGCTGGTGAGAAAATATTCACCCAACAGTTTTTGGTGACTCTACTGGGGAAGAACGCATAGTTTGAAGCCTCAATCTTTAAATTGAATCAATTTTAGTTCTTTTTCATTTTCATTTTACACTCTATCAAATCCACCATACATGCGAAGCTAGAGATCTCAAGGTATTGTTGACCCTATATTTGAGTTGGTACAGCTAAGTAATTTTGATCTTTTTTCTCCACCATCTCACCTTCAATGAACCAGGAGTTTTCCTCTTACAAACATCAGGTCCCCAATACCAATAAAATATTCTCTTTCCTCTGCTAATAGAGCTTTATCCATACACATCCCATAGAAATTTATTATCCCTCATTTCAATAGCCATATCATGGTAGCTCAAGGCCCCTAGGGTAATACTTTTGGTCCTTTGAATCTAACCCCACCTTTACATGAGCTACCCCGTAGCTCAAAGAAAAATTTCTCCAAGTTCTATGGTGATGGGAAGGTTCATTTTGATGAACATATAGCAGCCTTTTACATATCTTGTGGTGTAATAGGCATTGAATATGAAGACATTGCAGTCAGACTATTTGTGCAAACATTGCAAGGTGCTGCTATAGACTAGTTTTATCATCTGCAAGCATAAATAGTGACTGACTAGAACACTCTCAAGGCCAAATTTAAGGCCAAGTTTAAACCTGTAGAAGATGCACATGCCCTATTAGCCTAGCTTACACAAATGAAAAAGGAGCCTCATGAACCCATGAGAGACTTCATTACCAAATTTGACAAGCTAAGGAACAAGATTTCTATAATTGCTCAACTGATGCTTGAGAATCTCAAATGCTTCTTAATCAATTCTTAGCTTTTTGAAGTGAGTTTCTTGTTGAGGCTTCCTAGCCACATAGATCTTGATGCAACTCAAATTTTGGTGACTAAGGTTAAAGATGATCTTATCTTGGCAAGAAAGATAAGAAGAGATCTTAACAGAGGTAAATCTTTTTCATCTTCTAAATATTATTCTATAGGCACCATTGATCCCATGGTGCAAAAGCTAAAAAATGAATTGTTAGCTCTAAAAAAGCAAATGGCACAAGGGATGTCTGCTCTTCCTTCTTATCAAGATATACCAAGGAGGATGTTTCCCAACCAATCATACTAGGGCAATGCTGCTAGAAATTAAGGAAAACCAAATCACTTTCCTCCCCACTAGGAAAGCTTGCCATTGAAGTAGGACCATCTAACTCAGTAGTGGTTATCTTGAAACTGAATCTGATTTTTTTTTAACCTAAATTGAACCAAGAAGATGATGTTGATCTCTTTGTAGAAGGCCAAGAAGAATTAGCTAGCAACTCCAACATTTGTTTCCTAAATTACTAGGATGAACCCAAAAGTAAAGGAGAAGCATTTGATGGATCATACACTATATTTACCAGGTCCTAAAACTAGTTAGCTTGACAAGTGGATAAAGTAAAAATAGGAGAAGAATCTCAACCAATAATTTCAATTGTTAAACAAGGCACTTCTCTACCTTTCCAATCAAAGGACCTAGTGATCACTAAAAAAGTAAGTACCTCAAGTGAGCCTTCACCTTCTACTTCAAATTCACAGACTAGTCCTACACCTAGTAAAAACTAGATTGATGGACTACCTTCCTCTATTTTGAATTTATTTCAGTCATTTAATATAATTGACCATGCTTAGAAGACCAAAATTCAAATTTATGAGTTTGAATTCTTGCAATCCAATTCAGAGTAGTTGGATAGGTTAGTTCAATGCTTTAAAAATAAAATTGTCCCTACAAGACAAGAAATTTTGAAGGTAACTCTTGGTCCCCCAAAGAATAGACCCACCTAAAATAATCTTGTGATTACACCTCCAACTACCCCTAGTAAGATAGAACTATTTTATGTCTCCCTACTGATAAATGATCATCCGCTGAATAATTACATTATAGATTCTGGCACCTCTGACAATGTCATGCCTGCCAAGGTGGTGGAATCTCTTGTTCTCATGCTAACTAAGACCTTTGGGATATGTTTCTCCATGGAAAACAAAAAAGTGCCTCTAATGGGAAAAATAAAAGATTCTTAATTTGTATTAGTAGCCTTCCTAGATAAGAGAATTAAAATGATAGTACTAGTGGTTGACGTTCCAGCCTCCTACGGCATTCTTCTTGGGCAAAAATATTCCAAGGACATTGGTGGAGAATTGAGCATGGACCTATCTATGGCAAGGATCCCTATCAAAGGCATCATGCAAAGGCTACTTCCTAAGAATGAGGCAAAGTACATTATCACCCAAATATCAGCCCCTAAAGCTCAAATTTTGTTTGAGTCTTTAGGCATGGGAAATTACTTTCTATCTACTGAAGACGTTCTTGTTTTAGCAGATGAAAGCCTCCTAAGGAAAATCCAAAAAATTTAGATAAGACATCAGAAAAATTAGTAGGGCACAATATACATGAAAAAGGATCTTCTCTCCCTAATAAAAAAATATAAAAGAAGATTAGATTCTAATGATGTCTGGATTCTAGAATTCGATAGGAGCAATTCTTCTATCAGTTCTAAAGCTGGAGTATTTTTGATATCTCCTCAAGGAGATATTTTCTCCTATGAATATAAGTTGTATTTTAGAAACACTAACAACACTACTGAGTACAAATCATTGTAGTTTGGATTAAAAGCTACTCAAAATAAAGGTGTTAAACTTCTTCATGCCAAAAGAGATGCTGAGCTGGTGGTTTGTTAGGTGAGGAACCTATATCAAACCAAGAATGAATTATTGTGACATTATCACAATCTGTTATGGGACTACATTGAAATATTTGATGCTTTTATTATTTCTACCATGTCCAAAGAATTCAACAATCATGCAGATTCATTGGTTGTCTCTGCAACTCTCTTGGTCCCTCACCAAGATTTCAAAGAAGATAGGTACACTATCGAGTTGGTCTTCTAACCAAGTTTACCTAATAATGTCGAGAATTGGTAGGTGTTCAAAGGTGACAACCAAATCATTACTTTTTTGGAATAAATAGACAGCTTTGAGAAGCTTCATTTTGAAGGTAGTGAATCTCAACCATGGGAATCAGCTCCCAAAACAAACTTAAAAGCTGATGAAGAGTTCTTTCAGCTCAAAGGGAATAAAATTATCAAAGGATTAGTTTCTCTTGAGAAACTTTTTGACAAGCATGATAGGTTTATCAAGGAATAGCAAATGGATTCAAAATCTTTCAAGGATTTTGATCAAATAAATTTGAGTACAGAAGACAATCTGAAAATGGTCAAAATTTGGAATTATTTTACCCCTAATGAAAAACTCAAATTTATCACTCTGTTTCACCATTACATTGATGTTTTGGCATACTCTTATGATGATCTGAAACCTCTCAGACCTGAAGAAATCTAGCATGAAATTCTTCTCAAGATTGGGTCGTTACATCACAAGCAGAAGCAAAGGTAATACAACCCCAGGATATCAAGCATGATTCTTTTTGAAATATAGAAAATGTTGAATGCAAGAATTATTTTCCCAATCCATCATTCCACCTGGATTGTGAACATAGTCCCTATGAGAAATAAGAATGGAGAAATTCACCTGTGCTAATTTTAGAAATTTAAATCAATCATCTTTAAAAGATAACTATCCCCTACCCATCATGGATCAGCTACTATAGATAGTGACTGGTGCTAAGATGTTATCAATGTTAGATGGTTTTTTGGGATATAATCAAGTGAAGGTTGGTGAAGTAGACCAACATAAGACTATATTCACAACACCTTAGGGAACTTTTGCATATCATAGAATACCTTTTGGCTTGATTAATGCTAGCACCACTTTCCAAAGAGTGATGGATCCTACTTTCAAAAATGAAATGGGTAAGTTCATTATGGTATATCTTGATGACTTAACAGTCTTTTTTAAGCATCATCATGATCATGTACATCATCTACAATAAGTGCTGGAGTGATGTAAGTAGAATGGTATTTCTCTTCATCCCAAGAAATTAATTTTTGGGGTTACTGTAGGGAAACTTCTCAGTCACACTATGTCCCAAGAAGACATAAAGATCAACCCAAAAAGGGTCAAATCCATTCAAGAGCTTGCTCTTCCTACCAATAAGACTGGAGTTCACTCTTTATTTAGACAGGTGAATTTTCTATGAATGTTCATTCCTGAATTCATAGAGAAGACTCACCACATTGTCAATATGATGAAGGGCAAAGCCACTTTCAGCTAGACTGAAGAAGGAAAGTCGACATTTTAAGACATCAAGGAAGCTATCACCCATGCCCCAATTCTATTTTGTCCTAATTACACCAAATACTTCATGATGTAAAGCTATGCTTCTAAACACACACTTTCAGCCATTTTAGTTCAAAAAAATAATAAGGTGTGGAATCTCCCATATCTTTCATGAGTTGTCCTCTCAAAGCTCATGAGCTAAAGTATTCAAACATATAGAAGAATGCTTATCTGTGGTAAAGGCAGTAAAGCACTTCCATTTTTACATCTTAAATTCACACACTATTGTTTTGGTTCCTGATATAATAATAAAGTCTATCCTAAATTAGCAACAGTTTGGGACTCAAAGGGGCAATTGGATTGCTAAAATCTAGGAGTTTGATCTTATTATCAAACCTATGAAGCTTGTACAAGGAAGGGGTCTCTACCAATTAATTACTAATAACATCCTAAAAGAAGCAGAGTATGAAGAAATAGAAGTTGAAAACATGTTAATAATTCTCTTTATCACCACTATGAATGAGTGCTCTTCAAATATTGTTCATTTCCTTACCTATGGTGAGTGTCCTACTCACTTGTCTCATAAAGAAAAGAGGAATGTTAAGTTGAAAGTTGCCAACTTTGTCCTGTGGGACAACGATCTATATAAGAGGAACCTTGATGGGGTATTCCTTCACTACGTGGATAAAGTGTAGTAAAATAAAATTTTGGAGTCATTCCATAATTTGGCTTGTGGAGGAAATTTTTCTATGCCTAGGACTACCCATAAGATTCTATGAGCTAGGTACTATTAGCCTACCCTATTTCAAGATTCATATGCTTGGGTGCATAGATGTGAGCTGTGTCAATAGTTCATTGGCAAACCCAAGCTGGTTGTGTTACACCTCAAGCCTATGGTGGTAGAAGAGCCATTCCAGCAATGGGGAATTAATTTTATTGGCACTATAAATCCATCCTCGAGTGCTAGACATAATTATGTCCTCACAGCCACAGACTAATTTATCAAGTGGGTGGAAGCCATTCCATTCAAGCATGATAATTTAGAAGTAGTGTGTAATTTCCTCAAGGAAAACATCATTTCTAGGTTTTGGGTCCCAACCAAGATTGTAACAGATAATGCGACCTATTTCTCTTCTCATGAGATCACCTAGTTCTACTATTATTATGAGATTATTCTCTCCCACTCTTTTGACTATTATTCGCAAGGAAATGGTCAAGCATAGTCAAGTAACAAGAACCTTGTGACCATTATGAGGAATCTAGTAGGTGACAATCAAAGAGCCTGGCATAAAGCATTGCTTGACGCTTTATGGGTAGATAGGATTACTCCCAAGAGGGAAATAGGTATGTCCCCATTCTAACTTTTGTATGGTATCAATGCAGAGATACCAATCACCCTAGAATTACCAGCATTAAAATTAGCCAAGGCAGTAGAAGATTCAACTTATGAAAGTTATATCAACAAGAGGATCATGTGCTTGACTAAACTTACTGAGCAAGGAACTATGGTGGTGGACCGAATTGTTGTGCATCAAAGTCTAGTAAAGATACTCTTCAACTATAAAGTAAGGATCTGTGATTTAGATTGGAGATCAAGTCTTGTTGTGGGACAAGAGGAGAGAACCAAAAGAAATGAATGGAAAATTGGATTCCCTATGGAGAGGCCCATTTGCCATTCATCGTTTAAATGGTGAAAATAGTTTCTTGCTAAAATATCAAGATGCAATGCCATTTACTCTACCTCATAGTGGGCAACATCTAAAGCACTTTAATCCTTGAAGTATCAGATAAGTCCATTTGTATATATGTATAGTCTTTCTTTATTTTGTGTTTCTTGTTTGTTTTTAGCACCATTTTTTTTGGCACCTTTCTTTTTGGGTAGCATGACTCCATAGCCTAATGACATAGATGAAGGCACTAAGATTTTGGATTCTACTCCCTTTGATTACTTTAGTTTTTAATCGATGGAATTTCCCCAATTAGAGCTAGCTATTGTTCCCAAAAAAAGTCACTTATTTTTTTTAGACAATAGGCCGATCATTTTGGTCATACAAGCCAAAATAGTCTCTTTCTTTATTTCAAAATGTTTTGAGTAGTTAAGTTTTTCAAATATTCAAGCCTTTTTAGCAAAAGAAGTCACAGGTTTAATAGGTGGGCTTTCTTCAAAGGAAGTTCAAAACACTTAAGGCTTTTCCTTAGTGTTTTGAGGATGGTTTAATGTAAAGGTTCAATCAAAAGACTTAATGGTGGGATTTAAATAGATAGAATGAACCGTTGAACCATTAAACCTTGAACTTTGAAAGGTTTAAAGGTTCAACGAGTTCAACAAGTTAAAAGGACTTAGAGATTAAAAAGATTTGAAGAGTTAAGATTGAACCATTGAACCATTGAACCTTGAACCAAAAAGAGTTCAAAGGTTCAAAGGTTCAACAAGTTTAAAGTGTTTGATGGACTTAGAAAAGGAAAGGATACAAAAAGTTCAAAGGTTCAAAAGGTTCAAAGAAATAGAATGAACCATTGAACCGTTGAACCTTAAACTGAATTGGTTTAAAAGATTCAAAAGTTTAAAGGGTTCAAAGTTCAAATAGAAGCTTCAAGTGAATGGATGAAGTAGAATATTCCAAAAAAATGGTTTGAAGAAATGGTTCAACCGAAGAAGAAAAAGAGAGCAAACATGGCTCTTTATAAAACATTGAATTAATGAACTGTTGAACCATTGAACCTTTTGAACCAAAAGAGTTCAAGGTTCAAGGAGGTTCAAAGTGATCGGTGACATCCCATGGATGTCAAATTCAAGTTAATGGAATAGCCATTGATTTTCAAAAGACCTAAGAATAAGCTCAGTGACTTGGTTAGAAAGGAGTTGAAGGAGCCAGCAAAAAGTGAGAAGAAAGCCCAGAGAGCTCATATCGCCGGAAAGAGACAAAACATGGCAAGAAAGGAGGGAAAAACTACATGAAGTCTAGAAATATCTATAGGAGAGTTATTATAGTAGGTGGAATAGTCCACCAGGTGGACATTAGAGAGTTTGAACATTCAAAGGCATGGCCTATTTTTTTGCATTAAATAAAGGTGAATGGACAACCATGTAGGCATCATAAAGAAGACCAGACAACCCATGCTTACGAGGAGACATTTGAGATGATTTAGAACACCAAAGTCTAGGCTGATGACCTATTCCAACATATCCCTTTCGCAGATATTCAATGCATTCAATTCAATATGGGTCATTTTAATGAAAACAAGTGCCCAAGTCTTTCTTATGATGCTATATATTGTAATCTCTCATTTTGTATAAAGGATATCTCTTTGTTATTAGCAGCGAAGCTCTACCCAAATTGAAAGACATTCATGAGACTTTAAGCTCAGCCTGTTAATCATATTTTTTTAATGAATGAGAAAGTGAACGACCTTTTAGACTTTGTGTTGGAATAAGCTTGTTTCATCTAGGAAATTGTTCTTATGTCTATTTCCTAAATATAGTCTTGTCCATTTAATCAAACAAGTAGAACTAGTGGAAGTAAGCTAGAACATGCCCTAAAGCTGACTATGGGAGACATTGTGCTACCATAATTGTCTTCAATCTATGTTTTGTGTAAAGAATATTAGAGAGACTTTGAGCTCTCCTTATCCTTCGTAATCTTTCAATTTATTGTAGTTTGAAGTGGATACTTTGGGCTACGCTTCAAACTACTGTGTTCTTTTGTCCTAATCATTGGGAGGAACAATAAAAGACTTTGTGATTTTGTGAGTTTCTTGCAGTTTATGTTACAATCTAAGAAGTCTTCCTCTAGTTTTTTGAACATTATTTTTGAAAGAAGATAAATGCCTTTAGAAATTACCCAAGAATTATCCTCTATTCTATGAACATCATCTCTAAAAAAAGAGAGATGGATGGTATGATTTCACCCCTGTGTGTATTTTCATCTTATATATAGTATAATATATTTTATAGGGAACCTCCCCTTGGTGAGAGGAGAGATTTGTCCCAATCTAGTTGTGGTCACCACATCCATTTTGTTGTATAAATCTCCTTATGATGTGGTTAATTCACTTATTTTTCTGTCAGTCAGTTGGTGACAAAATATTCACCCAACAAGTGTGATGAGCTCAGAATATGGATCATTATTGACATTTTATTTCCCTTAATTTATCTCTCTAAGGATGTTATCTTATACCAAACATAGATTGTTAGATAACTATTACATAGAAAGTAGATACTTGTTTATATTGAACCAAAGACTAAACCTTTACTTTGTCATTAATGTCTAATATATAGCATGTTTTAGTGATTTTTTTTGTGAAGAATGCTTAGGAAGAAGACACAAGTGATGTATAGTGAAATTTTTATTTTGATCTCCATCCAACAGAATTATGAATTCACACAAAATGTTTCTATGGACTCCACAAGCTTGTTTCTATGGACTCCATAGGCTTGTTTCTATGGACTCTACAGGATAGTTTCTATGAACTCCATAGGCTTGTTTCTATAGACTCTGTAGGCTCATTCCTATCAATTCTATAGGGTCAATTCTATGGATTTTGTAAAGACAAAGCTACAAATGGGGAAGCTAGTGGCTAGATAAGATAAGAGAAAATCATTATAGCTGAAGTCAAATGAGGAAAATACCTACCTTCTATTTTGCAGTATTTTCTTTTGATAAAGTTGTATATATTTGGATCTTAGGAGTGTTATAGAATAGTATATCTATTTCATTAGAATAATTAGATCTCTTGGTAAACTAATCTCTTACTTTCAAATGAGTGGATCAACCAAAGAATCGTATCTCTTTGCATCTTATTTTGAGTTGATTATATTAGTATAAAATGTAAGACTTTTATTATTAAAAGGGGGATCGATAAAAGATACGTACAAGCATATTACAGGTTTTACATAGATTGTAATCATTTTAGTTTTATGAATTATCACTTCAATTTACGGCATTGATTAATCTTTGTTCCTAAGTTTGAGAGGAGCAAGGGCCAACTCTCCTTAGAACTAGGAATTGTGTATGGTATTTATATTATGTTATATTAACTCTTTGTTATAACTAATCAGAATCTTAATAATGTTTGCAATCATTCATAAAATATCAAAATAAATTCATAGTTCAAAAGGCATTTCCTTATTCTAAAGTCATTTCCTTTCTAAGCAAAGTGTGTTTTTTTAAAGAAAACAGGTGAAGTAAATTTCCTTTTCAAGTTAAACATCTCCATTTCCATGCAAGCATAAATAGGAGTGTGATTTTACTTTCGAGCAAAAGAGTGGATTTATTTGATTAAATAGTTACATCTTTTCCTTTTTAGCAAAAGTCTGAATCAAGTAGTTTAAGACACATTTCTTTCATTAGTCAAAGTTAGAATAGGGCCATCAAACACCCCCACAAGTAGACTTCTAGATATACCATCCTACACCTTACTACAAATAGCTTTGGACACTAACCCTAGTTGATAAGACATCAATTGAATATTGACTAAATGAGGATTTAAATGACACTCGTCATTTTTGGCACCATTGTTAGGGAAACAAGGTGTTATTAAGGTAATAATTATTGGTCTAGAGTGAAAAAAAAAAAAATTCAATAAATTGATGTACCATCTTAGAGACTCTAAAGGATCATTCATCCCAAAATTCCCACCAAGAACTCAAGTTGAAACTCCTTCAACATCTTTTAGTAGTGAACCAAAAGTTACGAGTGAAACCTATCTATAAGAATCTTTAGAAACTTGGATAGAAACCAAGCCATTGCCAAAAGCAAGCCCTATAGTAGAAATTCCTCAGGATCAATCTCTTATAGGAAGACATTATTTAGAAATTTCCAAGGACTTAGATGAAGCATTTCAAAAATTTATAGCTGAAGAAAATTTTGATAACTTTGAACAACCCATAATTGATACCACAAATATTCAGTGGGAAGATCATCCCAGCTTTGAAACAACATCAGAAGGAAATATGGATTTCCAAAATCAACAACTTGTACAACTAGGAAGTACTTTTTTCTTTCCTATTGTTGTAGATCCTAATGATCAAACCCCTATAAAAAATATTTCACTAGCTAATCTACCAAATTTATAGGGAAGATCTACAGAAGAACCTAATCAATTTTTGTTTGAGTTTAAGGTGTTATGTCAAACCTATGATTACACAATAGATAGCCATAAATTAAAACTATTTACCTCTACACTTAAAGATGCAGCTATGAGATGGTTCATGGGTTTACCTTATGATTCTATTAGAACATGAGATGACATGGAGACAAAATTCTTAAACAAGTATCAAGATTATTGTCGAGTATGAGAAAGAAAAGAGAATTTTTTTAAAATCAAATAAAATGAGGATGAATATTTAGAGGATTATTTGGATAGATTCATGTTCAATCATAAAATAAGTAATTATCCACTCACTGAAGAAGTTCAAAAATTGGTTTTCTTAAAAGGGTTGGATGAAGAGACTAGAGATGCCTTAAATCTGATGGGGGGTGAAGATATAAATAAGTTGGCTTTCGATCAAATTTTTGAGCTTTATACCAACTACTCTCAAACAAAACCTGGAATTAGGAGAGGAAGGTTTGGGAAATATAATGAAGTGGGTAAGCTAATAGAAGAATTTGTCAATCTAAAGATGGATATTATAGTTACACTAAATACTAGTTTGGATAGCCTAATCTTTCAATAGAGATGCCTCTGCACCCTCATCCTCAATTGGTTTTAGAACCATTTTTGAAATGGGGAATTGATTTTATAGGTCCTATGTATCCTCCTTCTAGAGGAAAAGAATATCTCCTAGTATGTACAGACTCTGTGACCAAGTGGGCAGAAGTGGAAGTATTAACTCATGTAAGAGAAGAGATGGTAGTTGATTTCTTATATTTTAAAATCATGTAAATATTTGGTGCTCTAAGGGATATAGTCTCAGATCATGTACCATAGTTCATGTCAAACATGATAAAACACTTCATGCAATATATCAAACTCAACATAGAAAAACATCTCCATACCATCCATAGGCTAATGGGCAAGTTGAAGTCACCAACAGAGAACTATAAACCATTTAAACTAAAAATTGTTAATTCCAACATAAAGGATTGGGTAGATAAGGTACTAGAAGTTGTTTGGGAATATAATAATACTTGGAACATAACAATTGGATTTTTACCTTATGAATTGGTTTATGGTAAGAATCCCTTGTTCTTTATTGAATTTGAATTATAAACTTTGAAAATAGCTGTAAAAGTAGGGATTAAATTAGAAGAAATATAGAAAGAAAGACTCTTATAGCTTAATCAACTTGATGAGATGAGGATGGAAGCACTACAAAGAACTAAATTGGTACAACATCAAAGAAAAGTTTGGCATGATTCACAGATCAAGCAATGGAAGTTTTAGAAAGGAGATTGGGAACTATTGTTTGATTCCAAATTTCAACAGTTTAAAGGAAAACTATAAATGAGGTGGTTGGGACCTTATTAGATTGAGGAGGTATTTGAAAATGGTTTGGTTAAGCTAATACTTATTGATGATAGTAGAAGAGCTATGTTAGTCAATGGACATAGATTGAATATTTATTAGAAACATCTCAATAAAGAAGATTTTTTTCAAAAGGTAAAAGATCAAGGAGCCTTTCCAGAGGACTCTGCTTCTTCTAGGGAAATTACTTCAAATCAAGTAGCTATTTTGGAGGACTCTACTTCTTCTAAATATCCTACTCCTTGTTGATCCTACATAAAAAATAAAAAAATAAAATACATAATAAAAAAATAAAATAAAATATATATCAATAGTGAAAAACCTTCTAGGGACACTATTGACAATGCATGCCTAGAAAACTAGCTTGCTAGTTGGCTATACATTGCAAAAAGGGCTTTGGCTAGAAAACCAGTAATGGTTGGCCAAAGGTCAAAAACAAAATATATAATAAAAAAAAGAGTCTCATCATGTCACTATGATTGGTCTTCTCCATGAAATAAAATTTGTTCATTCAACACCTATTGACTAATCCATGCAAACTTATTTATGTAGGACAAATGGTGAAAAAAGGCTCAATCTAAAGTGAAAAGTAAGTGAGACATATATTCTATTTATTTATGTTTAGTTAACTAATTATATTTGATTTAATTAAGATTTATTCTATGAAGATGACCCAAATTTGAGCCTTTCAAAATGGAATGACATGACACATACCATGATGGATAAGCATGCAAACATAAAGGACAGTAAAGGTGTATGTCTACATCATGATGACCTATGAAGCTTTGGTAAAATTAATTGCATCATCAATAATTATAATGATGGCACATCATAAATGGGTTTTAATTGAATTGATAAATAGTTGTCACCGTCAAAGTGCCACATCATCATTTTATCTAATTTTTAATCATTTGACAACACGACTGGCACACTCCATAAAAACATGCGGTGCTAAACTATATAAAGTAATTGTATCAAACTCTAGACTCATGAAGCTATGGAGTTTCACATAAAACATTTCATTTCTATAGGTCCTTAGTGATTTTTTCCTACATATTTTAATAGAAGCTAGTCTAAACCCAAATCTAAGTTAAAGAAATAGAGTTGTCTATAAATTTGAGTAGAAATAGGACAAAAATTGAGATCAGAGCTGAAGAATGCAACAAAGCTTCACAAATACAAATCTTCTATGGTAGTGTTTAGATTAAATGGATGGCTAACTTTCATTGAAAAGTTCCAAGGTTTTGATGAAACAATGGTAAGAGTATTCAACACTAATCTCACCCTTGAGTTTTCAACTATTAAAGGCATTTTTATTCCTGTTTCAACTCCAATTATAAGTCAAATCATATAAGTTTCAAAAGAGGGAATGAGAGTGACAAGTAGAATTCCATTTAATTATTTAATTACTCATTTTAATGGTAATGAGCAGATTGGGACTTCATGTCTAATAGATTCTAAGGTAAAATCAAAAGAGATTCATAGAAATTCACTTCCTGAACCTTAGAAATTTGTAGCCATGTGGGTACTCAAGTATATCATTTGTGAGGGGGAAAAATAGTCTTTTAAGAGGAGACACCATGAAAATATTAATACATCTTAAGTATGGGAGGCAAACCCCTCATTACAAGATTAACCTCACATCCTTCTTATATGGTGCCCTTCAAATTATGACTACAACTCCTAATGTTGCTCTTAGGTACCATGACCTTATTCACCTAATTATCCAATATCACTTCCTTCAAAAAGGACAAGAGGTCTAAGAGGTATTCAAGAATAGTGCAACACAACAAATTCCAAATCTACCTACACAAGAAACCTCAAATTTAATATAGGAACATTCATCTCCACCTACTGCATCAGTTGAGAAAATAACTCCAAAGAAGAAATCATAGACTATAGTCTCAATAGAAATCCCTTCTTCTTTAAGAAGAATCACAAGGTGACAAATCCTTGTACTTTCAAAGTCCCCATAAAAACCTCAAGAATTTGTAGTACAACCAATTCCCTTATTAGGAAGAATAAAATTGAAATGAAAGGTTGTTATAGAACTTGAGAAGACTGAGGATTTGATGTTTGAAAATGGAAGACAACCAAGTGTAGCTCAGAGAGTGACCAAAAGAAGGAGAAGGTTAATCTGATGGATGAAGATGAATAAGAGCCTATAAACATTTTGGAGTCTTAAAAAGGTATCTCATTCCCCCATACATCAAAGTATCCCTAAAACTATAGATTTTGAAGAAACTCCTTTCGAAAGGAACTCTCCAATCATAATAGAGGAGCCAATTCTAAGAGAAGAGCCAATCATGGTAGAGGAATCAAGTATGGTAGAACAACCACATGTTTTAGTTGAAACTACAATGAATAAAGGAAAATTTGGATGCATGAATGAGAAAGGAGAGTCATCTAATCTAAATGATCCTATTATGCAGTTAACCTTGAAGCTTTCTCAAACTCAAGATCTAGAAAAACAACAAACAACTAACATTACTAACTTGACCAGTCAATTATAAAATAAGGATCATCTAAGCTCATTATTGGTGCAAAAATTGGACACATCATCTGCCAATCAAGTAGTATAATTTCACATATTAGAAGAAATAATAAATAAAAATGAAAGTGAAAAAATAGACCTATGGATATATGTAGAAAATATGAAGGAGAATAGGATATTTTAGATTTTAGTAAACTCTTCCAAAGCACCTTCTAATGTTGCACCTTCTCCTCCTAAGGTATTTTTTGACCATAGTTGTTAGACAAGTTATCTAGGTATGCCTACCATGAAAATGCTAAATCAAATCGAAGAAGAATATTCCATACTCAAATAGAAAAACAAAGTTGTAACTTCTTCAAACAAAATATTGGAAAATGAAAAGAAAGAATTAGAAGCTAAGGTCCAAGATTTAGAAGAAAATTTTTAGGATGCATGCAAATTAGGGGAATCTCTTTTGGCATGTAGGAATTCTTCTCCTACATATAATTTTTTTTATTTGAACAATTTTATAGATGGAAGCTTCTGAGGATCTCTTGTCATATTCCTTACAATATTTTATAGCCAACAACATTTCTAGAAATTTTCTATAGTGTTGAACCTGATCAGCAAGATTTGTTTTATGAGTTTTATTTGCATGATTTGATCATAGGAGATCATGAGAACAATAAGTTCTTGATAAACCTTCATTTAGGAGAATTTCAACAGAGGGCATTACATTCTACATTCAAAAATCAACTAGCATAGAAAATCATATTTGTGGAGTATACAAATCATGTTAAGACTATAGGATTGTGTATCAGACCAGCCTTTCCTATCCCCAGATTGATCAGAAATAATTTTAACTATGCTTGTTTAAGCGATGAAGTTATAAATCATTATTTACAAGCTTTATATGATTGTGTTGTTTCTTTTGACTTGTTTTCATGATAGAGTTTTGATTCAGCAGTGACTACAAGTGTGAAAAGGTGGGACCAACTTTTAGTGCCTCTTATAAGATAAGAGGTCATGTCTCCAAATAACTTAAGATGGAGTATGAGGAGAGCTACCTAAATTTTGGATATCTTAATAGAGGTAATAAACTCTAGGGGAGAAAATAAATGGATTGGCATGAGATATTCAATATAGGAGTAATTCAATATATGGAAACAAATGATTCAATAACATCAAGAGTTTACAAGCAATTTAGATAAGCATATAACAGATAAATTTGATGACTATGATTTGAGTCAAATTGTGCAAAGTAGATGCCAAAGCTACAAATGAAAATGAATTTTTGTAATGGCACTTGTAAAAGGTAAATCCTAGGGGAGATGATGAGATAAAAATATGGCTCATTATTGACATGTTATTTCCCTCAATTCATCTCTCTAAAGATATTATCTTATGAAAATCATAGATTGTTAGATAGCTATTATATTGAAAGTAGATACTTGTCTTGTTTATATTGAACCAAAGACTAAACCTTTACTTTGTCATTAATGTCCAATAAATAACATGTTTTAGTGATTTTTGTTGTGAAGAATGCTCGATAAGAAGACATAGGTGATGTATAGTGAAAGTTCAATTTTGATCTCCATCCATCAGAACTATGAATTCACATAGAATGTTTCTATGGACTCCACAGGATTTTTTCAATGGACTCCATAGGCTTATTTCTATAGACTCTGTAGGCTTGTTTCTATGGACTCCGTAGGCTTGTTTCTATGGAATCCATAGGCTTGTTTCTATGAAATCCATAGGCTCATTCCTACCGACTTTACAGGGTCAATTCCATGGATTCTATAAAGATAAATCTATAAATGGGGACACTGGTGGCCAAATAAGATGAGAGAGAATCATTCCAACTAGAGTCAAATGAGGAAAATACATGCCTATTGTTTTTTAGGATTTGATTTTGATAAAGTTGTATATATTTAGATCATAGGACTATTATATAATAGTATATCTATTTCATCAGAATAATTGGATCTCTTGGAAATCCCATCTCCTATTTTTGGATGAGTGGATCAACCAAGGAATCATATCTCCTTGCATCCTATTTTGAGTTGATTATATTAGTATAAAATGTAAGACTTTTGTTATTAAAATGGGGATAGATAAAAGATACGTACAAGTATATTACAAGTTTTAGATATATTTTAATCATTTTAGTTTTATGAATTATCACTTTACTTTCTAGCATTGATTAATCTTTTTTCCTAAGTTTGAGAGGAGCAAGGGCCCACTCTCCTTGGAACTAGGAATTGTGTACGATATTTATGTTATGTTATATTAACTCTTGTTATAACTAATCAAAATCTTACTAATGTTTGCATTCATTCATAAAATATCAAAACAAATTCATAGTTCAAAAGGCATTTCCTTATTCCAAAGTCATTTCTTTTCCCAGAAAAATGTGTTTTCTTCTAAAGCAAATGTGTGAAGCAAGTTTCCTTTTCAAGTTAAACATCTCCATTTCCACGCAAGCATAAATAGGAGTGTGATTTTACTTTTAAGAAGAATAGTGTATTTATTTGATTAAATCATTACATCTTTTCCTTTTCAGTAAGAGAGTGAATCAAGTAGTTTAAGACACATTTATTTCATTAGTCAAGGTTTGAATAGGACCATGAAACACCCCCACAAGTAGACTTCTAGATCTACCATCCTACACCTTACTACAGATAGATTTGGACACCAACCCTAGTTAATAAGACATCAATTGAATATTAATTAAATGAGGAGTTAGATGACACTCATCATAGTGGGTATATCCTCTTTAGGGAGTTCAATCCTAATAGGAGGATGCTATAGATATTTTCCTCTTGGGGACCTAAGGTTTTTTTTTGGTATCTATGGCTTTTCCATTGATTTCTCTAGGATTTAATTCCTCCTTAGTAATGGGGGGATCTAGTCTTGAGCTAGTTTGAGGTAATGTGATAATTTATTCATGGGTTAATAAGCTATAGGGAATGGGTATGCTAGATGTAGGTGTTGAAATGATGTGAGGAATGGTATGTATACCTTAAGAAATGTCTAAACAAACTTATTATTCAATATTTTTTTCCTCTTTTGTTTCTAGTTGATCATCATTAATATTTGTATATATTGTTTCCTAAAGTGGATCCCAAATAATGAGATCCAAAAAACATGAGGAAGTTTTTAGTATGTATTCACTTAGTTTGAATGGCTTGAAGGTATCTCATATAAGGAGATTGGGGATAGGAATACTATCAACTTCTTTAGATATAAGATAGTCATGGATTATGTTAATTACATGATTTTTATGGTCTAAGGTGGATCTTAAATTAGTCCACATGAAATTAGATATTGATGCATGATAAGGGAATGGTTGCCTGAAGATATCCATAGACTGATAAGGGGCTACATTAGGGTTATCTAGTTTTAAATCCTCTTGATCTATAATATTATATACCATCCCCTTGAAATAGTGACATATATTAATGTCATGATCTATTATAAATTGAAAGTTACAAAATTCATTTTCCCTAAACCAACTAGGTTTAGGGTAAGAGTTATCAATAGGTATTATCAGAAGAAACTTGATGAGAGATGCCTTTAAGAGATTATCTAGAATAGATGCATAATATTCTCCCAAAGGTGTATATTATCATGGAAGAAAATGTGTCAATGGCTTTTGAGATTGTGCCTCATTGGTGGAGGGCTTAGATTGGCATTTAGTTTGTCATGGTGTTGATTTTACAACTATAACATTAGTAGCTCCTTTAGTTCTATTATTGTTTTTATTCCCCTTAGAAGTATTAGGTTTGAATTTTTTATTCTATAATTTAACTTTCCCTTCTTCTAGGGATCTAATTTCTAGTTTACAAGCCATTTAAAAGTCCTCACCAAAGTTTTTAAAAGATTGTATCTATAATATTGATGAGATATGTTTAGCACATGCTCTCACAAAAAATTCAATTATCTTAGGTTGTATAAGGGAAAAAGTGAGTTCATTTATTAGACTCCTCCATCTAGCCATAAATTCAATGATAGATTCATCATCAAACTGTTGGATGGCATAGAGGTCAATGAGAATTGCTTTTCTTGTGATATTGATAGAAAAGTGCTCTAAGAAAATTTGGGCTAGCTACCCAAAGGAGAGTAGGGAATGCTAAGGAATTCATTTGTATCAATCTAAGGTAGGCCCAACTAATGACATAGGAAAGGTGTTAATAAGAAGTATGTTGTCATGTATTATAAGATAACAAGAATGTTTGAATGCTTGAAGATGTTGTAGAGGATCCTCCTTATTTTGAAACTTCATAAACTTAGGAAGTTCCCATTGTAGAGGGTAAGGTCTAATATGGAATAGTGGTTTAATAGGCACATTATATATTTTCTCATAAGTGAGCATGTTCTTCTACCTAAAGGTAGAGGCTTTTAAATTGGCCATCCTATTCATAAGGATGCTCATAATGTCTAGTTGGGTATTGTATTGAGGGATATCTCACAAAACATTATATTATGGAATTTGATATATAGGAAGCTAAGTAAAAAAGGACTGGGATAAAGGATAACCCAACTAATGTGGTTATGATTAGTTGAGGGGCCACCACATATTATGGGGATTGTAAGGAGATATAAGTAGACCCAATAGCTTGCATAGGTGATACGTATTAGGTGGTTAAGGGGACATATTGTTGAGTCAATTGAATTATAGGGGCTTATTGTAAAGGCTAAGTTTGGGTACTTAAAGATACACTAGTTTATATAGGTGAAAGTGTTGATGGGACTAAAAATACTATGTTCTAAATCATCATGATAATAGGTAGGGTAGATGTAGGTTGAGGTATGGTGACATTTTGAGTTTGGGTGGTATTTAGTAATGGAACACTAGACATTATTGGAGGTAGATTGCCTAAGGTTTGCATAGTAGTAATGTTAAAACTAGCCAGAGTAGGATTATATGGGAACACACCATAGCGGTGGTAAACCCTTCACCTTCATCTAAAGGCATGCCATATGGGTTCCTTGAACAATGCATATGGGAAAGAAGTGGGATGCATATAGCTTAGGAGATGAGGTAATGGTTAAGTGTTATGGGGTTGTTATCTATTATAGTGGTGAATTTAGGATCACCATGGGTATAATATTGAGGAATACATTATCCCATAGACTCAAGGGAAGTAGGAGGACTAGGAAAATTCTCCATAGATGAGGATAAAGCTATGGGTTAAGTTTTATTTTACAATTATTATCACATCAAAACCATGTAGAGATAATGTAAAAAATAAGAAATAAAAACAAAAATCACACAAAAGTTATTTTTGATTATCTCATATTTTAGTAAACAAGAAAAGACACACACATTAAAGATGTACCTAAAAAGTTTTTACTTTTTAACTTTAAAGTGTGATAAAAGAAAATAAAATGTTATCGAGGGTCCTGAGAATTAAAAATATAAGGATGGTTTCAAGTTTGTTTAGGCTTGAAGATATTTCTACCATACTTGGCCTAGTATTGGGCCTATCCCATCACTTCACACATTATAGAGTAAGGGTGTTTGGTGCTTAACTAGTATATGTCAAAAAACTAGGGTTTATAATTAGTCATTGTATTGATTTGGTTCTTCCCTTGGTGGTGAAATCCAAGTGGGATATTCAAGATTAAAGTTACTACGAGGTGATGAAATCCCAATCATTTCCCTTATGTCAATGTTTAATGAGTTTGTTATGCAAATGATTTAGTCTATTTGTGAGTGAAGTGATAACTATGATAAATTAACTACCTAGATTATTCTATCTAAATTACCTAAGAAAGCAAAATGGATGCAGTTATTTTTAACCTTTAGAAAGGAAAAAAAAAAAATTTTGGATTTTATTTATATGAAAACAATAAACAATAGAAAAGGAAAGAAATATGAATAAATTTAGAATTAATTTTAATAATAAAAGTGAGACCTTAGGTGTCCCAGTAGGTGTGCCAGAATGTTATAGTATTTTTTTTTTCATTAAATTTAAATTACTTACTAAAACCTCAAAGAAAATTAAGGTTTATTATTAATACTTGTAGACTAGGAGATGTTATGTATTGCTCTGAATCTAGTGACTAAGGGATCTTCTTTTTGGCTAGGAAGAATAACCTACACACCTAGTGATTAAATAAAAATAAAGGCCTACAACACCTTATTAATTGTATATAGGGTATGAAATTATAGTGTCTATATGGTGAATCTATGGATTGGGCTAGTTAAGTTAAGGAATGGGGTTTTTCATGATGGGCAAAAAGGGATGGTCATGATGGTATCAATATAACTCTAACATATCATGGTGTTCATTGATGGTGTTTAATTGGGAAGAGATGAAACTCTAAGGTCCCTTTGTATTTGGTGATGATAATAAAACAAAGTTCTTAATCAACACTAAGAATAACAAAATGGGTGTAGTTAGGTTGGATGGATCTCATGATTTGATTGATCCTATCAGGTTGGAAATGCTAAGTAAAATCATACATGAAGTGAATGAAAATATGACAAGGCTAGTCCTGAGCAAAAAAGAAAAGTTGATGAATAAGATTGGATTATTTTGTATTAATGACTTTGTATATGAAGGGGGATGATTATGGGAATCTCAAAAAAAAAAAAGTGTTCATCAAGAGCAATAAGAGAATTAATGATAAGGTATAGAATGGGGGTGGAATGGAATACTTATAATTTGAGATATGAATTAGTGTAATGAAATTAATTATATTATTTGTATAAATAAAATAATATATCAATTAATAAAGAATAGAATAATCAAATCCACAATAACAATTACCAAAAAAGTAAAAAACTTAAATATTATGACTACACCACTTTAAGGGGGAAAACTCAATAATAATTTAATAATAACACAATTTTAAATATGATGATAAAATACTAACCATGACCTCTTATATATACTCTACACAGTCATGGTTATTCCATAGGCCAACCATACTAATTACATTGATAAATGCAATAAGATAATATGAATGTATGTAAGCTATAAGTTAGCCAAACATATCCCTAAATGCACTCTAGGTTAAGGGCATAGCATTCCCCTCCCATTTATAATAGCATTGTCCTCAAAATAGGATTTTGTTGAAGGAACACTTCATCCTCCCATGTTTCATCTTTAGAATTTAGATTCTTCTAGATGATCAAATACTGCTTAATCACTCTGGTCCATTATTTCTTAGTGCACATGTGAAGGATATATTCATTCTCTATAATGACTTGGCCTTCTTAATCAAATTTAGATAACTTATATTGAGTGGAAACTCTATGTCTAATTACTTTCTTCAAGTAAGATATATGGAATATTGGATGTATGCGAGTAGACAAGAGTAATTCTAACTTGTAGGCCATAATCCCAATGTTTTATAAGATCTAATAAGGGCCATCATAATTAGTGGATAGCTTGTTATCCTTTCTATATTGATTCAAATACATCTACTTAAATGGATGAAAATTCATAAATACCCAATCACCTATGTTAAAATTTCACTCATTATGTTGTTGATCTACTTATTTTTTTATTCTATTAAGTGTTATTAAAAAAAATATCATATAACTAGTACATCCTATTGATGGTGAATGTGTTCCTCAACATCTTTAACCTTTAGATTCACCATCAAGGTTGAAGTGTGGGGGTGACATCCATACAATTTCACAAAGGGAGCATTTTGGAAGAAGTGTGAAAATAAATGTAATACCACCATTCAACAAGTGGTAGCCAATTCACCCATTTGTCTTATTTTTTAGAAACAAAAGATCAAAGATACCCTTTTATACATTTGTTAAAAACCTTTGTTTTTCCATAGGATGATATAATGATTTATGAGAAAATTTGATGCCTAAACATGTAAATAATTCCATCCAAAAATTACTTTTAAATATGGGATCTCAATCACTTACAATGATATTGGGAGTACTATGCAATTTTTGAACCATATTGATAAAATTAGAATCTACTATATTAGAAAAAAAATGGCTATGATAAGGGGAAAAATGAACATACTTGGTGAGTTGATCCTCAACTACCATGATAGAAATTTTACCCTTATATTTTGGCAACCTAGTAATGAAATCCATGGAAACATCCTCCTAATGCTGGCTAGGAATGGATAAAAGTTTAAAAATACTTGGGGTCTTAATGGTTTCACCTTGTTTTAATTGACATATCATGTATTCAACCACATATTTCTAGACATCCCCCTTGAGTCCCTCCCAAAATAAATCTTGCTTGATTATATATGTTTTCAAAAATCCCAAGTGACCTCCTAATAGAGATTCATGAAGTTCTTGAATGAATTTATGTTTGAGGATATAATGCTTGCAAATGTAAAATCTATATTTATACCATAATGTGTTCCCTTTCCATGTATATTTTTTAGATCCCCCAAAATCTTGCTAAAATTTTTGAATAGAATCATTGGTAGAACTATCATTCTCCCATTCTAATCTTTCTTCCTCTAGCCAATCTTCTTACAAAATAGTCATTACACATAATAATGCCTCAACTGATTCATCCCTTTGGGATAGTACATCTACCACCACATTCACATTTCTTTTCTTATAGACTATTTTAAAATCATAACCTAAAAAATTATTCACTCATTTTTTTTGTTCTTTACAATAAAATCATTGTTACAAAAAATATTTGAGGCTATCATGATCAATATTTACCTAAAAATGATGACCCATCAGATAAGGTCTCCAATACTTGGTTTCATACAAAATAAACATCGTATGTTTCTCATAAATTAGATTGAGCTAATTTTTCCCTTTAGTTGGTGAATCTCAAATGTAATTGGCTTACCTTATTTCATGAGTATGACCCCATGCCATATCCTAATGCATCACATTCTATAACAAAAGTTTTACAAAAATCAAGAGTAGCTAAAATAGGAGTGTTGCACAGCCATTTCTAATTATTCAAATTCTTGGGTAACTATATCAGTCCACTAAAAGGATTATATATACATATAATACTTTTACACTTTTTTAATTAATGATGCTTTCTCTCTTGTAGGAACCCATTGAGTCTTAATCTCTCTAAGTTCATAGTTAAAAGGGTACACCAGGAAAGGGGTGGGTAAAACATTAGTGCTTCACAATATTGTTGTTCCCTATACCACCACTTAAAACCAACATAAGTCCCTTTTATATGTTTCAACCAAATTTGACAACTCCCTTACATACTCCTTAATGAAATTAACTACCTCAAATAGCCCCTAACTAATCCAAAACCTTTTTTACCATCCTTTAAACATAGTTGAATATGCCAACCCTATTCTATAAACTGAGCACATTACGGTATTAAGACAACCCAATCAACTTAGTCTAATACCTAACTACTTTATTTATTAAATAAATAGGTTAACTAGCCTGACTTTGTTGGATAAAACTTTGGAAAGGTTTAGGTTTATAGCTATCTTTATAAACATATCATTCACCTCGTTTATAATAGAGATAGATAGATAGATAATCTTTCATTTTTTGCATCTTCTTATCTACCATTCTATTTGAGGAGTCATTACTTAGGGTTTAATTCTTCTATTAGAGAGAAGAATCTTATCTTGTGACGAAAGTCTTTTGGATGCGTAAGAGAAGTCTTCTATCTCAGAAATGACCTATCTTTTTTATTCTTACGAATAATAATATCCTATTACAAAGCACCATTGGCTAAGGGAAATATTGAAGCTCTATAAGTTTGTATTCAAGGTAAGTATTCCTAACTCTTTATCCTTTTTTATTAGTAAAATATTTTCATGTATTGGTTTATGAATGTATTTATCTCTCCATGTTTACGATTACCTCTACATTGACTTAAGTAGATTTCTTTTGTGTATGATTACTTTTATGTTTAATATCCCCCATTTATGCCACAAGCTTTGGTGAGCACTATATTATATTTATTTTTGCTTTTTTATAAAACATAGGACCTAGATAGGGTTATTGTGCGTTATTACTCAACTATAGGATTTGGAACCCTCTCTAGTGATATAATGTGGTAATATACCCCTTAGTTAGGTCTAGCAAATCCATATTGGTCATGACCCTGATTGTCTAAATATACCAACAAGTAGAAGGGATAGATTGATTTATCTTTTCTAAGTTAGAATTGATTTATAAATCAGCTTCACTTTCCCTAGTGTACATTTTCGTGAACCTAATATGAAATAACTCTTGCATATTTTTTTCATGTTTTCATTATTATCATTTATCATTTATTTAATTTTTAGATCACTAGATTGAATCTATCAAACTGGTCTAACATTTTTTACATAGGTTTAACACATAGTCAATCCAATCAACTCTATTTGGAATTATGCAACTCATATTCAAATACAAGTAATTGGATTGATCCACTCAAATTAGTTTGCTTCTTTTCATACAAGTTTTCAAACTTAGTCAACCCAATCGACTCTGTTAGTAGATTAGAAATCTTCATCTAGATGACATAGTATAAAAATATCAATTCAACATCATTAAAATAATCAAGTTCATTCTCACCAATTTATTATTTTCTTTTCTTCATTTTAGTCCTATTTTTCATAATTTGTAGTACATAAAATTACAACCCTACAGAAAACTATGTCGACTAGATCAACTTAGTTTTGTAGTTGATTCTAGACCATGAAACTCAGTCAACTTGTTTGAGTATGTTTCTTTGGCCTTTTATTTAATAGATATAACTAACCCAATTGATTATGTTATATATTTTTTGCATACTCAGTTGACCTAGTCATCCTTGTACTCTTCATGAAAAAGAATTGACTCACATTGATAATAATTAATTCATTTTTCATTTTATTGATTACTTGATTAGATTAGCATACATAGACTAAATAGGAAAATTTAATTTATCAATTTAGTCACATTAATTTAATTTTATTCACACACTTCCAAACCATATAATATCAACAAGCATTAAACATTTCTACCTAGGGTCTACCCACTTTGATTTCATCACCAAGGGGGAAGCCAACGTAGTTTTTTGGATAGGTATAAATATGTGGTTGATGACTTGTATTGGCAAAGCACTCAACACCCTTATCATTGATTAATTATTAATTGAGGGGCTATCCATAAATACCAAGCCAATACCATCACCAATACATATCCCTTTTAGCCTTAACAACTTAAAACTATCTTTATCTTACCTTTCTAGTTCCTTTCTAAAAGTATCACCTTATCACATTTATTTTGAAAGTTATAATTCAAAACATTTAATAATGACCACATAGATTAAATTTCTATTTTCAACATTGATACTTTATTTTTGATAATTATATGTTATATTGTAAAACTTGTATTGGCCAGTGTTGGTATAAGGTTTGTGTTATGTGTCATAACTAGATTAATTGGTTCGACCTAGTTATCTATGTGTTTATTTCAATTTATCTACTAATAAAAACTAAATCATCAAGATTCATAACTATCAAAACCTATCTTTACCCTTAGAACATAGTCAACGCACTTGATTGTGTCTCTTATAGTTTTTCTTTCTATAGAACACAGTCATTATGTTTGACCTAATCTCTCATAGGTTGGTATTTTTACCCTTCTATATAACATAGTCATTATATCTAACCTAATATCTCATAAGATGGTCCTTTTACCCTTATCTAAGACACATTCATCTCATTCAACCCAACCTCTTTCATACTACCTATTATATTTACCTTAAATACACTATCTACTTGTTTGATTGTGTCTCTTGAAGCCTGTCTTGCTTATTTTCTTACAAAATAATGTTGACCATTTCAACCTAGTATCATAATAATGTATTCTCATTTTCTATAAAGTATCTATCTTCCTTCCCTCATAATTAATTTATTATTTAATGATAATATAAAAATGAAACAAATAAACATGATGAGTTTCATCAATCCCAATAGGTTTCTTAAAACACATTCAATCAAACATGCCACAAATCAAAGAAATATCTATGTTTTAACCTATACTACCTAATATAAGACTCATGATTATTCTTTCATAACCTTTGACCCCTTGTTTTCACTAGAAGATGAGTGTGACTTTGATTACACAGACGAACTGATCTTTTTATCAATGAAATCCTTAAAATAGAGGTAAAGATCATGTATTCATCTATAACCTCATGATGGGACCTCACACAGGTGAACCCCATTTTCATTCACCTATTTTTTCCCAAGGGTTTGGGAAAATAACTTTTTTTCATCTACACCTTTTTCCCTCTATCACATTTCTTTCTCCCACTATGACATCATCCTATATGTCTTCTTCTACCTCCATGCTAATTATTTATATAAATATAGCAATCTCAAACTTTAGTTGGGATCTTGAAAATACCCACACCCATACCCATGATACTAGTGCATATCATCCTACTAATGCTTCATATGCTACAAGTGCATCTCATCCTACTAATACTTCTAATGCTACTAGTGCATCTCATACTACTAGTGTATCTCATGCTATTAGTGCATCTCATTCTACTAATGCATCTCATGATACTAGTGTTTATCATTCCATTAGTATATAACATTCCACCACCTCATCTCATACTCATAATGCATCTCAATCTCTTAATACCTCACATAATACTAATGCATCAAATGTTTCTTCCACTAGCCAAAATAACACTTAAACCAATAAAACTTTTTTTACAAATGCTTAACCAAATGCATAAATTTCAAAGTAATAATCTAAATTAAATGATTCAAATTCAAAATCACCTAATAAATTATGAAAACCAACCCTAACATGCTCAATGGGTATCAAAAAATATTAATGCCACCCTACCCCCTATGGTTTCATATGGTAACCTCATACCACAACCTCCATTTATCAACAAAACTATCAAACATTTATTAAATTAACCTCTAGTACCTAAAATTACAAACATTGACATAGGAGGTATCACACCCACCATCACCTATAATATATCTATGGATCCTACCCTAAAATTAAAACAAAATTGGCAACCTTTACAAAACTTGGGTTAAGCTTAATACTTTCATAACCACTAAAATATTAATTAAAATGTTTTTTGGATATGCTTTATATTGGCACAATCAACTAAAAACCCACTCCATTAATAGCTTAGAATACTTGGTCAATTCACTGGTCCAATAATTCCAAACTAGTGATCTTCCCAAAAATAGCTTAGCTCATTTCATTAATTGTAAATAACTAGAAACTGAAACAACACAAGTTTGCATCAAATGATGGAAAAATTTGTCTAATAAATTTGAGAATAATAATGTGGATGAAAACCTCTTCCACCTATTTACTAATTTTCTCCACCCTAAATTATAATATCATGCTATGAATATCTCCCCCAAAAAAATTTAAAGAAGCTCTTGACCAAGCCAAACATTAAGATTTCCTTATACGTTCAATTTGAACCTCTCAAAACTATAATGAGAACTCACATGCCTGTCAAAAATAAAAATAGACATGCAACTAATGATGGTGTTACAGACACTTATGACACTAGACTCACCATCCAATACATTAATCCAAATAATACCATGGAGCATGTTCCTCCACCCAACAATAATTCTAATCATAATCTTACATTTTCTAAAAATAATCATACCAGTGTACACAAACCACTACATTTTTAGAAATTAAAAAACATATTCCAAGACCTCTTTCATGAGATCTTGAACCCAATCATCCTATGAATACATGGTATGATCCAAATAATTTTTTTTGGTTTCATTCAAGTTGGGTCCATTCTCATGAAACTTGTATATAATTAAGAAATTTTGTTATGTATTTTCTCCTTGGTCCCAAATTTGACCAAAAATCCTTCATATGCAAACATCAACAAGATTATGACACAATACTTAAATATCATGAAATTTAAACTAAAAATAAATATTTAAACCAAGCTAATACTCATGTATCCATCTATAAGTATCCCCTTCCTAATCCACAATACAAAATTGAATAACATACCCCTACTCCTAAAAATATTCAAAGTCTCATAGAACTTAACACCAATGATGAAAATGTGGTTATTATGACAAATATGAGAAGAATAGTTTCCTATATTGATTCAAACCCTACACCTCATCATCACACCTCTTCAACATTTCACATTATTCAAGACACTTCCCTATGCCATCTCATATAATTATGGCATGACGAACCAACATACGTACAAATATTATCCCCAATAACACAAACCAACCATACCTCTCATATCACTAATATAACTTCTACACTTTCCTCTTACTCTTTCCTCAAATTCAATACCTCAATAAAAAATCCCTCAAACTTCAAAAAATATTTTTTCTTCCCCACCACAATAAACACTTGACAACACAACCACATCACCTAAGGTAAATCAACCTAAGCCAATAATACCTTATCACCATAAGTTTAATTACACATCCAAACTCCCTTAAAATTATATATTACAACACTATGCACCTCTATCTAATAATCATCTCATGGTTTATGATGATTGGGATTCTATTGTGGAACTTTCCCATATCACATTCCCTTCGTAGATCTTATGTGAACTTGTCCCCTTCCATCATAATCACCTAATGCAATTATTGTTTGAAATCAGCATCCCTCATCCTCCTCCCATAGGGAAAGATCTGAAGATAAAATCCTAAAACAATCTGAAAAAATGTCCATCCATGTTGACAAAATAATAGATACTTCCCTCATATTTATGTTTACTATCTCTTCTATGATTTCCAACAAGATATTGATTCATTTATATGATCCTCCTTTATTCATTATCATTTAAATAGGAGATATCTAAGTTAAGAATGCTTTAATTAATGAATGCTCATGCAAAAAAAATTTCTCCCTTGACTTTATCAAAACACTTAAATACTCTTAATGTAACCTAGAATCCATATGTAGAACATGATAAGGTTATAAAGAAGACAAATGCCTCTTATATATTGTGTTTGAATTTTCATTACCATTCCTCCCATCACCATTAATATGAAATTCATGATATTTAACTTTCCACTTTATTATAATATTTTACTTGGTCAACCTTGGACTCATCACATGAGAGTAGTTACTTCACCTTCTTGCCAAGGTGTCAAATTCCATTACAATGGTGTTATATATAAGATTTAAAGGGACACAAATCCTTTGAATTTTGAATAATTCTAAGAATGAGGTGTCTTTAAAATATGCACCCTTGAACCCTTACCTAGTATTCCATTTAAATAACCCTAATACCTTAACTATCCTATCATATCCACTAGAAATTGTAATGGTCAGCTAGAACTAATCATAAATATTCCACCTGACTTCTTAGACTCCAATGATGATGAAACAATTGAGATAATATTAAATATGATAAATTTTGATCTCTCCCCTAATACCATCACTCAACTTCCTCCTTCTCTTTAACCTTTATCCCTTCAACAAATTTTTGATGAAATACAAGTTACTTTAACCAAAACTAAACATTTTATTCCCCATGATTCCTTGACTGATAACATAGTTCACACATGTACTATCAATTTATATACACCCAATTATGATAATGGTTATTCTTTAGACAATCCATTTTTAGCTAAATTCATTCAATATAAAAATGTTAATGTTCTTAGATATCATTCTTCTTTATTTTAGTGTTTTAGCTTTCTTTCTACCAATCATTCTCTTATAGTACCTAATATTATTTTTTTACTAATGTTCATAAGTTAGAGATGGAACATACACATATTACACCTTTATTCATAATATAATCTCTTAGGATTATGCTTATGGATCATGCCATGAAAGAATCCTACTATATTTCCTAATATCATGATCCTTCTATAATGCTTAGCCACTCTGCTTAGATCCATTACATAACCAGACTTAATTACAAATGAGCATAGTCCAGTTTCCACTCCATATTCTCCCTTCCTTGGTGATGGTCTTCTCCATTACCTATACTTGATCCCTTACCCACAAAATGGGTATATGAGACTTATTATGATATTCAAAAAGTTTTTAGTCATTGGACCAAGGATTGTCATTTACATTTGTAGTAATAGGCTTCTCCTACTACTTTAGCTAGTAGACCTCTATAGTCTACTAATATATATGTGTGTGTGTGTGTGTGTGTGTGTGTGTGTGTGTGTGTGTGTGTGTGTGTGTGTTTTACTTTCATAAAATAAATAACCATTTATTTACTCATTGTCTAAGGCTGAGATAGTATATTTCCACATTATGACTATTCACTACCCAACCCAAATATAAGAATATCCCACGCCACAAGCTAATTATACAGTACATCCTTAAATATGGGGAATCCTATTGTCTTTTAGTGTTCTACCCATCATACTACATTGTTGAGCAACATCTCTAAGATTTTAGTCTATACTAGCACCAATTATTCCTCCTATTAAAGGTCACCAATGAATGAAGGCTCCTCTATATTTGTTAGTTGTAACACTACATAGATCTACAGATACCATTCATATTTATATACCTATTACTCACATAGAGTATCCCACATAGGAGGTACCACATGAGCATCACTATTTTTTTACTACACCTACTTTTTCAATAGAGATGATATGGAAGGAAGTCTTTTCACAACTTTTCATGATATTGATGACATTTTGACTAATGTCAAAATTCAATTGCATAGGGATGTGTTAGATATTATGGATGATATTTATGGTTAGATTTATCAGTATTTGTGAACATGACATGGTGTTCTCTCACAGTATTTATCATTTTATTACATGATTTGGATCTGATTTTTGATTCATTTATATATCTTATATTTTTTACTATTTATCAAACATGATTTCACTTATATCTTTTTTATGAAACATTATATTATACTTTATGTGTTTTACATGGTTCATTCTATTTAACTTTCTCTTGTGGCTTATTCTCATTCATTTCATGGCTTCAAACTTATGTTTATGGTTTCACTTCTCTAACATGGATTCATTTATTTTATCTTTAATGATTGTTTGTTATCTTTCAAATTCAAATAAAGATAATTATTATTGTTTTGTGGTCATAAAACCCTCATTCCCTTAGTATTTTATCTTTGCCATATGATCAATTAGAAAATATGACTTCTCATTTTGTTAACTTTAAACACTAATCTATTTGATATCCCTTTTTCCCTTATATCTTTTTCACATACTAAGCATACATACAATTTAAGATTGAGATTAAATATTAGTTTAAAGGTAAGCCTAAGTTATTTATTCAGTCATATCTTAGTTACTTAGTCTCCTATAACCAAATTCTAAAACTCATTCATGTGTATCAATTTGATCACTCATGTTGGTTATTATAAATCTCTATGGAGGAGGAATCATAAAATTCATAAAAAAGTTAACATCCAAATCATTTAAACAAAAGATGATGATACAAAAGGGAAACATAAAATACAAAAGTGTAATCACACTAAAAGACATGATTTCTAATGTTTAGCACATTTCTTATCCTTAATCAAAGATCAAATTGCATAGTTGGCCTCATGATAGAGACAAGGTTCATTTGGGTGTAGTACGCCAATATATTGGGATAAGAGAATTAATAAAAAATCTATATAGTGAGACTTACTTTCCCACATAAGTACCCAGTGTTCATAGAAAATTGATAGCTTTGTAAGGGGTCTTGAATAATGGGGAACATGTTATGGGAAGATAGGTCCATTTTAATTTCCTTTTCTATGTAACCTTCTTGAGTTGATCTTATTATTCTACCTATTTGTCTATGTAGATTTGTGTTTATTGTGAGTAGGTATCCTATGTATTTTGATGGTCACTAGCCTCTTAGTGTCTTTCCTTCTTACCTAGTATGCCTCATGTTTACTAATGTTTTCTCATAAACACCTATCCATTATTTTTACACAACTTATTTCATTGAAATAATCCTAATATATCGATTTTATGAATATTGTTTTGTTAACTAATAATACCCATAGGGTTTCCATTTTTGAGTTGAATTGTAAGACCTTAGATAGGACCAGGCATTCCTCAAAAAATATTTCCTTATTTTTTCCCTTATTACCATTCACCTCATTAGTGTTCACCTTGTGATTCAAAGTATAATACCTTGGATAGGACCATGCATTGTTCAAAAATTACCAAATTAAATGACTTTAATTTATTCCAACATTTGTATCCACCTAATTGGTGTTCCCTTTGTGAGTTTCAGCATAAGACCTTGGATAGGACCAAACATTCCTCGTAAAATATTCTCATAAAGTTTTATAATATGTACAAGTCAAAATAATATTACATGATTAAAATTTGAGATAATTTGTGTTACATTATTATTTACACATCATTTACATACTTCCCATCTTTATTTAGTATGTTTGATGCTTACTTCATAAATGTTTCACTTCTATCTTCTATTTTCTAATCGTGTGTATGTTTACAATAATTTTGTTAAATTGATCATAATTCTCATCTTGATTTAGTATGATTAATTTGACTTATACTTAATTTGTTTTTCTTTTTCATACTTCCCATCTATATTTGTTATGATTGATTAAATTGTTTATTTTCTTATTTTTATACCATCTGTTATAACATGGTTTCCACTTTATTTCAACATTTTTCATACTTTACAACTTGATTTAATATGACTTATATTTTTTTTTTAATTTGGTGAAATTTTTACATATACATGGTTTGAAACATTCGTTACCTTTTACTTTACCATTTTTGGTTTTCTACATTTATTCATCTTTTGTTTTTAGACATTTCCCATTGAGATATAGTGTGTATTGCATTTTATGATTATTTATACTTTTCCAAATCATATGATTTTCTTTTTAACCATGCATGTGTGTGACATAATGCTATAAAATAAAAAATCCACCATATATTTCTCATAGCATATACAACAAAAGTAAAATACATGGGCTAGAAAAGAAATGTATCCATCCATCCATAAATAACTTGAGTACAACTCATAATTCAATAAATTTCCATATAAATATATATATAAAAAGTTTGATAAAAAATAATACAAATACAAAATACAATAGCTATAGCTATAAGGTTGTGCTCCATCATGTCTATCTTGTGGTGAAGACACACTCCTCATCGATGCCTACAAATGGCCCCTCTAAATAGTATGCTATAATGAGGAATTTTAGGATCTCAAACCATCAAAATATCCCTATATATTGGGCACTTAGTCCTACACAGATCTAATATATATGTTCTTAGCCATATGGGTAGATCGCTCTTATCCAAATTCCTACCAAGCTATGTCCTCTCTATATCCAACTCCTACATGTAAATATAGGCTATCTTTTCATGCCTGTAACTATTGACCTTCCTCCCCAACCAATCCAAACTAAATATCATAAGTTGGGGTAGATGGTACCATAAGATCCACCAAGATTAATGGCTCATAATGTGATATCACCCTATCCAAAATATCATAGTGTGCATCTAGAACCATGCCACCCCATATAATATCATCCATAGTAATACCTAAAAAACATAAAAACCAAATATATATCAAATATCATATGTATATATATCTCAAACCATCTATCTATATCAAGTGCATAAAAAATGATGCAACTAATAATCTATCCAAAAACTTAAAGCATTTATTACCAACACTAGTGTCACCAATCATAGTCTCCCTATCATCTCAACCATTGGGCACCTCTTAGGTAGGCTACCACCACACAAGTACAAATACTAGATTCATCACTCATTTACATCATGGTCCTCTCCTTATTATCTCTCTATAGACCAGTTGTGTCTAGCCTCCATTATAGTATCTCCATGTATGAGTATTGGTTCCTTTCTCCTCTCCCTTTGATGGTGCCTCTATTTCCTATGTGTTCATGGTGGTCATTACCATCCCTATTGTGGTTTTTTAGTTGCCTCAATTATATCCTCACCCTTTGCATATAAAACTATCACATCCTTTTTCTTAGGTTTAGTTACCTCTTACCAATGTGCTTAAAATTCCCATGGTCTCACTTGATGAGGCTTAATGATAGGTATCTCTATAAGTACTCCAACATCCCCTCTACCTTTAGGCTCTCTACCATGTCATGCCTCAATAAGAAATCACTATTATGTAATTTGATATATGTGGTAATCCTAGTTTTCTAAGTACATGAGCTAAAAGATGTAGCTCCATCCATAAGGTATAATGTCTAGCAATGAAAATACTTGCTAATCTAGTAGTCACAATATCCCAAATTGGCCAACTAGCCACCTATCTACCTATGAGTAATGATTTGCAAAGTTAGGGTATGAGGTACGAAATGCACTATTCAATCCTATTTCTATCTCACCACCTGAGATAAGCTATCATCCACCACATGGGGAAGCCTATCTAGCTAATACATAGGAAACCTATCATATATTAAAGCACTAAATAAAATCATGGGGTCCATTATCTTCTACCCTCGTGTCAACATACCATACATCTCATGTATGAGCTACACCCAAATGATATAACCCAAACCATATAGAGCACCCTAATTTAATATTAAT
Organism: Torreya grandis; assembly: GCA_037957365.1. Lineage (NCBI taxonomy): Eukaryota > Viridiplantae > Streptophyta > Pinopsida > Cupressales > Taxaceae > Torreya > Torreya grandis. The sequence continues at coordinate 67,262 of JARHVA010007132.1, forward strand.
TAACATAAGGATATCATATACAATGGTACCTTCCTATCTAACTTGTGCCATAGTACATGTGTTATCACAATTCCTATCATAGCCTTTTAGATCTCTATAATGGTTGAGATATATACATCAAATAAATTCACCCATAATCTAGGGTAAATCCTATCTGATTTAGTCACCCAATAGTCTAGGGATTGATTCTCATCCTCAACCTATGGTTCATCATAAATGATAAGAGTCCTAACAATAGGAAGTCCAATCAAACCATGGACATCTTCTAAGGTGATGTCCACCTATATGGTACCCCATTCAGCTCCCATTGGAAAGTGTTGGTCAGTCACTCCCATGTTCTTATGAACATGATGACTAGATGAACACTAAGAGGGATCCTATGCATCTCCATGATAATTCCAAATCCCAAAAAAATTAGCCATTTTCAATCAACATCTGATAGTCATGTTAATAAATTTGTTGGCCATGATGCATCCACTAGGTTCCAAAGTCTTTGTCATCTCTACATAATGTCAAAAAACATAAAATGTATTAGATATCAGTAAAAAAATGAGAAAAATACATTCTTAAAATTTTAAATTATTATAATTTAACTATTTCAACAACCTGTTCTTCCTATTTTTTCACCCTTTTCCTACACAGTCAGCCCTTTTGATACTAAATTGGCCCTGTTACCTCTTTGACATACTATGTCAGCCCTCTACTATATAATTAGCCTATTATTGTAAACAAAATAAGCCTTTTTATACTAAATCAGACGTTTCTTATCTTTTTCATACTATATTGGCCTTGTACTATGAAATAAGGCACATTAAACAAATTATATTAGCCCCTACAACATATCTCATTGGCCAAAATGCACAAGGTCAGCCCTGTCCATCTTTCTAACTAAGTCAGCCCTCTACTACATAGTTGGCCATCCTCAACAAAACTAAGTTGACCTTTTACTATGCATGTGGACACCTTATTACCTCTTGTCATTTCCAAATTAGTCAGATCGATTGACTCTATTCAAAAATTTTAGTGACTTTTCAACCATTTACCATAAATACCTTAGGCATTTGTTGGTTTGACTCTTTCCTACCCAATACCCCACTTTCATCCTATTTTATCTAAAAATTTCCTAGGGAAATTTTGGGTACCTACATTTCCCCTAACACCTATTTTTTATGCCTAAATTAATTTCAATAAAAAATACCCAAAAAAGTTGAAATTAATGCACCACTTACTTGAGTTACACTGGCTACGACTATTAGGTGTCCTTCATGTCATTGATGTCATCTCCTCACCATGGTCTCTCTCTAGTCTTAAATAATTCACTCAGAGCTCTACTTTTTTAGAATATTAAAAATTACAAATGAATTAATTTTTACCCTATTTATATTTACTATTCAAAATTATTTACCTATCAATTATTTTTCACCCATAAATTTGTTTCTACTATCACTTTTTTGAACTAAAAGATGTTATAGATTATACATCATAGATAATTTTTTTACATATTACATGTTTACTTATTTTATAGGTTTACCTAATGTTCATTACATTGGACACCTCAATAATTCTCTCACTTCATTTCTCCTCTACAGCACTAAGGTAAGTAAAGGCATGCTTTTTTAAACTTTATCCTTTTATTAATTTTATTCATTTATTACTATAATTTACTTAGCTCAGTGTTGTGTACTTTTTTATTTAATCGAAGCACCATGTCATATTATGAATATGTGACATGTGATGAGATTTATATGGGGAATATGTATACACATAATATTTTTAAACCTTATCAATTACTGATGCTTTCTCTCTTTTAAGAACCTATCGAGTATCAATCTATATGAGTGCATGCCTTAAAGGGTGCACTAAGAAAGGAGTTGGTAGACCATTGGTTCTGTGCAAGATTATTTTTCCCTATACCACCACTTAAAACCAACACAAGTCCCTCTTATATGCTTTCCTAAGTTTTGACACCTCCCTTACATCTTCTTCCATGTAATTCACCACTTCAAATAGCCCCTACCTAATACAAAACCTCTTTTTACCATCCTCCAAACATAGTCAAATGGGCTAGCCCTATTTTGGGAATTAAGCAAATTACAGGACTAAGTTAGCCCAGTTGACTTAGTTTGAGACCTAACTACTTTATTTCTTAATAAACTGTGGACACCTAAAACTGGCCACCGATGACCTTCAACTAGGCTTTTGACCAATTTCCACCAAAGTGCACAATTTGGCCTAAAAACACTAAAACACATTAAAAGCTTTGAAACTAATGTATTCAAGAGCTAATTTTGTCCAAGGTATCTCTAAATGCGGTACTAAATTTTATGGCCTAGTAACTTTGAATAAATCATTTTGAGTCAAAATTCCAATTTTACACATAGGTGCTCTGGATTGCTCTTTTCTGTCAAATCTCTTACACATGACATGTGCCTTTATTATTTGGTTTTAGAAACATCCTAAATGGGATAACATATCTAATGAATCTACATCATATCCTAATTATAATCCAATCAAATTTTGGGCCAATAACAAGACATTATGATCAATTTGATTAGTTTTTACACAAATTTCCAAGGTTTGCATCAAAGTACTTGATCACGCTTAGGGATAATTAAACCAAATCATGAGCCTAATAATAATTCCATGGAACTTGTTGAATAATTTATTTTTGGAAATGAATATTGAATATTTTCATCATCAAGTGACATAATTTATTGGGAAGACATCCTTAGGCTATAAATGCATTAAATATCAAGGTTAACCCCTCTCATGCCTCATCAATGCCTCCCATGCCTCTAAAATGCCCCACTATCCAAAATATTGATGACCCTATTTATGAATTTTAATTACATAATTGGATTAATCCTTAGAAACACATCTCAATCTTGAGATGGATAGTTTACGTTGATTCTAGCCATTTTCTAAAATCTATAAATAGGAGGCATTGCCACATGAATTAAAAGCTATTATAAGCCAAAGTTAGCATGCCCAAATGCATTTAAAAGATTCATAAAAGTAGTGTTATAATTCCAAAATATTGAACCAAAATACAAGTAAGGTGTCAAGGAGAGATGGAGGATAGCCAAGCTCCATTGCAACAGACTTCATGAGCACAAAGCCTAGTAAGTCACTAAAACAAGCTATTTGGAGTATCCAAGGAACGTAAAGGATTTATTTTCTTTGAATTCTAGTTATGTTTCTCATTTTTTTTTAAAAATATTCTCCTCCCTTGAGATAGGCTTAGGGTGATATCTTAGTGTGTAATTTTTTTAGATTTTATTTCATTCACTAACACCATACTAATCTCCCCCTATTGCAATCCTATGAAATAGGCTTCTTTAGTCATTAGACCATCACATCTATGTTTGTACCTACTCATTTTTCATCTATATTCTAGGTTATATCCTTGATTTATGCTTACTAAACTACCCTAAATGGGGCAAAACCATATCAAACATCATATTTAGCCAATCTAAGTCCTCTTAATGATTATAACTACCTATGGGCAATTCATTATTTTGAATTTTATTCTTGATTATAAATGCCTTTGGGAAAATCAGTATCTTTTTTAAATCAATCCATACAAGCATTTTATTATTTGGATTAATCTCAACCATGGATTAATTCCACCTTTCATCTTTTTTCTTTTCAAGGGATTATCCATTCACACATGTGATGGCCACTCCCTCAAGGGGACATCATCATAAGCTTTTCAAAAATTAATTTGGAGATTTGTTAATTAACCAACATATTATTTTTGGGAATACATGACCTTTTCATTCTTTCATAATATATTATTTTTCCTATATCTTAAAATGACTTCCCAAATAGGGTCAAACTATAGACACCTAAAACTACCCATCGATGATCTTCAACTAGGCTTTTGACCAATTTCCACCAAAGTGCACAATTTGGCCTAAAAACACTAAAAAACATTAAAAGCTTTGAAACTAATGTATTCAAGTTCCAATTATGTCCAAGTTATCCCAAAATTTTGTAATGCATTTTATGGTCCAACTAACTTTGATCAGATCATTTCAAGTCAAAATGCCAATTTTGCACTTGGGTGCTCTAGATTTCTCTTTTATATCAAATCTCTTACACATTACATGTACCTTTTTTATTTGGTGTTGGAAACATATTAAATTTTATAATGGATCTAATTCATCTAACATCACATCCTAATTCTAATGTAGTCAAATTTTAGGCCAATAACAAGACATTCTGGTCAATTTGATTAGTTTGTGCACAAATTACCAAGGTTTGCATTAAAGTGCTTAATCATGCTTAGGGTTAATTAAACCAAATAATGAGCCTAATTAATAATTCTATGGAACTTTTTGAATAATTTATTTTTTTAAATGAATATTGAATATCTACATCATCAGGTAACATCATTTCTTGGCGAGACATCCCTAGGCCATAAATGCATAAAATATCAAGGTTAACCCTTCCCATGCCTCATAAATTCCTCCCACACCTCTTAAATGACCCTATATCCCAAATATTTATGATCCTATATATTAATTTTAATTACATAATTATATTTATCCTTATCCACACATCTCAATCTTCAGATGGATGGTTCAAGTTGATTCTAGCCATTTTTCAAAATTTATAAATAGGAGGCCTTTCCATGTGAATTAAAATCTCTTATAAGCCAAAGTTATCATGCCAAAATATTTTTACAAAAGACAATCCAAAATAAAATCAAGGTTCCAAGGATATATGTAGGATAGCCAAGCTCCATTACAATATACTTCATGAGCACAAAGTTGAGCAAGCCACTACAATAAGCTATTTGGAGCATCCAAGGAAGGTGAAGGATTTATTTATCTTTTCATTATAGTTTTTTTTTTGTTATTTTTTTTTTGTTAAATATTATCCTCCCTTGAGATAGGCTTAGGGTTTTATCTTAGTGTGTTCTTTTTTTAGATTTTATTTCATTCACTAACACCATACTAATCTCCCCCTATTGCAACCTTATGTTCATAATAACTAGGTTGACTGGGTCAACTATGTTAGATAAAACTTTGCAATGGTTTAGGGTTATATCTAACTATATAAACACATCATTCACCTCATTTATAATATAGAGAGATAGATAATAATTCATTTTCACATCTACTTATCCACCATTATACTTTAGGAGTCATTGCTTAGGGTTTCATACTTCCTTTAAAGAGAAGAATATTGTACTGTGGGAAAAGTATTTTGGATGCATAGGATAAATATTGTATACTATAATTAACCTATATTTTTTATCCTTATGAACCACAAAAACTCTTACAAAACACAATTGACCAAGGGAGAGATTGAGGCTCGATGGGTTTATATTCATGATAAATATTCCTAACTCTTTCTTCTCTTTTATTAGTAGATATATTTTCATGTATTGGATTATGAATGTATATATCTCTCCATGCTTATTATTTCCTCTACATTGACTTGAGTAGAGTTCTTATTTTGCATGTTTAATTTTATGTTTATTATCCCCCATTTGTGCCACAAGCTTTGGTGAGCACAAGAATAAATTTACTTTTAGTTTGTTAGAAAATATAGGACATAACTAAGTTTATTGTCTGGTACTAATCAATTAGAGGCTTTGGAACCCTATCTATTGATATTGTGTGGTACTTAGGTATAAAGGATCCATATTGGTCATGACCTCAATTGTCTAAATGTAAAATCAAGTATAAGGGATAGTTTGATTTATCTTATTCGAGCTAGGATTGACTTATATGTAAGCTTCAATTTCCATTTTATATAGTCCTTCAACAAATATGTGAGTAGGGTTATGATGCTACTATAATTTTTGAGAAACCTATGATAGTAACTAGTTATCCCTAGAAATATCTAGAGGTTATTTATTGCCTTGGGAGCATGCCATTTCATAATTTATTGAAGTTTTTTAGGATCAAATTTCACTCTTTCATATGAAAAAATATGACCCAAGTGCTCCACTTCTTATATTCCAAAATCAGATTTGGAAGGTTTTTCATAAAATTGATGTTGTTCCATATCTAAGACTATATGTTTCACATGATTCAAATTGTCTTCCCAATTTTTTATATAAATGAGAATGTCATTAAAAACACCAATGAAAACTTTCTCAAAATGGATTTAAATAGCATTCATCAAAATCTAAAATTTATATGGTGCCTTTTTTAGGCTAAAAGGCATGACCATAAACTCATAATGGGCTTCATGAGTTATAAAAGTTATTTTTGATATGTCCTCTACTTGGATTGGAATATGATGATACCTGGAGTGAATATCAACTTGGTAAAATAAATTTTACCATATAATTAATCTATAAAATCTTCAATTATTGGAATAGGAGACTTATATTTGATGGTGTAATTTTTGAGTTATTTGTAGTCTATGCACGTCCTCTAAGTTTCATCCTTATACACCTTGACCACTAGGGAGAAATATTTTTCTTAGGTATGTCTAATGATTCCTCCCTCCAACATCTCCTACACTATTTTTACAATTTTAATTTTTTAGGAATAGGGATACCTTTAGAGTATGATGATGGGTGGTGTACTTCTGGGAAGTAGTTCGATGGCATGATCAAGTGTTAACTTGGTGGAAGTATTTTTGTCATGTCACTAAAAATAATATAATGGTCATCCAAAAATATTTATAAATTAGGATGGGTAGAATCGTTAATTGGTTGAAATTCTATGGAAAACAAATACACCATAAATCCTTCAACACCTTTTTGAGAATATTTATCATCTAATGGAAACTAACTAATTATGGATATTTATTCTATAATCTATATAGTTTAAATTCCATGTCTTTTGAATGGAAATGCATGAATAGTTCCTATAAATTCATCTTAGTAGTGCCCAATGTGGTGAGTTATTACACTCCTAGAATAATATCAGCCCCTCCCATGGGAATAGAAAACATAAGAGAATATAATAGGTAATATCTGATAGCAAGCTTAATAATATGGAATTTTCCATAATAGTTAATGGTATCACCATCTACAATCATGAACTAAAGCTCTAGATCTGGGTAAATGAAACAATTCAAAAGGGTATCCAACTTAAATTTAATGAATTTATGTATACTCACAAAGTTAATCAACACAATCACCTTATGTTTTTCAAGGAAAACCACCACCTTAAGAGTTTCAAGAGTATTAATACTAGAAAGTGCATGATAGTAAATAGTAGGTTGAGAATCTTTAGATTCATCCTTAAGTTTGTCAAAACCTACAACTAAGGCTTCATCCCCCTCAACATCCTAATTGGTGCCTTCAATGTAAAACAAATTATTTTCATCATATTGATGTCTTTTTCTCCATTTTATCATATTCAAAACACAACTTTTGCATGTTTATCTTTAATTTCATAGAGGTCAATTGAGTAGGCTTAATAAATGATGGTGTTAAGAATAGAGGTCAATTGAGTAGGCTTAATAAATGATGGTGCTAATAATGTACATTCACATACATTAGTGAAAGGTCTTAATTTGAGAATGTCTTTCTCCTCTGACATGTATGCATTTTGGATGGATTCAGATACTGAACTAGGACTAAACATGTGAACCTCTAATTGGATATATTCTTGAAGCCACCTAAAAATAAGTTAGTCATATTTTCCTTAGTGATGTACACCACATGTAAGGAGATATTATTAAATTGATGAATATAATCCTTTACATCCCCTATTTGGCATAATTTGGATAGTTGGTTTAAGTATTTTTCTAAGATATTATTTTGATATTAGATTTATAACTCTTCAAAAAATACATAACAGGAAACCAAGAGACACTTATTTTTAATTTGAACACATAACCATCAACACCCAATAAATTTTTCATGCTATAGATACAAAAAGGACATGAAAACCTTTTGTGAGTATGGAGTCTAATTTAGATCAAATAAAATTTCAATTTTAGTTATCCATGTGACTGGATCATTACCATCAAACTTGTGTAGGTCCACTTTTGGCAAAACTAACTTTAGATCAAGATTGGCATTGTGATTATTTGTAGTAAGAGAACCAAATTGAAGTGATTGAGGGTTATTTTACATTTACTGAGTTATAAAGTTGGAAAATTTCCTAGTTATTCATTTCAATTGATCTCGTATGCCATGATATACCCTCTCAACCTTGTGATGTCTTGTTTAACCACATCGAGATAATATTTATGCACCATGCCATTAAAATCTAACGTAAGTTGTTTAACTACCTATAAAATAAATGGATCATAATTTCTATAAACCATGTCATCATTTTGAGGAGTTTTATTATTTTTTCCTCTTTCTTTCACCTCTGAGTATTAGGACTAGCCATGTACAAAACCTAGGAGATTTTCATCCTCAAAAAAAGTGTAGTACGAAATGAAACTATTATAATCACCTCATCGAGATGAATCCAATGACTATTAATATGCACAAGGATGAAAATTTTCATCCCCAAAAAATGTATTATTCGATTACAAAATTGAAATCATCTCATAGATATGAATCCAATGACTACTAATTTACACAAGGTTAAATATTTTCTAGACTTTTTTTATAATTTATTTTATTTTTTTATTTTTTTGTAAAAAAATCCATAAACAAAATTGTGGTGACTAAAAAATTCAATTATTTATGGATTACAAGTTGTGTTTTTTTGAACTTCTACTTCTTAGGATGTCAAATATGAAAAAAAACACACCATAGAAATGTATCCAAATCAAATATTTAGTACCACTTATAATGAAATTACTTAGATGATTCATATTAATAGAATAATATGATGTATAATTAAGAACATAATGAGAAGATACACAATAATAATTGGATAAAAAGAAGAATACTTGAATATTATGACTGAGCCACTTGAGGAATAAACCTCCATAATAATGTAATAAGAATATAATTCACAATATGATGATAAAATAATGATTTATTATTTTTGGGAAATTAGATGTTTAATTCCTAAATAATAAATGGGTCTAAGAAGATAATATTAGTAAATAATGTATAGTAATTAGACTAATAATTTGTGAAATTTGAATATAATTAGGGATTTTCTAAAAATAGTAGTGAGAGAGAAAATAAAACTTCTCTTATTATATATTGTTATGACTGAGATAGGGTTTGTAAATCTATGTGCAGGATTGGGAGACTATTGCAAACAAGAATTTGGAGTTCATTTCTTGATTAGATATGAGCACCAAAAGTTAGACACTCTAGGATTTAACACTATAGTCCTATCTTAACACTATTATCCTGGTCATCTAAGATTTTTGAGTTTTATTCACCAGGTTTGTTGACCCTACCTATGAAATATTGAAGCTTGAAAGTATGTGGAGCTCATTGTGTACCTAATTTAGTCTTAAATACCCTAGGTCCTCTTTATGATTGAACTTGAATGCAAAATTTGGAAAAAATAGAGGAATATTTAGTGTGTAAATGATATTTTGGATGCACTTCACACCCCCTATGTGGGCATGTTGCCTACATACCAATACTCTGAGGAGGGATCAATCTATATGTAGTTTTCCCATTGAAGTTCTTGGTGTAATAATGTGATAAAAATATAACTAAATGTCAAACTAGATGTAATTAAAATGACTAAGGACTTGTGTAAAGGTTTGAATAAGCTTTAAATACTATTGGATGATTGTATGTAGAGAATAGGGAAAAGTGCTTGAGTAGTCTTGCTTGTATTCTTGCTTCTCTCTTGTAAATGAGTGTCAACACTTCTAAATAGACTTTGAATGGCCTTTTATAGTGTATTTAATGATCATGGGTTAAATGAATTCATGTTAGGCCAACATGAATTAGGATAAGTATTTAGAGGAATATGACTGTTAGAAGTCAAAGTGCACTTGGACAATGACACCAAAAATAAGACACCCTGGGTTTTAGCACTGTAGTCCAAGTTTGGGCACTATTTTCCATGGTTTATGGGACCTATGGAGATGGATTAAGCATGGAAAGAGAAATTTGGGTTAGTAAGGGTTCATTTTGGGAGGATATGAATGACTAGGAATCAGTGAAAACATGCATATGAGGGTCATGAGAGAAAGCAAGTTAGACCTATGGATTGGGTGTCATTAGCCACACTCAAATTACCAAATTTAAAATTTTATATAAATAAAATTTCCCCCCTTTATTCTAGTGATGCATCAAAGTTAAATACTAGGATAAATAAAAAGTAAAAAGCATATATGAACTTACCTATAAAGGTGAAGCTCATAAAGTTGTGTGATGCTAGATGTGCATAGAGAGAGCATGGTGTGAAGTGTGAATCTAAAATGAAAAAAATATATTAAATTAGTCCTTACTAGATACACTATATCTAAAATAAGAATGTACAAAAGTTGGGTAAGAGATAAAGGAAGAGAAAATAACAAATACACCTCACTAGGTATGTGAACCAATACCAAACCTATTGTGATGTTAGATTGTATTAGGTGTGTGTTATACCAAAAGTAATATTGTGAATAGATCTGAGTGCTCAATTCTATAGAACTGTCTAAAGAATTTAAATACATGCCCTTTACTTTCATAATCACCAATTGATTGATTTTAATGAATCATTTGTGTGTCGATCAATGTTTGGACTATGTGTCCAATCTCTTTGAATAGGTGGCTCAAGAATACAAATGCTATCTAGTCCTTTGGCTCCATCATTGCCTCATGAATGGAAGATATGAATGAACACTAGTATAGAAAATATGTCATATGAGATGGGTCCTGAAGCCCATGAATTTACTATGATCTAATAATTTTGGCATGGATAGCTGAATGTATTTTGGAAACTAGGCTAATATTGGCCATTTTGAAATATGGATATTAAGCTTCTATGAAAGCCACTCTAAAACTAGTAAAATAGGCTTATTTGGAAGCCAACTTAGGAACTTGGGTACTTGAGAAGTTAAGATTGTATGAAATCCAAATAGAGATGAGTGCTAAATTCTATAAAAGTGGCTAAAGAATGTAAATACATGCCCTTTACTTTCATAATCACCAATTGATTGATTCTAATGAATCATATGTGTGTCAATCAATTTTTGGACTATGTGTCCAATCTCTTTGAATAGGTGGCTCAAGAATACAAAGGCTATCTAGTCCTTTGGCTCCATCATTGCCTCATGAATGGAAGATATGAATGAACACCAGTATAGAAAATATGTCATATGAGATGGGTCCTGAAGCCCATGAATTTACTATGATCTAATAATTTTGGCATGGATAGCCGAATGTATTTTGGAAACTAGGCTAATATTGGCCATTTTGAAATATGGATATTAAGCTTCTATGAAAGCCACTCTAAAACTAGTACAATAGGCTTATTTGGAAGCCAACTTAGGAACTTGGGTACTTGAGAAGTTAAGCTTGTATGAAATCCAAATAGAGCTGAGTGCTAAATTCTAAGAAGTGGCTAAAGAATGTAAATACATGCCCTTTACTTTCATAATCACCAATTGATTGATTCTAATGAATCATATGTGTGTCGATCAATGTTTGGACTATGTGTCCAATCTCTCTGAATAGGTGGCTCAAGAATACAAAGGCTATCTAGTCCTTTGGCTCCATCATTGCCTCATGAATGGAAGATATGAATGAACACCAGTATAGAAAATATGTCATATGAGATGGGTCCTGAAGCCCATGAATTTACTATGATCTAATAATTTTGGCATGGATAGCTAAATGCATTTTGGAAACTAGTCTAATATTGGCCATTTTGAAATATGGATATTAAGCTTCTATGAAAGCCACTCTAAAACTAGTAAAATAGGCTTATTTGGAAGCCAACTTAGGAACTTGGGTACTTGAGAAGTTAAGCTTGTATGAAATCCAAACTTGAAAAAAGATGTCAACCACTTGTAGATGGAGTAAGGTATGAAACTATTGAGAAATGCTTGGGAAATAAACTAAACTCATAAAAATGGGAGGATTAATGTATTGCACACATTTCCCCCAATCACTAGTGTTTAGAACATGGATTCTAATCTAGAAGTTATGTCAACTACCTAATCTAAAATTGGAAATGAGATCTATCAAGAAATGCATGATGCCCCCTTTATCTAGATTCTTTGAGCAAAAACTATATTGAAACATGTTGAATTTAGACTGTACTGAGTTGACAAACTTGTGACTAAACTCACTTTTTTATCTATTAATTTAAAAAAGTATTTTTCTATTGTCTAGATAGGAGCACTGAAAACATGACACCCTACTATTGGCACTATAGTCCAACTTTGGCACTATTATCTAGGGCCAAATCTAGTAACTATTCTAGATTCTCTATTATCTTCCTGGTCTGTTATGCCTGGTCTAATGTCTGGATTATATTATAAGTGTTCTAAAAATTAATTTTTTGACCATTAGGATCTCTAATCTCTGTGACAAAACCCTTTTTTATTTCCCCCTGTTCTAAGGGCAGTAATGAAGATGTTATAATGACTTACCTTAGAAGAAAGAGCCTTATAAGTGTGTTATGATATATAGATATATGATATAACAATGATAATTGGCAAGATATCTTGAGATACACAAAGGTTTGTATTTATATATTTTTAGATTAATAGGGGTATACCTAGATAGATATAATAATGTAATACCATGTGAAATGCACTAAACTAGAATCAAAAGTATTAGTTGTTAGTTATTAGTTGTTAGCAAGGAGAGATGGAGCATGATGTCCATCATGGCATCCAAGAAATCAAGGAAATTCATGATATGGATCATGGCATTATAAATAGGAAAAGTAATTAGGCAACAATAATACAAAGCAAGAATCATACAAGAGTGGCCAAGGGGCCAAAAAATAAAGGGACATGGGCACATGTTACTCAAACTACAAAATAATCATATAAGGCATGTTTAAATGCCAATTACACATATAATTGAAATAAACAAAGTTGTCATAAGGGCCACAGGCACATGGAAGAGTACAAACAAAGGACATTGACAAATATTCTAAGGAACACACATGAATAGAAGCAAAAGACATTGGTAAATGTCCTAAAACACATACAAGGTATGGAAAAAGAACTAAGAAAATGAAAACACATAAATATATGCTAAGAAATAAAGGAAATAATGTATATACTAGAAGTATAATTACATCAAACTAATCAAATTAAGAATTGAAAGTATCCTAGACATGTTAGTACAAGACTAGGTATATGCTAGGAAATACACAAGTGCAAGATACTAGTGATTGTTGATATGGTAATATATGTAATCTTAGTAAGTAATGTATTCCAACATGATAACTATAGTGTGTGGTGTAGTAATGACATAACTTGGATGGTGTAGTCATGTAGAATATGCCTTAGTGGGTATGTATATCAATGTGTGTCTTAAATGTAAAACTAGGATGCCCCCTCAATAGGTAGAGTGAATCAATCAAGGATTTATATGTCACTACACACACTCAAAGAAAATAAAGTGAAGCATGGTAATTATATAAATCTACAAACAATAACATAGAACAACTGTAAGTCGAGCATAGTAGTAATAATGTACAGCATGGATGATGCATACAATCAAAATGTTTTTGTGTTTTAGATATATTTGAATGTTTTTGGATTTTTTTTGTATTTTTGAAATAAGATATGTATAGGAAAGACTGAGAATAAATGATACTAATATATTATTATTATATGAGACTCCCTATCATGGTGTCTTGTATCAAACAAAGGTATCATGCATGATCGTGAAGCATGATGGAAATGTTGAGACTGTGATTTTGAAAGTTGTGTGCATTGTAACTATTATAATTTCTTTGAAGTGGAAATTTAATGTGGGATTCCTCTATAACTCTAAGAAGTGGATGAAACTAAAGGACTCTTATAGACCCATCTAGAAGTAGAGAAGGCATTATTTGAAAGTGTGTTGTATGTTTAGAAGCATGAGATCTCAATGTTACTACTCTGGGTATGAATAATATAGCTAGAAGTTGTCTATAATATTGAAGCTATGGAGGTGTATTAACTATTTATACTAGTGATGGGTGCCTAAATTATGTCTAAATCTATACTGTAGGAAGAACTATAACTAGTGGGGAAATTAAAACTGGTGGAAAATCTAGAAGTAGCGATTGCAAAGGAGATGGCTCTAAAGTGTGGAGTGGTATCTCATTTAAAACTCCACCAACTATAATAACCTAATTAGTATTAATGAATTTCATGCATCCATCAACTATATATGTTACTACTCAAATTTTTTGATTCCATGGGTGACCAAGTAACATATCAAAAACTCATGCACTAGGACTATGGTGAAATGTGTGGTCACATGTGTTGGACTGGTCTGTAAAGGAAGTATAATCTCACCCAATGAACTCTGTATGTGCCCACTAAATCTAATGATAACTATATCTATTGAAGTGATATCCTAATCTAAATAGTCCAAATTTTTCAATAATTTAATAGTACACATGTTGACACTAGAACTCTTATCGATGACAACACTATGAATGGGATGATTATGAATATGTGCTATGATAAAGAGTGCATTATAATCTAAACTATCCTCAACAATATCTTGATTTGAGAAAGATATTAAATGTCTATTTGGAGCCCTAGACTCATACACACCTATCATACCACTCAAAATATGTGACTCAACCAAAAGTGCTTGGTATGTAATTGGTGAAGGATGTACATAGTATGTGGGGTGAACACCTAATGTGTCCCCTTTATCTTGTTTAGAATGTTATGGAAATGGATCAGAGAAGATTTTCAAAGCTTTATCCTATGTTGTCTTTACCTATGGAGGTTCAACTAAAGTGCCAAGATCAAGTAGGTTTTCATCTATCAATTCTTGTATCTTATGTCTCAAACTTATGCATTTATTTGTAGTGTGGCTTGGTGCCCTATGAAAATCACAAAATGCATGTTGATCATATCCCTATGGAAGAGGCTTTACTAGGTCAATTTCCTAAATAGGAGGGAGAGTGATGGTGTTGCATTCTAATAACTACTTTAAAAATCTAGCAAGAGAAATTGGTAGATTCATAAATGCATGTCAGGGAGGTGTTAATAAAACCAAAACTTGAGGGAGCTCTAAATCCACATTGACTATTGGTTGATTCTGATTCTTTTTATCATTGACTTTGACCTTGTATGAGACTTTGCTATTACTCTTGTTTGTTGTATCTGGAATGCTTTTATACTTCATTTTGCCCATTGAAATGAGTTTTACTTCTTTCTCTTTTAGTGTATGCCATAATTTAGTGAAGAAAGATAATCTTTTGAACATAATAGATTCATGTAATGATAGTAAAAGGCTTTGTTTGAAGATATCATATGAATCTTGATCTACCATGGAGCTATTCATCTTAGCAAAGATGGTCTTATATTGAAGCACATAGTCTATGAGATTCTCATTTGATTTCTATTTCTATTGTGCAATTTGTGAATAAGAGACCTTATCACCAATGTTGATACTAAAATATGCTAGGAACATGTTAGCTAAATGATTGAATGCATTGACTGACTGATTTGGTAGACTATAGAACCATTGTAAAGCATAATCCTTTAGACTTTATGGAAATATCTTGGTAAGTAGCTAGTCATTTTGTACATAATCCAAGTATGATGTGTGAAAATATATCAAATGTGTCTCTGGATCACCCTTGCCATCATAAAGAGTAACCGTAGGTTAAACAAAACCTTGTGGTAAGGTTGTAGAAGTAATGTGACATGCCAATGGTGTATGAAAAAGACAAAAAGAATCAAAATCTTGTGTAGGTATAGTGGCACCTTGCTCAAGATGTAGAAACTTGGATTGAAGATATCTTATCTCTTGCACAAGGGCTACCACATTAGGAGATAGGGATGTACTAATTGTAACTAGTGACATAGAGGTAGGTTGGGCTGATATAGGGGGTTGTTGAGATATAGTTTCCCCCATAGTGTCATTTGAAATTGGTTTCTCTACAGGAATGGAAACCTCAACTTGTTTAGCCTTTTTGATTTCCATGAGAGATTGTAATATAAGAGTATCATCTTGAGCTTGTTTCCTAAGTCTTTCTCTAAAACTTTGGATGATAAAATATTTTTTGAGTACAAGTTCATTATTAATAATGGGTAGAAGTGGATTACTGGTCCAATATGGTGGAGCATGAGCATCAGTGTGTACATCATCATCTCTATTTTCATATTGCTCATTATTTGAATCATTATAATTAAAATTGGTGTAATCTAGATGTGTAAAATCTATAGCTAGAGTCTAAACTGGTTATTTATCCATAGTATATGGTCGAGTTGAAGGAATCTAGATGAATTTAGGAGGATTGCCACTAAGTCTTGCACTTCATCTTGGAGGAAGAGATGCAAGTAACTTAGGTGGCATAAGTAATATAACTCGAATAATAGTAGAAAAGATTAAATTGATATAATCTAAACAAGGAACTAAAATATGCATAGAAAGGATACAGAGTTCCCAAACATGTAAGGTGATACCTCAAGAAGCAAAATAGGAGCTAGTATATGCAACTAGGGATTTTTTAAAACTATTTTTGTGAAATACTATGAATTTTTAAAATTTGAAGTTTGAATTTTTGAGTTAAATATGCAATTAAAAAGTCAAAAATTTATTGGAAAATTAGTGATTTAATGGGGCCTAGTAGATGAAACTAGGGTTTTGGAAAAAGTAAATATTTTTTATTTTTTACTATAAATTTTTGAAATTGAAATTGATTTTTTTATTTTAATATGCAACTAAAAATTTATAAAATGATTGGAAAAGTACTAGAAAATTATTGGGAGCTAGTTGATGCAGCTAGGGTTTGAAATAAATTTATAATAAAATTTACAACAAAAATTTAAAATTTGTGAGGAATTTCTAATTTTAATATTCAATAAAAAATTTAGAAATTAATGGGAAAAATTAGCTAGGAATTTACCCTAGGGTTTCTAGGGTTTTTATGTAAAATTCAAACTAATTCAGGTTCACCGAATGATTTATTATTTTAAAGAAATTAGATGATTAATTCCTAAATAATAAATGGGTCTGAGTAGATAAAATCATTAAATAATGTACAATAATTAGGCTACTAATTTGTGAAATTTGACTATAATTAGGGCTTTTCTAAAAATAGTAGTGAGAGATAAAATCAAACTTATCTTATTTTATACTATTCCAACTGAGATATGGTCTAAAACTCTATGTGTAGACTTGGGAGACTATCACAAATAAGAATCTAGAGTGTGTTTCTTGATTGGGTAAGAGTTTTGAAAGTGGAACACCCTAGTTTTTGGTGTTGTAGTTCTATCTCAATGATATTATCTTGGTGATCTAAGCTTTTTGGGTTTTGTGTACCAGGTTTGTGTGACCCTACCTATGAAATATTAAAACTTGAAAGTCGATAGAGATTATTATGTACCTAATTTAATCATCAATACCTTAGGTCTTCTTTATTTTTAAACTTGAAAACAAAATTTGGAGAAAAGAGAGGAGGGGTTAGTTTGTAAAGGATACATTGGATGCACTTCACACCCTGTGTGTGGGCATGTTACCTACATACCAATACTCTGAGTAGGGATCAAGCTATATATAGTTCTCCCATTGAAGTGCTTGGTGTAATAGTGTGATTAAAACGCAAGTAAATTCAAAACTAAGTGTACTTGGAATGCCTAAGGACTAGTATAAAGGTTTGAATAAGCTTGAAATACTATTGGATGACTGTATGCAGAGAATAGGGAAAATTTATTAAGTAGTATTGCTTGTAATCTTGCTTTTCTCTTTTAAATGAGTTCCAACCCTTCTAAATGGACATTTAATGGCCTTTTATAGGGGATTTAATGATCATGGGTTAAATGAATTCATGTTATGTTGACATAAATTAGGATAAGGATTTGAAGGAATGTGACTATTAGAAGCCAAAATGCACTTGGATAATAGCACCAAAAACAAGACACCCCAGGTTTCAATGTTGTAGTCCAAGTTTGTGCACTATTATCTAGGCTAATAGGACTTGGGGGGATGGATTAAGCATGGAAAAACCAATCTAGGTCTATAAGGGTTCAGTCTAAGAGGCTACGAATGACTAGAAATTAGTGAAAACATGTCTATGAGGGTTATGAGAGCAAGTAATATGGACTTATGGATTGGGTGTCATTAGCCACACTCAATTTACCAATTTTTTCATTTTATATGACTACAAATACTAACCACTACCTCCTATATATAATCTACTTAGCCATGGTCATTTCACAGGTCAACCATACCAAGAACATAAAAAAATGCTATAAGATTATATCACGGTATGTAAGCCATAAGTAGGACACACATATACTTAGACACATTATAGGTTAAGGTCCAAGAAGTTAGTTTATATTTGACTAGTAGGAAAAATAATCTTGAACCTAGGGAAAAGACATGCCCTAATAAGGTAAAGGCATTATGGGAGTGTCATGAAAGAGGAAATTAATGTTTTTTAAGTGTATAAAGTGTATGATCATGTCTATATAATATTATTTTAAATTATATAATTTTTATTTTTAATATTCCACCAAGTTTTAGTGCTCATGCTCATTTTGACAAGGCTTTTTCTAGATGTTTTGAGTTGTTTTGACAATGTTTAGAAAAGGTATGATTTAATCTATTTTATAAAAAATATAATGTTGAGAAAAATAAAGTAATGGATACTAAAATAAAATAAAAATAAAGTGTTTAATGTTTTTGTTTGTTAATATTTTTTATGCATGTAATTATAAAATTAAAATTCTAAAGGAAATATGCAAGTGTTGATTTCCCCTAGTTTTTCCTAGCTTGCAAGATCATTTACCTAATGCAATATATTTGATCTAAATTTTTTTTATTTTATATTATTAAAATGTTATTTAATAATAATATTAGGAAAATTTCCTTTCCTAACGTGTAAATATGATATGAAAATTTAAAATCCTAGCAAGCACATATACTAAGAACTCTAAAACTTTACTTCACTTACACAAGTTAGAAACTAATTTTGAAAGTTTTGAATGTTTATGTATAAAATAAAATAACTAAAGTATGAAATGGTGAAATTTTATTATTATTATTTTACAATTTTAATACCATAATACAACATTATTCCACTAATTAAATGAATTAATTATGAATATAATATGCAATGTTTGGTTATCTAGATTGTCTAAGTTTTTGTGTGTATTTGAGAGTTTTTTGTGTGTAAAATATTATCTAAAACTCAAAAATAAACTACTATAGATTGTATTTAACTAATCTTATGTTTTTATTAATATACCCTATGTGATATGCAACATTATGTTATTTCAATGAAATTAACATGCAATTTCAAAATAAGAAATCTAGACTATGTTTTTGTACAAGAGAGGAAAG
This sequence comes from Torreya grandis, assembly GCA_037957365.1. NCBI lineage: Eukaryota > Viridiplantae > Streptophyta > Pinopsida > Cupressales > Taxaceae > Torreya > Torreya grandis. Next base: position 86,583 of record JARHVA010007132.1, read on the forward strand.
AGAGAAGTATTTATTTTATTTTTATTTTATGTGATTAATATTTAATTAATAAAATAAACTAAACTATCATAAACTAATAAATGAAAATAATATTGAAATTAAATCCTCCAACCTAATTAATGGCTATAACCAAGTAAAGGCAAATATTATTTTTGTGTAAAGCATCATTAGGAAGCTAGCTCATCCATTCAACATGACTATAGGAACTCTTTGAAAAAGGATGATAATAAGATAAGGATAAAAATTTAAAAAAAATCTTGGAAAATATTGTAATTATACTGTGTCGATTTGGTTCATTGATATTAAAGATTGTGTTGTTGATCTAGTGCATTCTCTCCTCCAAAATTATGTAGATTTGACATGAAGAAAACCAAAGGTGGAGTAAATTCTTTTCCAAAACTTAAATAAAGTAAGTTAAGGTTATTTAGAGATTGAAATCACCATATTATATGAAAAATTCAAATCTAAAAATCATCTAAAACTAAGATACCTGTAAAATAATAAAGAAGGTTACATGTGTGATTTTAATTATTGATTGACTGAAAGATATAGTTATGAGTGATAAGGATTAATAAAATAAGAGTGAGATAGGATGTCATGAAATAAAACACAAAGTAAAAAAAGATAGAAACAAGAATAAAATCCTAAAAAATATGTGATAACTAAAGTCTCATAAGCCAAAATTTCAAAAACATGTATATTATGGTGAAACCATTAATGTTTGCAGGTGAAAAGTGCATAACCACCATAAAAGGTGATGAGACCACCTTATTTTTAAATCAAACTACCTTATCAAAAAATTAAAATACCTTAAATTTATCACTTTCACTATGGTAGTTTATGAAACCAGTGACATAACATGCCTAAATCAGATGGTTTTATTACAACATAGGGTTGTTCTATCACATAAGCTGATGGTTTCATCCTAAAAGGGGTAGGTCAAATTAAAAAATGACTTAGAAAATCAATTTAAAAGGTTTAAAATGGGATAAGGGAGGAGTAAGGATTTAAACTTTCAAATAGAACTAGGTCTAAGTATATTTATGGAGATGCTTGCATCATCATTGTTTTTTTTTAAATATTTCACTCTATAATTTTTGGGTGTGTATAGTGTCCTAAAGATTCAGGGTATGAGAGATGGATTATTCATATTTTGGGTCAAAATATGTGATTCAATATGGCACATATTAATATATATTAATAACATGTGTGGGTAATTATACATGATTATGATAAATAATTCACAACTTCTGTGATACTATGAGATAGATTACATGGATCACATTAAGTAGATTTATCAAGTTACATGGATCAAATTGAGTATATTTATTAGGTACATGAATCATATTGAGAAAGTTGTTGGTGTATGCTTTTTTTCCTATGGGTTTTGGCTACATGGTTACATTAGCTTGATTAAGTCACTAGAGGTTATTTAAGAATATTAGTACCACATTCACTAGAATATGGGGTTTCACTATCTCTCCAACCTATAAATAACTCTCTCCCTTTGTATTCTTCATTCGGTGAGACCGAATTCATTGAGCTTCTTAGTTGTGAGTTATGATATCTTTGAGAGTTGTAAGCTTCATCTCTTTGTATAAGTATTTCATCTCCATTATTGAATACATTGTGTTTAGTTTTTGCTCTCTTCTAGATTTCTTGATTCAACAGTTGTGTGTGTTAGCTCTGCATTCACTGATCTTGGACATTAGATTATGGATAACTCTTTCATGGTATCAAATCTCTAGGTATCTTATATCAAACACCATTTCTTTCTATTATTATTAATTAAAAATTTGTGTAGTTTTTTGTTTTGTATTCTCCATTGTTTGGCTTACAAATCGACATTTGATATTTTTTTGTAAAGCCTATATCAATCCTTAAGGGTTTACAAAATTTTAGGGTTGTTTTGAATTTAAAATATTAACAACTTTGGGATTTGTTAAAATCCCTCAGTCACCTAAGTGACTAAAAAAATTGTGGGGGTAGTTTTTACAAAAAAATATAGGGTATTATTAGTATGTTGGAATTTTTCTTTGGTTTCCTGAGTTTGGTTGTAGATATGCTTGAATTTTGGCAAGTTTTAGCTTTCCATTGAAATTTTCCTCTTGGTAAATAATCATCCTTGATGCATCTAGATCTGTATTTGATTTTTGTAGAGGCTCTTATTCTATGTTGAAGGTAGATCTAGGATCTAATTTATTGACAAAAGGCATTAGATTTATTGATCTACACTTGGCATAAAACTTCTCTAATGTGGCATTGAATATAGTAGAGGAGCATGGCTACTTCAGAGGTAGTGGCATTGAGATTTTGTCTTTAAATCTATTTTTCATCATGGAGGATTAGCTTGTGTGCTTGCTACATGGAAGGAGAAAAGGGTTGTTGTTGTGTATTCCTTTTGGCCTATATAATACCCACCCAAGATAAACCCTACTCTCCATTATTCCTTTTCAGATCTGAATACTATATTATTCTTCTTATCTCTTTTCCTTGGCCTTTGTGGTGTTTGGATCTATTGTAGATAGTCACATGGGGGAGATTCTATTGCATGGATTCCTCCTTGGTATTCACTAATATCCTCAACACCTCTCATACAACCATGACCTACATTTTAGACATCCTGCACCTATCATCTAAACTTGGATCTACACTTTGATAATCCTATGTTGACCTATGCATTGTCAAATTCGACTCGAACCACATTGTTACTCTTGCCTCATCAAATCTACTCCAATGGCATGTTCATTCCTCCATCCTCTCGTCAAGCTTCACTATTTTTTGGCATGAATTTTTTTATCCCTCGATGTCACCTAGCATGATTATTTCTATTCCTAGCTTGTTTCAACCACTCATCCTCATAGCTCACTGACAACCTCCATTCATGGTCAAATCTTTGAGTGGGAAGTCAATGGGCAGTTTGCTTTAATGAAACTAGTGAACATGGTAGGACATAATTTTTATGTGTCATAGACAAATTGAATTCATGGGTGGCATTATTGACAAGTGGTGAGGTATTTTGCGGTCAATTCATGTGTGGATCAAATAAATTTTATTGTTTTTACTAAAAACAATATAGAGATATTAATGTAAGAGTAATTAAGTTGTTTTATATACCTTGTATTTTTGTCCAACGAAGATGAAGGTGAGGCGCAAGTTGGCAAGAGGACAATTCCCCCTCACAAATAAAACCATTTCATTCCTTGTTCAATGCCAATTCCAATGGGTGGTTAAATGACATACTTTGTGTTTGAAATCGATGAGTATTTAAACTTTAAATGTAATTTAATTAAATAAACCATTAATGATGAAAAAAGTATTTTTCTATAACTTTTGATTTGTAACTCAGAATTGAGTGCCACTTTTTTCAAAAGTGCATGGTTTTTCATCCTCTTTTCATTGGTCTAATTTTTTTTAAAAATCACTAAAGTTATAAAGTGCCAAAATTTGGGGGGGATACCTAAGTAGTTCACATAATTACTTCTCCTTATATGGATTCATTATCGACAGAGTCTGATGTCCTCCTCATTGATCTATTTTCATTTCATGTGTACTAATTTGGTAAATTACACTAATTAATTATTTTTATGGATGCATTATCAGTTGAGTCTAAAATCTATTTGTTGAAACATGCATTATTTGTTGTTCATTGTTTATTCATACTTATCTGGACACATTGTCAACTGAGTCTGATGTCCTCACATTGAACATGATTATAATTACAAACATAGAGGGGGATACTTATTGATTGTCTTGAGGAATTTTTTATTAGCCCTACATTCTTCATACACACATTTAGTTTCCATAACTATTATATGTGCCCATTTAGTTACTACTTGCATAGATTGCTCTATATTCCTAGATGCATTACCAGTAGATCTTGACATCCATTTGAGTATGCATTCTCACTTGTGTATAAATTTCTCTTATTTTATTTTAATAATTTTTGGCATTGTTTGAAGTCCATCTCCAGAGTGTGCACTATTACTCCTATTTGTGGTCATGTTGATTCCACTTGAGAGATCCCTATTAAGGAGAGTTGTTTCATCTCCAGTGATCCTTATTGGGAAGTAAAATTATGCTTCATGATGTATGTACATGGAAAATTCACTCAAGTAATATGAAATTATTATATTCTTATATGGATAGATTCCTACTCCTATTGACCCAGGTCAATACAATGATTGGGCCAACTCTTGTGACTGTGTTAATGGTCACTTATTGTTACATGTTTAATGGGATTTACACCACCATGTAGAGAACATAGAGTGTCCCTCCAATGTTTAGAGCACTTTTTCAAGTCTTTTCAGAGATCTAATTTAGATTTATATCACACCTCCTCCACTATTTATCATCTCTTCAGAGACAGTTGTACTCTTGCCTCCTAGTTTTATTTCTTGTGATGACATATCCATGGTGGATAATTTTCTTCCTTATATCAAGCCCCCACTATAAGATGATATTCTGCCAAACCTTAGTTATCTTATTATAGATTCTACATCCATTTCTATGCAAATTATTATTCTTTCAGAGACTTCATAGACCTACAATTCAAAGGACTTCACTATTTATAGTATGAGTACACCTATTATGAGCATTGATGACTCATCACTTCCTATGGACTTTCCTTATTCATTTGGTGAATCATGCTTCACTCTTGACATGGGCAATCCTTCAGTGAATGTTTCATCTCATTCTTCTAACTAGTTTACTTTAGTGATATTACGTTCAAATTTTATGCACATTCTTATGAGACCTATGCCACATATGATTTTGACCACATTTAGAGATATTCTTATTGTTTCCTTCATCTTCCATTGTGGAATGGGAAGATTTTTATTACACACATCAGGTTCTTCCTTTGACAAATGGAAGAAACATTGTTTAGTGTAGATGGAGCTTTTACAGTCTTTAGGTAGAGGATCTCATCATCGACCTTCATCATTTTATGAGCTATACTTGGAATAACGATTACTTCAGCATCATCATTTGGGGGGTATTTTAGTCTTCTCTTATTGTTTTCTCTCTTATTTTTTTCTTTTTTTTCTTTTTTTTTGTGGGGGGGGGATTTTATTCCCACTAGGTTTTCTCCTTTTCTCTACTTTATGAGAAATTGCATTGTACATGGGTACCTCATCAAGCCTTGTAGTTGGGGCTCATTTTTTATTATGGGGGGTGTTAGTGTATGTATTTTTTCTTACAGTTTTTGGCTACATAATTACATTAGCATACTTAAGGCTCTAGAGGTTATTTAGGAAGATGATTACCACATTCACTGCAATGTGGGGTTTCACTATCTCTCTAACCTATAAATACCTCTCTCCTTATGTATTCTTCATTAAGTGAGCCTAGATTCATTGAGATTCTTAGTTGTGAGTTGTGATAGCTTTGAGAGATGCGAGAGATATGAACTTTGTCTCTTTTTATAAGCAGTTCATCTCCATTATTAAATATATTGTGTTTAGTTTTTGCTCTCTTCTAGATTTCTTGATTCAACAGTTGTGTGTGTTTGCTCTATAGTCATCAGTCTTGGACATCTGATTTTGGACTTTTATGATACTATGAGATAGATTACATGGATAAGATTAAGTAAATTTATTACATTACATTGATAAAATCGAGTATATTTATTAGGTACATGAATCATATTGAGCAAGTTTATTAGATTAAATAGAGTGACATATAAATTATGTCATAAATATCACTTTGAGACATGTTGGACCAAATTAGGGGCATGAATGTTTCTCATAAAAACACTTTTATATTATTATTATGACAATTTATAGTATTATATAAGCACATTGGGTTCAAAAATATGTTTGTAGTGGTTGATTCAAGGTTTCAAACTTGTTTTAAGGATCCACCTTTTACATGCAAACCTAGTTCATGGTTCTAGAAAAAAGGTTTATGACTATATTATATGTGGTTTTGTTGAGGTTTTATATCACTCAACTTCTAGCACTTCTCCTTCTTTAATGTAGTTGAGGAATTAAAACTATTAAACACATGATTTTAGAAATGATATCTCCTTGGCGCATAATCACCCCATGGCATTCTCCAATTGAATTCAACAAAGGGAAGCTTGATTAGTGTACCTATATGTGTATTCATTCTTAGAATTATTAAATTCAAATATTTTAATGATATAACTTATTTTGGATTTCCTATAATGAGTAGACATTGATTTCAACATGTTTCCTTATAAGTTTTATATGAATAAAAATGGATATTTGGTGATCCCCTTTTGGATCCTAATGTATTAGTTACGTATCCTAAATGTTTCCACCAATCTTGATTGTATGTAATTAATGATTGTAAGACACTATTATAATACCTTTCACATGATTTTAAGACACTATTATAATACATTTCATGTCTAAATATCAAATCATATTGTTATAGTGGCAAAGTCATTATGGGGATGGTCCTGACATCTTTAGAGTGATGACATCAACATGTTTCAACTCTTGAAATTAACGGGTTATCATAGATAGTATAACTAATGTTATTTATAGGTTTTTATTTATTCAACCACCTTGACATTTTCATAACCACTGGTGTTAAACCATCAGTGTTCATACACTAGCAATTGCATCCAGATACAAAGCACATGAATGGGAATGGTTTTAAACATTTCCAATCCTCATTAAAATCTTGTTTGATCTTCTTGGAAAAATCTAAAGCTAATAAAGCATATAAATAGGTCTTGTACAAGGAAAAAGACAAAAAAAAATGATGTGAGAAGTTTTAAATTTGAATTCAAACTTCAAGTTCCAAATTTGGTTTTTTCTTTTGTTCTCATTATTTCCTATCGATAGATGGTTGGATTAACTATGTTGGGCTTCTAAAAAAGTGTTTGATATTTTCAAAATAGTCTTATGTGAAATATTTTTATATAATAGTATAAATAATTTTATCTATCAATGTCATGTTTGGTAATATCTTATACTTTTATTGTATTACATAGTACAATGGGTGTATAATTTCCTCATCCAATGGGATTTTTTCCCACATTAGGTTTATCTAGGATAACTCTTGTGTTCAATGTGAGATTTTTTAATTAGTATGCTTCATGTCCTTGTGCAATGTGTTATACATTTAATTTTCAATACTACTTTTTAAGCATGGTAAATATCCTAAATCAGTCATATTATAGTCATTGTTGAAATAGGATTCATATGATACATTTTGAAGAATATCAAAGTATAATATTCACCTAGTTTATAGATTAGATTGGTATTAGAACTAGTTTATAATCAGTTGTTGACTATGATGCCTGTTGTCTCCCAAAAATATTACTCATTTTTGGGACAACATTTGAACTATTTTGGTCCTACAAACCAAAATTGTCTCTTCCCTTTCCAAAATTTGTCCTGAACATTCAAATTCCTCATTTTTCAAGCTTCCCAAAAATCTACGGACTCTGCAGGTTTAAATCTATAGACTCAATAGGCTAGAATCTACAGACTCTACAAGCTTAAATCTACAGACTCTACAGGCTTGAATCTATGGACTCAGTAGGAAGAGAAATATATCAAATCTATAGGCCAAGTTCAACGGGCTTCATAGATTTATTTATAAGAACTCTTTCAAGGTCAGATAAAACTACAGACTTGGTTTCTACGGACCCTACAGGCAGGTTCATTTATATAGGTTCAAAGGCTTCCATAGGCGAGTTTAACTAAAAGAATTAGTTTCTAACACTTGGTCATTTTTGGGATTATTTCAGTACCTTAGTTCAATCAAAAATCTTCATCAGCAAGCATCTAAGTAAAGAAGGCTTGAACCGTTGAACCATTGAACCACTTTGGTTCAAAGGTTCAACGAGTTCAAAATTCAAAAGGTTGAACCATCTTGGTTCAATGGTAGGTTCAATCAAATGGTTCATAAGTCAGTTCAAGGCTTTATTTGAATCATTGAACCAAAACTTGGTTCAACGGTTGGTTCAAACAAAAGGTTCAAAGGCTTGGTTCATTCAATTGAGCCATCAGCTTGTGATAGGACCGAAACTCCCCAAAGCTCTGACACAACTTGTCAGATTTAAGAGCACACATGATTACCAATGTATAAGCAACTAAACATGTAGAATCTAGAAGAACAAATAACTATCAATGAGAAAGCACACAGAATATGAGAGGCAATATACAATTATATTCAACTCATTACAAAGGAATTTACAACAAAGAGGTGGCACTCTTTCTTCCACTTCGTGGGCTTACAGTAAACTTCCCTCTAGAGTAATCTTCTCTCATAGGTCACAACACACAGCTAACACAAGCTGTTGTTCACCTCATTGCACATCTATACAATCGAGTACACAACCATACTCCAAGTAGATCTCTCCATGATCCTGCTGATGTATTGCTATCACCTTGGATCTAGCTACCCCATTGATCTCCTTTCTGACCCTCACATCCATACACCCTTGCAAATCAAACCTGATCTTACTTATACCTACATGGGGAATCCTACTTGATTCCACCATGGGAAGAACTCTCCAAGCTTCACATAGCTCTTCTCCAAATTCTCCACTTCACAATACAACCCATGAGTCTATTATATAGATCTCATGCATACACTGATTAGACTTGCGGCTCAAGGCTTTGAACAAGCCTTTAACATGCAAACTCTACGTTCACTTAACTGACTGTTCGTTAATAGCAGTTCAGACCACTACAGGTGATCAACGTCGGTCCCTGCCCTCCTGGAGGTGACCGACACCGGCCGATTCTCTGCTGATGCTGGTTTCCCTTCTGCGTCCCCTGACCGACGTCGGTGTGGCCTACCGATGCCAGTGATTGCTTACGCCAGAAACCATCCTATTTGCCTTAAGGTGTAGCTTTTAGCTCCACGCCCTAACAATATCCCACTTGGAGATAAAGAGCTGCACCTGTACCCAAAACTAGTACTCTGTCTAATCTGTATCTTGGCTTGTATTCCTCTTCAAGATCTCACTTGAAGATAACCCACCACACTCCATGTGGTGTTAATCTTGTGCCTGATTTCTTCATTATCATCGTACCATCTTCTACCTTGCTATACTCCCACTCAAACAGCAACCCCTGTGAGTAACCTGTAATCAACAAACACTTAACAGATCTGGGACATCTGTTAGTCAAGCTCGCTCTAAGAATGTCCAACCTCACTCTGATACCAATTGATAGGACTGAAACTCCCCAAAGCTCTGACACAACTTGTCAGATTTAAGAGAACACATGATTACCAATGTATAAGCAACTAAACATGCGGAATCCAGAAGAACAAATAACTATCAATGAGAAAGCACACAGACTATGAGAGGCAATATACAATTATATTCAACTCATTACAAAGGAATTTACAACAAAGAGGTGGCACTCTTTCTTCCACTTCGTGGGCTTATAGTAAACTTCCCTCCAGAGTAATCTTCTCTCATAGGTCACAACACACAGCTAACACAAGCTGTTGTTCACCTCATTGCACATCTGTACAATCGAGTACACAACCATACTCTAAGTAGATCTCTTCATGATCCTGCTGATGTATTGATGTCACCTTGGATCTAGCTACCCCGCTAATCTCCTTTCTGACCCTCGCATCCATACACCCTCTGCAAATCAAACTTGATCTTACTTATACCTACATGGGGAATCCTACTTGATTCCATCATGGGAAGAACTCTCCAAGCTTCACATAGCTCTTCTCCAAATTCTCCACTTCACAATACAGCGCATGAGTCTATTATATAGATCTCATGCATACACTGATTAGACTTGCGGCTCAAGGCTTCGAATAAGCCTTTAACATGCAAACTCTGCGTTCACTTAACTGACTGTTCGTTAATAGCAGTTCAGACCGCTACAGGTGACCGACGTCGGTCCCTGCCCTCCTGGAGGTGACCGATGCCAGTCGATTCTCTGCCGATGTCATTTTCCCTTCTGTGTCCCCTGACCGACGTCAGTGTGGCCTGTCGACGCTGGTGACTGCTTACGGCAGAAACCCTCCTGTTTGCCTTAAGGTGTGGCTTTTAGCTCCACACCCTAACAACTTGAACCATTTTGGTTCAAAGCTTGGTTCATCAGCTTAGTTCAATAGCTTGGTTCAACCAAGAGGTTCACTTAGATGGTTAAAAAGAGTAGTTCAAATGCAAAAGTTCAAAGAGCCTCCCAAAGGACAAGTGCCCTTGTGGAGGGCACTTGGTCAATGAAAGTACCCTTCAGAAGGGTCATTTTCAAAGAAGGCCGCAAAGGTAATTCTTTCAGAATTTAAAAAAAGACTAAGGCAAGAAATAATTCCTTTAGACTTTTTTTTCGATGGAATTCCTTCAGAAAAAAAGACTGAAAGAATTCAGATAAGCCATGGGCGGAAAAAACTTGAAGGATTTTACAAAGGCAAAGTGATCAGGAAATTTCTATGGACTTTTTGTTTGCAGGAAATTTTTGCGGACTTTTTGTTCACGAGAAATTTTAAGAAACCTTTTGTCTATGGGAATTCATTCCCAAACTTTTTGTCCATGAGAATTTGCCTGTGAAGAAAGCCCAAGGAAAATGCCCACAGGAATTGTCTGTAGGAAACCCTGAGAAATAGTCCGCTAAGGAAAAGGCCACTGAAGGACCCCAAAGGGCAGGTGCCCTTGTGGGGGACTCTTGGCTACCAAATTGAAGGACACTTACCTGAAGTCAAAAGGTCATCTTCCCTTTGGGAAGACATGAAATAGAAAAAAAAAATAAGAACCAAGGGGTGATGCACCCGAAGATGTCAAATTCAAGACAGTGAACTAGCCGTTGAAAATGTATTGATGGGTGCGCAAATGTCAATTTTAAAGCTCATAAAATAGCTGTTGATCCTTTGAAAATATAGACCCGAATGCATTCATAGGATTTAAGGCCAAGACTAGAAAAAAGCGAGGAAGGAATAGAACAACAAATTGAATCCAGGACCCGATTCAATTAACCAGAAAAGGAGGAATGATGAAGAAGGATCAGACTGCCAGGTGGACATTGAAAGTTGTAAACTTTCAATAGCGTGACTTTTTTCTATACATTGATAAAATTAAATGGGTAAATTCCCCTAAGTTCTAGCCTGTCTTCTTAATAGATTCCAATGTAACATGATGTGTTATTGTTCCCAAGTCCTTCTTGAAGAGGCTATATAAGGGACTCTATTTTATTGTAAAAACATCTCTTTTTGAGAATCAGAATGAAACTCTGCCCAAATTGAAAGGCACTTCTAAGACTTTGAGATTTGTTTGTTGATCATATTTTGTTATTGGAATAAGAAAGCAAGTGATTTTTCAGACTTTGTGTTGTGATATCTTCGTTGTTGGGTAAATTGTTCTTATGTCTTTTTCCTTAATATATCTTATGTTCCTTTAATTCAACAAGCAGAATTCGTGATAGAAGTCAGGAAGGTGTCCTAAAGAGTCAACTGTGGAGAGACTTTGTGCCCCCATAATTTCCTTTAGTGTGTTTTCTTTTCATTTCTGTGTAAAGGACCTTGGGATGACTTTGTGCCCTCATTGTCCTTCGTATCTTACTCTTGAGCAATTCAGGTGAAGACTTTGTGCTGCATCTCGATTTGTTGGTTATTACATCCTTTGCTACATTTTTTTATTACTACCAGGAGTATTCTTGTGGTTTACTAAATAGTAATTTTGAAAGAAGAGGAGTGTTGTCTGTCATTTCCCTTGAGTTTTTCTTGTGATTTACACACATCATCTTTGAAGAAAGAGAGATGGATGGTTTGTCCTACCCTTGAGTATTATTTTCTATTTACACATATATATATATATATATATATATATATATATATATATATATATATATATAACATACCTATAGGGAACCTCCCTTGATGAGAGGATAGATCAGTCCCCTTCTGATGTGGTAAACCTACACATTTGGATGACTAATCTTCCTACTTTGGCTGATCAGACCTATTTTATTTATCAGTACGCTGATCGACAAAATATTCAACCAACAATTTTTGGTGACTCCACTGGGGATATAATATCCATTATCCATTTATAATATATCCATTCACCTCCACACTAATCAAAAAATAATGCATAGTTTAAAGCCTCAAGCTTTAACTGAAGCAAGGTCAATTCTTTTCCATTTTTATTTCACAATCTGGCAGATTCAAGGTATACACGACGTTAAAGGGATACAGGTATTATTGATCCTATATTTAAGTTGGTACAGAAAAGTGATTTTGATCTGTTTCCTTCACCATCTCATCTCTAACAAACCAAGATCTTTCCTCCCACTAAAGTCAGATCTCCATTGCCAAACAAAGTATCTACTTCTATTGTTGATAAAGCTTTGTCAATAATTACCCCTCTGAGATTTGTTATCCCTCCTTTTCATAATCTTACAATGGCAGTTCAAGGCCCTTGGGGTAATGTCTTTGGTCCTCTCAATCTTAATCCACCTCTACATGATCTTCCACACAGTTCAAGGAAGAATTTCCCCAAATTCTATGGTGATGGGAAAGTTCATCCTGATGAACACATTGCAGCCTTCAGCATAGCTTGTGGAGTAATTGGAGTAGAATTTGAAGATGTAGCGGTCAATTTTTTTGTAGAAACAAGGCACTACTGTAGATTGGTTTTATCATCTATAGGCTTAGTCAGTGACTGATTAGAATACTCTCAAAGATAAGTTTGAAGCTAGATTCAAACCTACAAAAGATGCATATGCACTTCAGGATCAACTTACATAGATGAAGAAAGAGCCTTATGAGCCTATGAGAGACTTCATAGCCAAATTTGACAAACTAAGAAATAGAATTCCTATAATTTCTCGACCTATAGCTAAGAATCTCAAATGCTTTTTCATTAATTCTCAGTTACCTGAAGTAAGTTTTATTTTGAGATGTGCTGGTCAAATAAATCTTGTTATAGCTCAACATCTGGCCACTGAAGTAGAAGATGATCTCATCATAGTAGGGAAGATAAGAAGAGATCTAAACAGAAATAGATTTTCATCATCTTCTAAATATGCATCTACAGGCACCACTAATCCAATGGTGTAAAAGATAGAAAATGAAGTGCTAGCCTTGAAAAAGCAAATGGTGCAAGGAATGTCTTCTACTCCTTCATACAGAGATATGCCAAGAAGGACATTCCCAGATTAGTCATATCAGGGCAATGCTACCAGGAATCAAGGGCAACAAAATCACCTTCCTCCCCCACAAGGGAAACTTGCCCTTGAAGCTCCTCTAACCAACTCAGCAGTTGGATATTTGGAAATAGAACATGCTTTCTCTTTCCAACCTAAGTTTGAGAAAGAAAATGATGATGATCTCTTCACAAAGGATCAAGAAGAATCAGCTGGCGACTCCCACATTGGTTTCCTAAACTACCAAGATGAACCCAAAAGTAAATGAAAAGCTATTAATGGATCATATGCGATGTTTACTAGGTCCAAGAACCAATCAGTCTAGCAAGCTGATAAAGGGAAGACAGAGGAACAACCTTAACCAGTAATTACAATTGCTAAGCGTGGAACCAATGCCTTTTCAGTCAAAGGATCTAGTGATCACCCAAAATGTAAGTACATCAATTTCACCTTCACCTTCTACTCCCATTTTTCAAACCAGCCCTCCTCCCATCCCTCCTAAAACCCAAAAAGTTGAAATGACTTCCTCTGTACTTAGTCCAATTCAGCCATTTGACATAATTGATCATGTCAAAAAGACCAAAATACAAATGTCTGTATTTGAATATTTGTAGTCCAATCCTGATCAATTGGATAAGTTGGTCCAATGTGTCAAGAACCAGACCATCCCTGTAAGACAAGAGGTTAAGAAAATAATTTTTGATTCCCCAAAGAACATGCCCATCCCAAATAATCATGTCTTTACTCCTCTAGCTGCCCTTGGGAAAATAGAACCTTTCTATGTTTCCCTATTAATAAATGGTTATCAGCTCAATAATTGCATCATTAATTTTTGGGTATCTGACAATGTCATGCCTATTAAAGTAGCTGAGTCTCTAGGTCTCAGATTGACCAAAACATTTGGGAGATGTTTCTCTATGGAGAATAAGTGAGTACCATTGTTGGGGCAAATCAAAGATGCCTAATTTGCATTTGCAGCTTTTCTAGACAAAAGAATCAAGATGAATGTCTTGGTGGCTGACGTCCCATCATCCTATGGCATTTTTCTTAGATGAAATTTCTATAAGGACATGGGAGGAGAACTAAGCATGGACCTGTCTAAAGCAAGGATCCCTGTCTAAGGTGTAATTAAGAGATTACTACCTAAAAAGGAGGCAAAATACGTGGTCACCCAAACATCATCTCCTATAGCACAAGTTATATTTGAGTCTTCAGGCAGGGGTAATTATTTCTTTACCACAGAGGATGTTCATGTTTCTACAGATGAAATTCATGTAGTTGACAATCTAGGAATTGATCCAAACAAGACTTCAAGAGAATTGGTAGAGCACAATACAAGTAAGGAAGGATCTTCCATCTCTAATGAAGAGAAATCTGATAGGAGATCAACTTCTAATGATGCTTCGATCCTAAAATCCAATGGCAGTAATTTTTCCACCAATGATGGAGTTGGGACTATGTTGATAGCTCCTCAAGGAGATATTCTTCCTTCATGCAATTTGCAATTCAGCAACACCAACAACACTACTGGATGTGAATCTTTGTTGCTCGAATTGAAGATTTCTCAAGATGAAGAAATCAAACTCCTTCACATCAAAGGAGATGTTAAGCTGATAATTTTTTAGGAGTTTGATATAGACAATCTAATCATGTGTTGGACTGGACTAGCAGAATAGCAAGTTATGATGGTGGACCATGCTGATGTAAACCAAAATCAGGCAAAGGAACCCTTCGCAGGGAGAGCAAGGAGTTATAGCTTTTAGTTTGAATACCACATCCTACCATGGGGCAAGAAGAAGAAAGAGTCAATAGGAAGATGCAAAAAATTAGTTTCCTGGTAGAGAGCTAAATTTGCCTGTCATAATTTCTAGGGACAAAATGTCTTATTGTTGGTTTACCAAGATGCTGCACTATTTTCACTATCTCTCAAGAAGCAGCATCTAAAACACTTCAAATCTTGATGTGCCAGAACATTGCATCTGTATATATGTATATTTGTACAATTTTTAATTCTATTTTTTTTGTTTGTTTCCATTTTTTATGCCTTCTATTTCTGGGTAGCATGACTCCATAACCCAATGATACACGTGAAGACACTAGAGATTCTAGATTCTACTCCTTTTAATTCTTTTTGCAATTGATAAAAGCTCCCTAACTGGAGCCAGTTGTTGTCTCCCAAAAATATTACTCATTTTTGGGACAACATTTGAACTATTTTGGTCCTACAGACCAAAATTATCTCTTCCCTTTCTAAAATTTGTCTTGAGCATTCAAATTCCTCATTTTTCAAGCTTTTCAAAAATCTACGGACTCTACAGGCTTAAATCTATGGAATCTATAGGCTAGAATCTATGCACTCTACAAGATTAAAATCTATGGACTCTGCAAGCTTGAATCTATGGACTCAGCAAGAAGAGAAATTCAGGGACTCTACAAGCTTGCATCTATGGACTTAGCAGGAAGAGAAATTTATGGACTCTATAGGCCAAGTTCAATGGGCTTCATAGGTTGATTTCTACAGAATTTTTCAAGGTTAGAGAAAACTACATACTTGGTTTCTACAAACCCTACGAGCAGGTTCATTTCTAATGGTTCAAAGGCTTCTACAGGCATGTTCAACCAAAAGAATTAGTTTCTAACACTTGGTCATTTTTTAGATTGTTTCAGTACCTTGGTTTAATAAAAAATATTCATCAACAAGCATCTAAGCAAAGAAGGCTTAAACCATTGAACCATTGAACCACTTTGGTCCAAAGGTTCAATGAGTTCAAAATTCAAAAGGTTGAACCATCTTGGTTTAATGGTGGGTTCAATCACATGGTTTGTAAGTCAATTCAAGGCTTCGTTTGAACCGTTGAACCAAAACTTGGTTCAACAGTTGGTTCAAACAAATGGTTCAAAGGCTTGGTTCATTCAATTGAACCATCAGCTTGAACCATTTTGGTTCAAAGCTTGGTTCATCAGCTTGGTTCAATAGCTTAGTTCAACCAAGCGGTTGACTCAAATGGTTCAAAAGAGTAGTTCAAATGCAAAAGTTCAAAGAGCCCCCTGAAGGACAAATGCCCTTACAGAGGGCACTTTGTCAATGAAAGTACCCTTTGGAATGGTCATTTTCAAAGAAGACTGCAAAGGTAATTCTTTTAGAATTCAAAAAAAGACTAAGGCAAGAAATAATTCCTTCAAACTTTTTGTCTGAAGGAATTCCTTTGAACAAAAAGTCTGAAAGAATTCAATCAAGCCGCGAGTGGAAAAAACTTGAAGTATTTTACAAAGGCAAAGTGATCAGGAAATTTCCATGGACATTTTGT
Source organism: Torreya grandis (assembly GCA_037957365.1). Taxonomy (NCBI): domain Eukaryota; kingdom Viridiplantae; phylum Streptophyta; class Pinopsida; order Cupressales; family Taxaceae; genus Torreya; species Torreya grandis. Next base: position 102,991 of record JARHVA010007132.1, read on the forward strand.
TCATGGGAAATTTCCATGGAATTTTTGTCCACGGGAATTTGTCCATAGACTGTGTCTATGGGAATTTGCCTGTAGAGAAAGCCTAAGGAAAATACCTGTAGGAATTATTTGTAGGAAAGCCTGAGAAACAGTCTGCTAAGGAAAAGGCCGCAGAAGGACCCCGAAGGGCAGGTGCCCTTGTGAGGGACTCTTAGCTACCAAATTTAAGGACACTTCCCTGAACTCAAAATGTCATCTTCCCTTCAGGAAGACATGAAATAGAAAAAAAACAAAGAAAAACCAAGGGGTGACGCACTCGAAGACGTCAAATTCAAGACAGCAAACTAGCCATTGAAAACATATTGACAAGTGCACAAACATCAATTTTAAAGCTCATAAAATAGTTGTTGATCCTTTGAAACTACAGACTTTAATGCATTCATAGGCTTTAAGGCCAAGACTAGTAGAAAGTGAGGAAGGAATAGAACAACAAATTGAATCTAGGACCCAATTTAATTAACTAGAAAAGGAGGAATGATGAAGAAGGATCAGATCACCAGGTGGACATTGAAAGTTGTAAACTTTCAATAGCATGACTTATTTCTCTGCATTGATAAAATCAAATGGGTAAACACTCCTAAGTTCTAGCCTATCTTCTTAACAGATTCTAACGCAACATGATGTGTTACTATTCTTGAGTCCTTCTTGAAGAGGATATATAAGGGACTCTCTTTTATTTTAAAAACATCTCTTTTTGACAATCATAATGAAACTCTGCCCAAATTGAAAGGCACTTTTGAGACTTTGAGCTCAGTTTGTTGATCATATTTTGTTATTGGAATAAGAAAGCAAGTGATTTTTCAGACTTTGTGCTGTGATATCTTTATTGTTGGGGAAACTATTCTTATGTCTTTTTCCTTAATATATCTTTTGTTCCTTTAATTCAAAAAGCAAAATTAGTGACATCAATTAGGAAGGTGTCTTGAAGAGTCAACTATGGAGAGACTTTGTGCCCCCATAATTGCCTTTAGTGTATTTTCTTTTCATTTCTATGTAAAGGACCTTGGGATGACTTTGTGCCCTCATTGTCCTTCGCATCTTACTCTTGAGTAATTTAGGTGAATACTTTGTGCTGCATCTCGATCTGTTGGTTATTACATCCTTTGCTACATTTTGTTGTTACTATCAGGAGTATTCTTGTGGTTTGATGAATAGTACTTCTGAAAGAAGAGGAGTGTTGTATGTCATTTCCCTTGAGTTTTTCTTGTGATTTTCACACATCATCTCTGAAGAAAGATATATGGATGGTTTTTCCTACCCTTGAGTATTATTTTATATATATATATATATATATATATATATATATATATATATATATAGCATACCTTTAGGGAACCTCCCCTTGATGAGAGAAGAGATCATTCCCCTTTTTATGTGGTAAACCTACACATTTGAATGACTAATCTTCCTACTTTGGCTGATCAGACCTATTTTGTTTATCAGTACATTGATCGACAAAATATTCAACCAACAATGCCAATATGGGCACTTGAGTTGTATTTTTAGACTTAGTTTATTTTAGGTTTTTTAGGTTTGTATGAATTTTATTTAATTTATTTATTTCCTAAATTAATTATTTTATCATTTAAGACACTCTCTATTGATTTCCTAAAAAATAACTAGAACTACTAGTTAATTCCATTTCATTGTCTGCATACTCAAATGAGTTCCCAAGAGTTGGAATAAAAAATTTAGTGTTATTTAAGTGAAATTAAAGTGATTTAAGTAAATTAATATTTTTTAGGTAATTTTGGATGCAACATTTTGGTATATTACATGATTTGGTGACTTATTGAGCAAAGCTTATTGCATATGTACTTCAACATAATTTAGCCTTGTTTAATTTAGTCTTTGTTTTTGTCTTCTTTAAGTTATCTATATAATATATTTATATAAGTATAATTATATATTAATTAGTTTTAAATTAATGTTATTTATTTATTTTTTACTTTATGATTTTATTTAAATAACATATCATGAAAGTTATCTTGTAATAGGCTTATCAAGCCTTATTTATTAATAAAGAATTATGTATAAGTGTTTGTATAGTAATTCCTTTTATAAATTTGTGCTTAATATTTTTATCTCTAAATTTTTTTATATATTTATTCTTAAATTAAAACTATAAATCCTATGTTTTTATTTTTCAAGTTATTTAGTATAAGTTTTGGTCAACAATCTCACTTACAACACAACTAGTTTAACAGTTAGTGATTTGAATAGATTGGTTGATACATAGCTTCAATTTTAGATTAATTAAGAGTTGATTTTAACCCCACCCAATCAATAAAATACTTAATTTTTAATCATGTCCATGTTCAATCAATTTTTAGAAGGTGTTTCCATCCATTATTAGAAGAAATAATTGCTTAAGTGAATTTTGCTTCCATGAATATCCATGTTTCAAAGGTGGCAACTTTAAGTATTGAAGATATCAATTAAAAATAGTTATTATGTGGAAAGGAGTTTGGTATAATATTATATATGGGTACACACCACCTAAATATTATAATAAATTGATATAAGATTAAAAAATAACTAAGGATGGAAAAAAGGGAGATGCACAAGCTTTCTTCTATATTCAAAATGTCATAGATCCAAACATTTATAAAAGAATTTTAGGATGCAATAATGCTCATTATGGAAGGAATACATTGGATATTTCATATCAATGATATATTAAGGTAATTTAAGTAAATATTCAAACCCTTAAAATTAATTTAAATAATTTTAGAATGTCATATTTTGAAGAAGTGGGAGATTATTTCATGAGGGTAAATTATTTAGTTCATAGAATGAGGGTTTGTGTAAAAACTATACAAGTTAGTGTTATAATAATAATTTTTTTTGAGATATTTAAGCCAAATATGGATATATATTATAATCAATCTTAAATATTTTAAATACATTAACACTATAAATATTGATGATTTATTGGGTTCTCTCTTGTTCTATGAGAATAAGATGAGACTATATGCAAGAGATCTAGAACATGGTTTAGAACGGACACTTGAAACCAAGGTAAAAGTTTCAAATCCAAAATTAAAAAATAAAAACTATTATAAAGATATTTATAAAAAATAAAATTCAAAGGAAAAATATTAATATAACTTCACATCTAAGATTAATAAAACTTTTTTATTGCTATAAAAAAAACTAGGACACGTGATTAAATATTGTAGCATACTAGCAGTTAAGAATCAAGATAATCAAGAGAGTGAAAATAAAAAATCAAAGGTAAGAAAATTTATGTTAAATATGGATTTTATTAATATCATACATTATTTTTGGTAATATATGAGGAAAATGTTTTTTCTCTTGATTTAGATTGCTCAATTCAGGTGACAAGTCAAAATGATGATTTTAGCAAGTTAAATGATTCCTTATAGACCCAAGTGAAATTAGGTGATGTAAAGTCCATACCAGTTGAATTAAAAATATTATTAAAATAAAATAAAAATAAATTTAAATTTGATATAGATGATATTATTGTTATTGATCATAATTTCATATGATATAGTGATGAAAATAAAGCATACTGGTTTTGTAATTTTACTAGTAGATTCATAGTTATTTCTAGGGATTGTATTTTCTTGAAAATAAGGTATATGAATGATTATAATAATGTAGATATATAATTAATAATTTAATTTTTCAATCCTATTAAATTATATTTTATGGATTATAAATTCCTACATGTATTTTTAGTTTAACAGGACTATCTCTTTGTAAGAGACTAACATCCATCTACGTCAACACCAAGAAAAACAAGAGCTTGTTGAATCCTTATCCATATAATAATATGTTGTATAATAATTATGATAGGAGGGTAATAATTATAAAACATTAGTAATTTAACTTATATTATAATGCTTATGATTAAAATACTATGTTTGCATTATCATATGTGACTAGTGAACCTAGAAGTTTTATAGAAGTTAGTCAAAAGAAAGAAGGGTTGATGCTATGAAATTAAAGATGGATTCAATTGAGATGAATGTTACATGTAATTTATTTTAGAATCTAATTAATAAATATTTCATTAATATAGGGTGGGTCTATAAGACCAAATTCAAAAGTTATGGTATAATAAACAAGCTAAAGGCTAGACTAGTTTTTAGATTTATGGATAAACCGACACTTAAGAATTTCTAAGAAATGAAGAGAATTTTTAGATAGTAATAGGTAATTATAAGAATAGTATTTATTTCATACCATAAATTTATTTATGTATAATTGGATACACATATTCATATAAGGGAGGATATCTTGATGACTGGAAGTCAACTTTAGGTTATTACTTCACATTGGGAAGTGGGTTGGTTTTTTGGTCTTCAAAAAATAGGCTACAGTTACATTAACCTCTATTGAAGATGAATATAAAGTCATTATATTAGTTTTCACATAAGGATTGTTTTTGAGAATAATTTTGGCTTATTTTAGAGAGGATCAACTTGAGCTAATATAGATATTTTGTGATAACAATAGGGCAAAACAATTGCCCAAACATCTAGTTTTCCATGCTAGAACCAAACACATTGAGATCAAACATCATTTTCTAAGATACTTGGTCAATGATAAATAATTTTTTATTGAGTATTTGATAATTTAATATTAATTTTCTAAGATTAACACTAAGATATTATTGAATAATATTCATGGAAGACTTAAAAAGATGATAGGCATTTCTTCTCCTTAAATCAAAGTGGGGAATGTTGAGTATGATGCCAATATGTGAACTTGAGTTATATTTTTTAGAATTATTTTATTTTTTTTTTTTTAAGTGTTTAATAAGTATGTTTAATTTATTTATGTCCTAAATTATTTTTCTATTCATTTTGGACACTTTATAGTGATTTCCTAAAAAAGTTAGAATTGTTAGTTATCTTCAGTTCATTGTGTTAGTGTCAAATGATTTTCCAAGAGGTGTCGCACACTTTTAGTGTTATTTAAGTGAAATTAAAGTCTATTTAATTCAATTTCTATTTTTTATGGAATTTTATATCCCATAGGTGGCTAGGTTTCATGATTTAGTGGCTTATTGAGCAAGGCTTATTGTATGTTGACCTTGTCTTAAACGTAAGTCAACCTTGTTTGATTTAGTCTTTGATTTAGAATTTAATAATTTTTTTTAGAGTATAATTTTATAATTATAATTATGAATTACTTAGTTTTAAATTAATTTTATCTATATAGTTTTTAAAATATGTTTTTCTTTAAATAATTCTTCATACAAGGTATCTTGTAATCGGATTATTTTAAGCATTATTTATTAATAAATATTTGTGCACAAGTGTTGTATAGCAATTCATTTTGTAAATTCATATTGAATATTTTTATCTCTAATTTTTAGTTTTAGGTATTCACAAAGGAATTACATCAAGCATATATTTTTAGTTATTTAAGTTATTTAGTACAAATTTTGGTTAATAATCTCACTTACAACACAATTAGTTTAACGACTAGTGATTCTAGGACATTGATTGAAACATAGCTTAAATTTAAGATTAATTAAGAGTTTATTTACACTCCATAAAAGAATTCAAAACCTTGATTATTCCTATTTTTTTTCATGTTTTTGACTATATTTCAATTTTATTCTTGTTAATATAGTAAGTAGTGCTAGTGGTCAAGGTACCTGAATTTCCTTTAAGGAGATATTTACATAAGGAAATGGAAATAAGAGGTCACATGTGTGGTCCATGCTAATGAATATGATGAAAAAATAAAATAAGAGTGATTTTTAAAGCTTTAATGAGTATCCATCATTTATGTTTCTATGATCAAACTTAACTGGTTAAAATCCATCATGGGGATTCTCGTAGATATTCTTGGTGTATCTACAAACGCTCTAAGGGGGGGTGGGGGAAGGACACTCAAAAGACTCATTAAAATAATTAAGAGTAACAAAATAAACTCAAGCTCCACCTCCTTTCAAGGATGAATTAGAGATTAAATTTAGACATATGATGGGGATGTAAATATAGAGAGGCTACACCATTGACCAGCCAAAGTCAAGGTATATTTTAGTTTGCATCATATCATGATTTAACTTGGTTTGAGATTTATGTTCATAATTTGGATGTTAATAATATTCCTCATATTACTAAGTTGGATTATTTTAAGTTTCTAATAAAAAATAATTTATATCATATTGATTATTAGGAAGAGAGGTCCATGTATGGAAATATCTTTAGGTGAAATCAATGCTAAAGCATGCAAGAGTACACAAGTGAGTTCTATAAGCAAATTTTCAAAATTGGCAAAGATATAGTGTACTGTGATATTTTGATTAAATATATGGTGAAATTTATAACCATTTGAAGAAACATTTCCTCTTGGCCAAGCATAATATGTAAATGAGTCTTGTTTCGAATATCACTACTTATAGATGGACAAAAAGAAGGATCCATCTACCTCTCAAAACACTTCGAAGAAAAAACGTACCTCTAAGAAAAATTTTAAAGTTAAATGGAAAGGTAAGAATATTATTACTTTGTTTTCTAATAAGGATGCTAAAAAGATTATGGGAATGTGATGTTGATAATCATTCTGAGGATTAACTTTTGAAGATCCAACAATTAGGTTATGCCCTCTCTCCAAGGTGAGAATATTAGTTACATCTTTGATGTAGATGACACTTTTTGTTGTACCTCTTCAATAGAAAGGTATGTTTGGGTAGTATTAGTAATCTAGAGAGTGAACTTTCTAATCTTTTACATATTAAAATTTAGATGAAGAAAATAAAAGTGGGTGCTCTTTTTGATACTTATTCACAAGCTAATTTGATAAGCAAGGATTTGGTAGAATTTTTTTGTTTTGAGACTTATAATCATTCAACTCCATATTATTTGTTTTGGGTGAATAATGGAATTGAAATAATTGTGACAAAGAAATTTCAAGTTGAGTTTGGTGTTAATGTACATTTTATTAATGAAATTATAGAGGATGTTGTGCCTCTTGATATATGTGTAGTGTTTGGCAATCTGTACTTGTATATCTGGGATGTTATCTTCATGGGGATATCCAACCAATACTTTTTGGTGAATAGTTTCAATATATACATAATTTTAGCCTAAAAAGGTGATTCTAAAATATCTTTGATAAGTTCTTATGAAGATAAGCATATTATTAATGTTAGTCTAAAGTTTTTGTGCTTATTTTATTAATATTCAAGATGAAGTGGTTGAACATAAGACTTATTGTATCATGTTTACGAAAAAACAGTACAAGTATATGGGAGAATTGGTGTAGTAGTTCAATGAGGTTTTTTATAAACCTACAAGGTTACCAGTAGTTAGGCTTATTGATAAAAGAATCATTTAATGCTAAATAATCCACTTTTAAATCTCAAGGTTATATAGGTAGTCCTTGAAGGATTACAATGAGGTAAAAAAATATTGTATTTAACTAATCAAGGTGTAATTTACCCTTTTAATTCTCCATTTCATGGTCATATTTTTATAATACCTAATTTTAAACATTCCAATTCCACCACTATGGTGCTATCACTATTCATTATCATCCAAACCATTAAATATTATGCACTATATTTCATTTGTAATCCTAAATTCACTACTAATCTCTAAGTAATAATTTAATCATCATTTCATCCCTAATATTGGCATATCATAATCCTAATATTTTTATCACATTCTATCATAACCCTAATCCTATTGACACATCCTTATCTTAACCTATCACTATTTGTACATCACCGCCTAATCAATTAATCATATTTCACATGGACCTCATCTAATCCCACCAAATGTAAATCTAGATTAATCAACTATTGGTGGTTGATTAATGATAATATTAAATTCATGTAAAATTTAAAATCCCAAAGATCAAAAAAAATAATCAAATCAACCCAATCAAAAAATTAAGTCATTACATAAATAAATGTTAATGACAAGGGACAATTTGAAAATCAAGCCCAATCTTCATATACACAAAGCCTTACATTCTCAACTATTCCCATTTAATTCCTAACTTCTCTCATTTATGAGCATTTTAACTCAAATCTAGCCATCCATTTTGAATCAGATATGAACATCTATTTTCCATTAAAAAATATCAATAAAACCCTCCTCCCTTCATTTAAACAAGCTCTCATTATATACACATAATATTTTTAAACTTCATCATTTTTTTTAAGTTTTCTCTCTTAGAATAACCTATTGAGTTTTAATATCTTTGAGTGCATGCCTTAAATAGTGCATTGGTAAAGGTGTGTGAAAACCATTATCACTTCACAAGATTTTTGTCTAAATTTATCATGCCTATATCCACTACAAAATCCCACTTACTTGATATATTAAGTAATATTCCTCCTAAATAGCCCATAACTAAGTCAAGACCTATGATTTCTAACTATATCATCTCAATTTGATGTAGTATTTTTTCTTACCATAAAATTTCAAACTAAGTTGACTGAGGTTGACATAGTTATAAAAGTCATGACGTGCATTTTGTAACTAGGTCTACCCAGCCTAACATAGTTCAAGGTTAAATAGTCACTTTATAACTACTTTGAGGTAGGCTAATATTGTTGATTATAATTTTATAAAGGTTTAAGGTCAACTCACATCTATAAATACAAGTATAATTTCAATCCAATAAAGGGGGAGATTCATTTTGCACTCTTTTTTATTGTAATTCTTCTTTCATCTACATTTAGGAGAAGCCATTGCTTACATCTTATTTAAGAGAGAAATAACTTATATTGTGGAATCTTAGATGAAAATATAATAAGTCTTTTAGATTATAGATTATTTTAACCATTTTGATCTTTATAAACATAAAAACCTCTTGTAAATCACCATTAAACATGGGAGAGATTGATGATTGGTAAGTTATATTCAAGGTAAGTATTTTCAACTTTAGCTCTTTCATTTAGTATATAGATATTTCATAATCAATAGTTTTAAATGTGTAAATCCTTTTTTAAGTCTCCTCTCCACTTAACATTAGTGTGGTTATAGGTTTATTCAAACTTGCCATCTTCTACCCTAGGTAACCTAGGCTTCCATTTACCTACCATTGTTCCTTACCCATTTTAATCTTGTTTTAACCATCCCCCTTTATTTGTGTTGTAAGATTTGGTAACACTAGATTAGATTAATTTCATTATTAACTCAATATAATTAAGTATCCAGCTTATTTTAGTTGATTTACCTTTTTTGATTATAGATTTATTAGGTAGGATAAGTTATAGGTCTATCTTAATTCATTACATACATTATAGTGAACCTGATGTGAACTAACCATTGATTTTTCATCTTTCAACAAACTATATCAATACAAGTAATATAGTTTTATTTTTTAATGTTTTTCTACAGACTACATCAACATGGGTTGATTCAGTCTAACTTTCATCTATTGATAGAAAAAACTATACCACTATAGACTAATAAAGTTTTATTTTTTTATGTATTTCTTGACATTTTACATTAACACAGGTTGATCTAGTTTAATATTTTTCATTTCTATGTTATCCAGCTATATCATCTAGTACCAATCTAGTTATATCCTTATAACTTATTTTTATATATTTTTTGAATTTCCTAAAAACTACATTGACCAAGGTAGAACCAATCTAAATTATTGTGTTTTTTTTTAGAAACTACATAGATATGAGTTTATCCAGTTTGATTGATTATGTGATTTAAATTAAACTAAATTAATTCAAGTTGATAAAGTGTCAATTCTATAATTTTCTAACAAAATACCCTATTATAGGATGGTCTAGTTTTTGTACTCAAATTTGCATAATCTCTAGTCATCTAACTACATTGACCCAGGCTAATCTAGCTCTATTATCTAGATTGCAACTATATTAACCCAGGCCAATATAGTTTCATTTATATTTATAACCAATTTATTGATCAAATTAGTTGATATTTTTACTTCAAAATTTTACATTATATCAAAAAATAATTCTTTAAAAAAAACTATAATAACCTAGGCCGATATATCTATAAAATTATTTAATCTCTTATTAAAACTAAATTTACCCTAGTCAATATTGTTCTATTTGTGTATTTATTATCACTAAACTACATCATCTCAGTCCAGTCTAGTTTAATTTACATGTTTTTTATTTTTTTTACATAGACTACATTGACTAGTGTCAATATAGTTTTATACTATTTGGACAACTACATTAGCTTGCATTGATCTAGTTCTGTATGTTTTTAGTTTATACATAAATAATTTAAAGTAGCTTTCCTTTTTAATAATTAAAAAACACTTAATTTCAAGTTGAGGTTTTATTTATTTCTATTTAATAAAATATACAAATTAATTTTTGACATAGATTTTTTCCATTTTTTCTCTTTCACTGGACTTCCCTTGAAACTATGTTCTGATGGTTTTTAAACTACTTCACTATTATTATGAAGGGATACATGGTGTTTTGTTTATAATCCTTCTCTATTTTTTATATGCATCCTAGCATGAGGAGATTTCCCCAATAATCATATCCATAGTAAAAATATAACCACCTATTTTAATGTCTATGTACCTCATGGTATTTAAGAAATTCCTAGGATTCCCTTTTTTCATTGAACCTTAGGAAGACAACCATCTATCTAATTTTATATTGCACTGGTTAGTAGTTAGTGCCAAGAATTTAGTCTCAGCTTACCCTTTAAATAGGGTTTAGTGGTTTGTGGGAATGATACTTCCTCCATATACAATGCTCTAAAATATGGATATGACATTATCTAATGGACAAGTAAGTATATTTGAGAGCCTATAAATAAGTCACATCCTCTTAGCACATCTACCTAGTTTTCATTTTAGATAAATAGTTAGAAAAAAATAGTAAAATTTTTAATATGATGTTTTTTATTATATTTTATATTGTAGGTTTTATCAATTAGTATTGATACATTTTTGTGTTGTGTGTTCCAACTACATTAACCAATGTTGATATAGTTGTCTATGTGTGAAAACTACATCCACTAGGTTTGATATAGTCTTCTAAGTTTGATTTCCTTCTGATTATCATAATTAATTGACCATGTTTGATACAATTTATTTATTTTACCTTTATTCTTGTGTAACTACATCGACTAGGTTCACTATATTTCATTTACTATTTTTGTTAAAACTTTCTAGACTTGACTATATCAACCAGGCTCAATACAATCTATTCTTTCACATATTTATATGTATAACTATATTAACCTGGATCAACATAGTTATGTAATAGTAGTTTTTCATTTTTTCATTTTAATTTAATTATCTACTAGAAACTTAAATACATGTAGGGTTTATGAGGAATACCTAGAGATAAAAATATGTTTATGCACCATTTAAATCTAGTGAATGTGGGAACTCCTTTTTATCTTATAAGAATAACCTGCACACAATGAGATAACTTGGACAAATTTTATTAATAGATAGATAAGTGAGCTTCATGGTTAGGAACCAGTCTCAAGAAGTTATGAAATTCCTATAAAAAATGCTAGCTCACTATTTTCATAATTAAGTGCATAATAAAAATTAAAAATAGAAGGATGTGATATGGATGTGATAATAAAATTCTTAGAAACTAATCTTGATATAAATTATCAACAAAAGCAAAGTGTTCATTCCAATAAGTTCCAGAATAATTCATATCTTCTTGTATAACATCTAATTGGTTATAAGTGGCTTTAACTGAAGGAGAATAGACAATGGCATTAAGTGCTAACTCAAAATCTATGTCACTCCAGTCAATGAAGAGAGGTTGAGAGATGATGGGTAGATTAAAGATACTAATTATTTCATGTGAAACTCTAGGCAGAGTCATCTATAGATAAATTACATATTTATAAAGGTAGAAGATCAAATAAGAATGAATCTAAGATAGATTTTTATGACTAAATGGCTTGGATTTTAAAATTTAATGTAGGGATCGATGTTGATCTTGAAGAATCAATAGTGATTAAGATGAATTGGCATCAATTCTATTAAAATTGTGTAAGGTTATAAATAGAAAGGTAAATGATAACTAAATAATTATAAATGAAAATTGATGATATTTAAGCTATTATGATATTGGAATGAAAAGGAAACAAATGGAATTAAATAAGAAATGAAATAGTTAAGACAAAGAACTTACCTTGAAATAGATGTAGGTAGATTATGTCCTTTTGTGTGTGTAAGTAATATCTTCATTTTGTGATGACCATTATAGACTAGGTATAGCTTACTTTTGTTAGCATGGAGCTAGAGGTTGCCTTTAATTCTCATGAATAAATTTTAATAGTGCTTCAAGATTGAAATTTTATAGGGGGCCAAACCAAAGCGTCACTTGTATATATATATATATATATATATATATATATATATATATATATATATATATATATATATATATATATATACAAGTGACGCTTTGGTTTGGCCCCCTATATATCGATGTCAATCTGGGAAAATCAATGTCAATCATGGTAGAATCATTATTGATTTACATTTTTTGGAAAAAGTTTTATTTTATCCATTTTGGATTGTTCCAACTATGGGGTAATTTGGGATTAAAAACATGGGTTTGTTATAAATGGTTTTACTAGGATGGTAAGTTGTTCGAGGGTTAAGATTTGGTATATTTTAAGGGTTGTAAATTAGATTTTGTTGGTTAATAAGCTAAAATGGTAATTTGTAAAAAAAAATTAAGTACCTAATGGTAAATATTTTAGATTTTAGGATAGGAATATTTAGGATAATAAATTAAAGGCTTAAGACACCAAATAATTAATATATGGCATACAAAATTATAGTGTCTACATTTTCCCCTTTTTGTGGAGTGGTATGTAATAATGTGTCATAAGAATAAAAACTAAGAGAGGTCCAATACCCCAAGTTTAAGTGAGGAGGTATCCCCCCTCAAACTAGGAGATATCATAGGATGATGAGAGGATGATGGGTTTTAAATATGTAGTAATGAATGTGATGAATAAAAAAATGGGAACCAAGAGTTCAGATACATAAAATGAAGTATACTTTTACACTAGAGGGTGTGAGAAGTACAGGTAGAAATGCCCCAAGATAAATAACATAATAAATTTTCATAGATATGAATAAGTGGGCTTAAATAAAGGTTAACAAGAGAACAAATGATAGGGTTTGGTTTATCAAAGCATCTAGTGTGCTTTACGATGCGTGTAGTACCTATAGATGGTTATTCTCAAGATGAGATGCACTCTCGAGGCCCATAAAGGAGGGATAAGCAAAAATGTGCATGACTTATATAAGATATGGGATCAACATGGGGTCTATTTCTTAAACCATAAAATTTAATAGGACAAATAATGGGGTAGGTGTGGTAAGGCAATAGGATTAGGCTTTAGAGAAGGACTGGATACATGAAAAACTATAAGTAGCACAAAAGAGAAAAAGTTGAGCTAGATCAAAATATGACTATCTAATCAAATCCAACATGGAAATAATTCATTTTTTATCAACATGAAAAAAAATAGAGAGATAAAATTTAACAATGATTTTGACATGTGGTATGATGGAAGTGAGTGGTAGCAGTTAGAGGTGGTGGCAATGGTCTCATGATGAGGTAGGCCTTATTTTTATTTAAGTTTTTTAATTTTTATGAATTTTGGTTAGGGTAATTTTTAGGTTTTTTATGGTAGTATAGATACCAGGTATTAGCATCATTTATAATGAATAATTATTAATTCATTAGAAGCATCACTGATTAGGAATAAAATGGTGATGATTTGTAGAAAATGTTAAAAAACTAAGTAAATATTCTAGGATTAAACTAAGTTAAATCTTTAGAAAGTTTAAGGCTTATATAGGATTTATGATAATAATCACAAACATTACTAAGGATGTGGGACAACATACCACCTACTTTAGATCAATTACATAATCAACTGAGTGATGATGATTAGACCCATATGGAGGTCATGGGCTTAGGAGGATTACACTTCTACCACCGTATTCACAAATACATGAACCTGCTAGTAGCATTACTAAAGTGGTGGGATGTGACCACTAAAACTTTTTGGTTACCTATAAGAGAGATGATTATTACAATGGAGGAAATTTATATGATATTATGGCTCCCAGCGTAGTGGCTACTATTATACCTATGGATGAGTGGGGTTACATAGTAACATTAACATGGTTGTATGGTGGAAATGTTGTGTATATCACTTTTATAGTAGGAGGGTTTATTTTTGAGTTGTTATATGATGGAGATATGGATCGGAGACTAGTGATGACAATGATGATGTTGGCCATTTATTTTTATTCTCTCCTTGACTCAGGTAGAGGTAGGTTCCCATGGAGCCTCATAGGTGTCATTAAAGATATGTGGGAGTAGCAGATAGTATTTGCTTGGGCCCTAACTTTACTAGCATAGATATATAGGGATATATGGGGGTAGAGAGCAAAAGGAGATTAAGTTTGGATGTGACCTTCATTTTAGAGTGCTAGGCATATAAACATATTAGAGTGATAAAACCCATCGATACCCCATGAATATGATGGTATGATACTACTTATAGTGTGGCCTTATTTCAATGTAAGGAAGATTTGGTATGGACTTATATAGATGGCATTACATGAGACTTAGTGTATTATCAATGAGTCCTCAGGGAGATGTAGGATGGTGGCATCATTTGAAGGCCTTACATTAAATTCATGCATGGCTTGGGGTAAAGGTAGAATTAGAAAAAATTCAAAGGGAGAGATGGATAAAAGGAAGGAGGACATAGTATGTAGAGTTTTTTTATTTTAGCAGAGTGAGGAGTTAGTTTGGGCTAATTTGAGATATACCATGGCCCTACAAGTGTACAAATAAGATGATACAAAGATTGGAATATTGAAGGTAGATATTATAGATATTATTATAGGGCTTAAGGAGGAGGTGGTAAATGTATGGATAGATGATGCAACATGTACTATCAACATATTTAGTGTGGTGGTAAATGCAAGTAGATGCTAGATAGGAGAGGGTGTTATGACCTTGGCAGAAGGGAACAGATGAGGAGATGCAGGATGTAGAGGAGGATGGAAGAGATGAGGAAAGGAGGGAGGAGAGGAGGATGAGATATATATTATAGGTATTATTTCTAAGATGGATGATTTGATATCCTAATTCATTACTTTACATGAATAGGTGACCATAGTATGGGGGGATCTCACTACCATGCAGATAGAATGATATGGTCTATAGACTAGACTAGATGATTTATAGGTAGAGTTTGACACCTTATGTTTGATTCATGATCTAATATTTCATGATCGATATAGATACCATGTTGAAAGGGATGGTTTACATCAAGGAGATGGAGGAGCCATGTTGAATATAGGTGCATGGGGAGCCAAGTTGATTATAAGATAGGAAGGTACCATGAGTGTGGATATATACTAATAAATAGTAGTTGACATACATTATCATGAGCATATTATATTAGATCTATATCTAAAGATTCGTTAATATGCCAGACATGTGGCCACATAGGACAGGTCCTCTCAACAAACACATATAGGTTTGACCAACACAAGGAGTACATCACGAGAGAGAGATCAGAGGGGAGATAGAGGAGGAGGTGGGGGTGGAGCTGGGGGTGGGGGTGTGGTGGAGGCATTGGGAGCATCTAGTTGAAACATCTCTATTTTAATAATTATATTAGTTTGTATTTAGTGTACTGGCTACAGAGTTATATATTTTGTATACCGAGACTTGGATAATGTATATTTGATCATTTATATATAGATACATGATTTTTATTATTATTTTAGGTATTATAGCTTGTGATTATGGATTTTATTAGATTATGGGTTTTCATTAAAAAATTTGTGGATTATGGAGTCAGTTTATGATGCTTTGGATTTAGATTATATGATTATGGATTTAGCTATTTAGATGACATGACGATGTGATAGATTTATTATGGATCTAGATTATCTGATTATGAATTTAGCTTGGGATTTTATGGATATATGCAATGAGATGAATTACATTGGATTATGGATTTTTTAATTTTGTGATTATGAATTTAGATTAGGATATCATGAATTTATGTGATGTGATTGTGGATTAAATTAGATTATGGATTTATGTTTTATGATTATGGGTTTAGATTAGGATACTTATGGATTATTAGATTTTTAGTTTAAATGATGTAATGGATTTAGATTAAATTATGATACTCTTATATTGTGATTAAGATATATGTGGTGATCCTATTTTATATTTTGGGATTGATAAATGATAAATAATTAACTAGCTCAATTGTGATTTGTTTAGGATAAAGAGAAATAAATATTTATCACTCATCATTGTATTACACCACAACATAAGAAAAACCTCTTACATTAATTGTATGTAAATCCTTAACTGACTATTAATAAATATCCTAATAGCCTTAGGTCAACTAAGTTTAGGATTTATGGGTTTGAGATGGAATTTTCTAATGATTTGATTTTTCTTTAGTATTTTGATAAAAAGTGTATTTTTTTAGGAATAGTATGTTTTCACCTTGTGTTCCAAATCTAAATCTTACCCTAAGATCATTTTATGCTAATACATGTAGACTGATCAATATGGAAAGTCTACTAATTTAGAGAAAGTTGATCAATATGGAAAGCTTTCTTGGGATATTTCATTTGATTATTATTTTATAGGAATATATAGGGATTATTTATAGAAAACTAATCAATGTGAGAAGTTTTGTATTATATTTTATGTATGATATCCATCCTTTAAGGGAGTGGTCCATATTTTGATAGATGTTTTTTGAAGAAGTTATCCTTTGAGGGAGCAATCTACACATTTTCCATTTTTTTATATTTAACAACTATCCTTCGAAGGATCAATCTATTATTTTTGCCCTTTTTATAGATGCCTTTTTTTCTTGGTTTTTTATACTAGTGTTATTATTTTCTTATGGATTGGCTTAAGGTAACCTAGAATAGTTTCCAAAAATTTATTGTATAAGTTGATATTCTTATTCCTAAATGAACTATTGAGGTGGTAGGAAGGGATTTCAAGCAATAATGATTTGGGGATCCTTCCCATTATAAGTATATCTTGTCCATTTAAACCATGTTATGAATAGAGCAAGGGTATTCATATTCAAGGTTAGAATAGACATGTTTTGGATAACCAAATGAATCTATATATAATTATTTGGTATTTTTAGGAATGAAAGAGATATGGTTTTAGCTAATTGTCAAACCAAAACAAAATAAACTAGGTTTACCATGATGATTAAGACTTATTAACAACTAAAAGGATGCAAATGCAACACATTAGGAGGTTATCATTTTGGTTTTCCATCAAGAAAGGCCAAATGATATGCCTCAGATCCATATTTATGGGTGATAATATATGGTCCAAACCAATTTGGAGCAAATTTTCCCTATTTTCTCTTTTCTATATTAGTGACATGTTGATTTTATTTCAAGACAATGTCACCAACATTTAATTCTTGATATACGTGGATATGGTTAAAGATAGTTGATTGATGATCATCCAAAAGCTCAAGTTGAGCTAATCATTCGTGATGGAATTCATCCTAAAAAATGATATATTTAAGAGAGATGCAAAGGGAATGAATCTAAACATCAAGAAGTACAACTTCATCACCATAAACTAGAGAGAAATGGGTAGCACCCATAGGGGTTTGAATATTAGTTTGATAATCCCACAAGGTAAAAGTAATATGAAGATGTCATTTCTTTCTAGCCTCATTAATGACTTTAGTTAGGATTTTGATAAAAAAAATTAGTCGATGCCTCAGTCTATCCATTATCTTAAGGATAGTAAGGTGAGGAAAAACTTAGCTTAATGTTGATAGAGTCACAAAGTTTTTGAACCTTTTTATTTTTAAAATATTTTTCATTATCTGTAATGATCTTATGAGAATTTCCTAAGTCAAAAAATAATATGATGATTAATAAACTCCATAATTTTGTCTACTTTGGTTAAGCTAAGAGGAATAGCCTCCACCCATTTAGTGAAATATTTAGTGGTGGTGATGATAAATCCATGGCATTGGGAAGATTTAGGATTGATTTGAACTCTAAGATCAAGACCCCACTAGGAAGATGACCAAAAATCTTGTGCTACCTATAATTCATGATTAGGGACATATGATATATTGACATGTTGGAATTTTATGTATTTCTTAACATACTCATAATAATCCTGATTTAAACTAGGCCAATAATAGCCTAATTGTAAGATTTTATTAGCAATAGTGTAGCCACTAAAATGTCTACCACATGACCCATCATGAACTTATTTGATAGCAAGGGTAGCTTTTTTATTTTGGAGGCAATGAAGAAAGATGCCATCAAAACCATGTTTATGGAGAACACCCCATAGTATGACAAAATGAGTGATGCATTATTGAAAAGCTCACTTGTCATTTTTGGATATATCTAGAGGAAAAATGCCCCTTGATAAATAATAAAATATATGTTTGTACCAAAGTTCCAATTGGTTTTCCTCTATATTGTGGATGGAAGGAAGATTGGTTTTGGTAAAAAAAGGTTGATTGATTTTGTGGATGAGAATAAATAACGTAAATTTTCTAAGATGAATATGGGATAAATGAGGCCAAGGAGACCATGGTATCCACAAACTCATTAGTTGACTGAGGAGTGGTTTGGATAGCATAATACACAAAAGCAGCTAGTAATTGATCAACCAAGGTCTTATATTTTTGGAGATTATCATTGTTACATTGAAATGTGCCCTTTATCTAATTAACCATAAGTTTGGAATCACCATAGATATTTAGTGATTTAATACCAAAGTCTAAAGTGGTTTGGAGAACTATAATCAAAGCCTCAACTCTACCATATTATTGGTGTAGTCAAAATCAAGTTTAAAAGATAAAGGTATATGTGTCACCCCTAGATGGATTAGGATAATTCTAGATCCCTCACCATGCTCACACTCAGATCCATAAAAGAATAGAGTGATTTGAAATTATTTATATAATTGAAATGTGGAAACTATGGACTCATCTAGGAATTCATAATTGATTTATTGATTATTAGCAAGAGGTGCCTCATCAAGTTGATTAGCAATGATTTGACCTTTAACTAATTTTTGGTAGATAAACTCAAGATCAAATTATGCCAAAAGCATGATCCATTTGGCCATTTTTTATTCTGGTAAGGCTTTGAAATGCATAAATTTTAGGGGATATATGATCATGATTACATAGGTTTTATGATTGAGCAAATAATTATGAAGCTTGGAAGCTATAAAGACTAGAAGCAAGCATAATTTTTCTATGTATATCGCATCTCATATTTAATGAGAGTGTGACTTATATAATAAAGTGCATGTTCTTAATGTTACTCATCATGATGGGTAAGTATGGATCCTAGGGCATGGTATGTGGTTAAAATATACAAGAAAGGTTTCCCTTCCTTAGGAGGAATGAGAACTGGTGGTGAGAGAAGATAAATATTTAGGGCATCAAAGGCCCCATAATATCTAGAGTCTCAAAATAAGTGGATATATTTCATTAGGAGGTGATGAAATGGTTGACATTGATTGGATAATTGGGAGATAAAATGATGAATGGACTACAATTTTCCTTTTAAGATATAAATTTTCTTAAGATTAGATGGGGGTGGTATTTATATAATGACTTTGATCTTAGTGGGGTTGACCTCTATCCCCTAAATAGAGATGATGAAACCTAAAATCTTACTTGTTAAAACCCCAAAAATAAATTTCTTAGAATTGAGATGGACATGAAAATAGATTAGGTGAGAAAAGATTATTTTAAGCACCAAAAGATGGTTTTTTCATAGTTTTGGCTTACTGAGGAGATCATCCACATATTCTTCAATGCTTTGATGGATTATGTCATGGAAATTATAGGTCATGGCCCTTTGATAGGTGGCCCTAAGATTCTTTAAGCTAAAAGGCATAACCCAACAATATAATGTCCCTTGGGGAGTAATAAATGAAGTCTTATGTTGATCTTTTGATGTGATGAAGATCTAATTATACCTAGAGAAACCATCCATAAGTGATAAAATTCCATGACTAGCTATTAAGCCCACTAATTGGTCAATATTAGGGAGAATTAAATCATCTTTTGGATAAGAGAGGTTAAGGTCATCAAAATAATTACAAAGGCATAGTCCTCTTGCAGGTTTTGTGATGTGGATAATATTAGACACCCATTAAGGGTAGTAAATAGGCTAAATAAAGTTGACAAATAAGAGACAATGAAATAATTCTTTGACCAAGAGTGTAATGCAAGGATGAATTTTTTTACATTTTATTTTCTAGGTTTGGCATCAATAAATGTGATAATGTTATGGATGACAATAGCAGGATCGATACCAAGCATGTCACTATAAGACCAAGAAAATGCTTCACTATAATATACTAGAAATTTAGTGAAATCTTGGTGTTCCTAATCTAGAGATCATTTTAAAAAAATCTCAAATTAAATTGAGACCTATACCATCTCATAAGACTCATCAAGAGCTTTCTAATGGTATACAAAACTTATAAAATAGAGATCATTTGCTCTTTATGTAGTCAGTCAAAGTTCTAATTAAAGTAGGTCAACATGTGGTCAACATTGGTCAAACTATAAAATTTGATGATCTTATAACATTTATGAACTAGTTCCATGGTGTAAAGGTCAATGAGATATTTTCAACATATTTTATGGTTCAAAAAATTGAGTCCATATGTGCAAGTTATGACCAATCAAACTTGATGATGTGGCCATAAAGTGATGTGGCAATAGAGTTATGTGGCAAATAAAAAGCCATTTTAATATGGTTAAAACATAAACCATCATATATTGGGGAATAATTATCACCCCATATTTTTTAATTAAATGGGATATTATGAAAATTCCCATATTAAAATGTAAAGGGATAATATAAATCCCATAAAAAATGGTGGAATGGGATATTATCTAATCCCATTAAAAAAGGTGGGAATAATGAATAATCCCACTATTTGTGTACCTCCAAAAAGTATATAAATGGGTGGGGGATTATTTGTAAATCATTAAGAATTGGAATTGGAATTGGGATTCATTCCAAGGTTTCAAATCTCTCATGGCAGAGTCAAGAGCCAAAGAATTGAGAGCTGAAGAGCTGAGAGCTGATGAGCTAAGAGCCAAAGAGTTGAAGAGTCAAAGATCTAAGAGCTGAAGATCCAAATATCCAAAGACATTAAGAGATGAGATCTAAAGAGTTGAGATATGAAGATTTGAAGAGCTGAGAGTCAAGAGCTAGAGCAAGAGATGAATCTAGCCATATGCTGAGAGACCTAATTTGAGTTTTTTTGAGCCACTTTTTAAAGTCTTGAAGTAATAATTTTGGTGAATAAATTTAGAAATGTGAGATTTATTTTTGAAAAAAAAAAGGTGAAAGTTTTTTCTATGAGTTATGGTACTTTTTGAAGGTATGTTGTTGAGTTTTATGTAGTCTTAGAGGTGTGCTTCAAGAAAGTGGAGAATCTGTCTGAGAGTTTCAAGATTCTTGGAAGGGCTGAACATACACATTTAGAAGTTTTTTGGGAAGGTTAAGAATATATCCTAGAGTTTTGATATTATTCAAAGGTTCATAACATGTGAATTCATTATTATTCTATAAGGGTTGTCTTGTACTTGTAGATATTTATGGTAGCTTCATTTAATATTAAATAGGTTTTATATGGAAGATAATTGTGTAGATGGGAGTTATCCATGCCTAAATTAGTTAATGTCAACTCATCATCTTGTCATTAAAGAATAGGGATGGTGGGAAAATATTTCCCTATCATGTTTTGGTAGGAAAGAGGAATAGTTTTAGCTTCCCCATTGATGTGATAGATGATAGGTTCTATAGTGATGGCATTAAATTAAAAAAAATTAGAGGAACAGACAAAACCTCATCTATCTTAGAAGGGGTTTTGGATGGTGAGGATGACATGTCCTCTTTGAGAATAGGTATAAGAGTGGTTTTTAGGATGGATTTTTGTTAAAACCTAGGTTGTGTTTTTCATGGGTTTCCTAAAATCCCCTAATGTGACATTGTGTGGCCCTTGTTCATAGTGTTATATGCCAAATCCCTTCCAAGCACACCATTGTAGGTATTTTTATGCACAATGGGGTTTATCTATGACTGAGAAGTTTAAGATGAATGGTTTAGATTGGTCTCAGCTATCAAGACCTAAAGAAGTCTAATCAATCCCCCTATAGATTAAATGACTGAAAAGGAAAGGTAAACTAAAGTGAATGAGTTCCATAAGGTTAGGAAAATATGCATGTTGTTTGTTAGGACACCCATATTCTTGGGGAGTGGGGAGTGTTGAGCATCAGTAACTAATATTCTCTCATTGATAGTTGTTGAAACATGGAATCAAGGGAATCCTTGCTAGATATTCTTGATGTAGGGATTGTCATAATATATGATGCTTTATTATATGAAGATGGGATCATGTTTTGTAATGGAATTAAGATGTCATTTGGGTGAAAGGTAAAGTTGCAAGTTTTAAATGGATGGTGATCAGCTAGGACACTATGGACATTACCCTCATGTTCTAATTTAAGACATTAGTTTAAGGTGGAGGGGATGTAATGTATAACACATATCCAAGGACATACTAATATGATATTATATTGAAAATCACCTTTCATTAAATGAAATAACTTAGGGAGGGTAGGTACACCTACTTAGATGGGAAGGATAATCATTCCTAATGTAGCAGCCACAATATCATTGAATGCTCATAAGTTGGTTGGATATTGAAATACAAAAAATTTAGGTAACTCTAGTTTCTTAAAATCATGAGAGGAGATAATATTTATGTTTTCTCCATTATCAATCATTACTCATTTGATTTGGGTATGATTAATTTGGGAAGTGATAAATAGTAGTAGATCTTAGTTGTCAGGCTGCAATGGTGATATTTCAAAATCATGGAATGTTATGGATGATGATTTTTGAAATGATGGGATAAAATCCAATAGAGGTTAGGATTCATATAATTATATCTTGGTAGCTTACAAGACTTCTATCATGGCCTCTCAAAGCTATGGTGAGTTTTGGACAATTTCAAGTAAAGACATCTTGATTGGGAGTTGATGAAGCTAGTTTAGAACATATATATGTATCAAATCTAAATCATTATTATTTTTCACTTGTCTTTAAATATAGTTTTAAGGTTTTGGGATGGACATTTTAGGACTATTTGTGGTATAATTAGGAGTCTTTACAATAGTCAATTTAGATTTATTGGAATTATGGGTCTTATGACCCTGGGTCTGGGATCATGTAGCTATGTGTATTATGTTTATCTAAAATAATGGTGGATTTATCATGTTTTTAGACTCATCCCAATATAGATGTTTTAGTATTGGTTGATATTGAGTTTTATTGAATATTTTATCTTCCTTTAAAACTCATTATGATCCTCTTGGTAATATACTAGTCCCTAAGGTGGGTGTGACCTTATTAGTTTGATTATGGGGATTGTCATGACCAAATTGTTCCATTAAAAGATCATCCTCTTATAATAAGTTTTGGACCACATATTTTATAAAATTAAAACATTTTGTATCATGTCCTAATTTTTTATGATATTCACATTTCTTCTTTTCCCAATACCATGCTAGTTTTTGAGTATGGGGTTAACAAGTTTTATGGGTGGTAGTGTGATAAGGGAAGTTTGAAGAAGTTGATTGAGAATTTTAAAGTGCATCCCCCTCAATTTATCCTATATAGGATTTTTGAAAATTTGAGTCATTGGAATGGAGGTTACATTTTCTTTCAAGTCTTGATCCTTCGTATTGAGTGTTTGAATATTTCACACAATAGGTAATTTGTGTTTGGGATAAGACTTGACACCTAGGCCTCATGGATAGTAAGGATTTAAAGGATTATGAATTGGAATTATTACAATGGTAAGATACATTTGTAATGTTATATTCTCTTTATAAGATGATTATACAATGGTGGTTTTTAGTCTCACCTAAGGATGAAGTCCCAATATGGATGCTCTAGTTTGAATTGGTGGTAGAGACATCTTCCCTTTTCAAATTTGATTATTGGTAGTAGGGATATATTATTTTGGGAGTTAAATCATTATGGGAGGATGTTTCAAGTATTTTCCTCATGATGCCCCAAGGTTTTTTTTTCTAATTCCTAAATAATTCCCCCTAATTTTTCTCTTTACAAGATTTAGCTCTTCCTCAGCAATGAGGGAAGCTAGTATTGGGTTTGGTTGAGGTAACATAACAGTCTTCTTAGGTGGAAGTAAGATAGAGGGGATGGGTATGATATATGAATGTGTTGTATTGACTAAAAGAGTGGTATGAATATATTCTAAGATTTCTAAACAATCTTCCTCCTTGATAGCTTTCTCATCCTTTATTTCTAGTAGATTATATTGAATGGGTTTTGGTAACATTTCCTCAAGAGGATCCCAAATAATGAGATCCATAAAGCTTGAGTGAGTCTTTCGGATATATATAATTGATTCAAATGGTTTGAAGGTGTCTCCTATAAGGATTATAGGATTTTATTTATCATGAAAAGTGATTCAAAAGCACTACTAACCTTTTTAGGTAGAATTTGATCATGGGTCGTACTTATCACATGGGTCTCATGGTCAGAGGTGCATTATGAATTATCCTGTATGGAATTAGATGTATAAACATGGTTGGGGAATGGATACCTAAATATGTCTATGGAATGATTAGGGGGAGCATTAGGGTTAACTAACTATAACTCTCCTTTATAAATAAGGTTTTGAACCAAACCTTTAAATTAGTGACACCTATTGATGTCATGACCTCGTACATGATGGTAATTATAGATGTCATTTTATTTAAACCAACTAGGCTTAGGGTGATATTTGTCAAGAGGTCTAACTAGAGGAAGTTTGATGATAGATGCTTTTAAGAGCTTGTCTTAAAATAAAAGTTAAAGATTCCCCTAAGGGTGTGTACTGCCATGGAGGAAACTATCTTTAATGGTTTTTATGATTATTATTAGGTGTTAAAAGTTTTGGATTGGATTTTTATCTACAGGGGTGCTGATTTTAAGTCCACAACACTAATATTCCCTTTGATTTTGGTATTGTTATTTCCTTTGGAGGGGTCAGCTTTGAAGTTTTTATTATGTAACTTTACCTTCCATTCTTCTAAAGCTCAAATTTCTAGTTTATAGACCATGGAAAAGGCCTTGTAAAAAGTATTGAAGGATTTAAACCATAATTTTAATGAGATATGTTTAGCACATGATCTCATAATTAATTTTATTAGTTTTGGTTGAGGAAGGGAAAAAGTATGTTGGTTTATAAGACTACATTTAGCCATGAAATTAGTGATAGATTGATCATCAAATTATCTAAGGGTATAGAAGTTAGTTATGGTCACTTTTATTGTGATGTTAATGGAAAAGTACTCTTAAAATATTTTGGCTAGTTGCCCAAAACAAAATAGAGAATGTTGAGGGATAGACTTATACCAGTCTAAAGTTGGTCTAGCTAGTGACATGGGAAATGTTCTTAGGAGAAGAACATCATTGTGGTATATAAGATAACAAGTGTGTCTAAATTATCTAATGTTTTGCTAAGGATATTCCTTATTTTTAAATTTCATAAATTTTGGAAGTTCCCATTATGATGGGTAAGGTTTAATAGGGATAGTTGGATTAATGGGTTCATTGTAGATTTTCTCATGAGTGAGCATATTTTTTTACCTAGAGGTAAAGGCTTCCATATTTTCCATCCTATTCATAAGGATGTTCATAAGGTAATGTTGGGTATTATATTAAGGAATAACTCCTAAGAAATTTTAGATAAGATGTTCATAGGTATGAAAGGGAGTGGAAAAGGTTTATGGCAAGGGGTAACAAACTGAAGTGGTCATAATCAATTTAGATGCCACCACATACTATGGGGATTGTAAGGGTATATAGGTGGACCCAAGGGATTATGATGAAGCTACATATTGGGTAGTCAATGGGATGTAATGATAAGGATATTAACTCAAGGGAGATTATTTTAAAGGTTGATTTTGGGAATTTGAAGCTATGCCAGTTTAGATGGGTGGGAGAGTTACAGGGATTGAAATCACTAAGTTTTAAGGTTACATGGTAGGAGGTAAAGTAAATGTATATTGAGGTGTGGTAACATTTTGGGCTTGGTTACTAGTTGGAGATGGACCACTAGATGTTATTGGAGGTGGATTGTTTAAAGGTTGCATACTGTTAGTATTTGAACCTATTAGGGGAGGATTGTTGAGAAATTAAACCATAGTTGTAGTAAACCCTTGATTTCCCTCTAGGGGCTTGCCAAAAATATTCTCTTAAGACTGTATATGGGGGGAAAGTGGAATATAGATGGCTCAAGTGCTAAGGTAATGGTTAAGAGAAATTGGATTACTATCTAATATGTTGGTGAATTCAAGATCTCCTTGAGTATAGAACTGGGGAATGCCCTCCCCCATAAACTCAAGAGAGGTAGGAGGACTCAAGTTATTCTCCATGGACAAGGATGAGTTAGGGATTTGGTTTGCTTTAGTGATTACTATCACATAAAAATTGTGTAGCACCAAAGACAAATCAAGAAATGAAATAATAAAAAGAAGCACACAATAGTGTTTTTTTATTATCTCATTTTAGTGTAAACAAGCACACACACTACAAAACATACTTAAAATATTGTACGTTTTTAAGAAATTAATTTTAGAGTACGATAAGAAAAAAGGTCAATAAGGGTACTAAGAAATGGCAATCTAACTATGGATTCATTTTTTTTGTTTATGGAAACCTCTATATACATGAAGGTACATTGAGTCCTAATTCCATGTTTGAATAATGTATATGGTTTGGTATTTGGACCTACACCCTCACTTCACACATCACAGTGATAAGGGTGTTGGGTACTTAGCCTTTATACTTCTTGCCAAAAAATTTATACTCAATCGATACACCGAGTCATTTTTCCCCTTGGTGATGAAATCCAAGTGGGTCCACCTTAGGTAAGAAAATATTTCAAATGCTTATTTTAAAATTATGTGGTTTTTTATGTGTGTGAGAAGGTGTGATTACTATCATATATTTATCTACCTAAGTTAGTTTATGTGAATAATCTAAGCAAGCAAAGGATGAAGGTAATTCTTTTTAAACCTTTAAAGTAAAAGTAAGAATATTTTGATTTTCTCTTTTTGAATGAAAACAATCAAGAAAAGATGTAACTAATGAACAATTTCACAATGAAATATATAAATAAAAATGAGACCTTAGGGGTCTCACCAGGCATGCCAAAATGTAATAGTAGTTTTTCATTTTTTCCTTTTAATTTAATTATCTACTAAAAACTTAAATACATGCAGGGTTTATGACAAATACCTAGAGATAAAAATATGTTTTTCACTTTTTGAATCCAATAAATTTGGGAACTCCTTTTTGTCTCTGAATAATAACCTTCACATAATGAGACAACTTAGATAAATTTGATTAATAGATATATAAGTAAGCTACCTGGTTTAGAACTAGTTTTGGAAAGTTATGAACTTCCTCAAAAGGATGTTAGCTCACTATTTTCACAATTAAGTGGATAATAAAAAATAAAATTATAAATAGAAGGATGCAATATGGATGCGATAATAAATTTTTTAGGAATTAATATTCATCTAAATTATCAACATAAGCAAAGTGTTCATTCCAATAAGCTCTAACAGAATTCACTTCTTCTTGTACAACATCTAACAGGTTAGAAGTGGATTAAACTAAATCAAAATAGATAATGGCAAAAAGTGCAAACTCAAAAGCTATGTTACTCTACTTAAAAAAGAGGGGTTGAGAGATGATGGGTAGAAAAAAGATACTAATTATTTCATGTGAAACTCTAGGAAGAGTCATCTACAGATAAATTCCATATTTAGAAAGGTAGAATATCAAATTAGAATGAATATAAGATAGTTTTTTATGACTAAATGGGTTGGATTATAAAATAGAACATATGGATCAATCTCAATCTTGAAGAATTAGTACTGATTAAGATGAATCAACATCAATTCTATTAAACTTCAAAAGGTTGTAAATATAAAGATAAAGGATAATTGAAAATTAAGGATATCTAAGATGTTATGATAGTGGAATGAGAATAAAATAGATCAAATTAAATAAAAATGAAATATTCAATATAAAGGACTTACTTTGAAATAGATCTAAGCAAATTATGTCCTTCTACAAGTGTAAGCAATCTCCTTGGTTTGTGATGATTTTTTTAGTGTGGAGCTAGAAGTTACTTTTAATTCTCCTAAATAAATATTAATAGTGATTCAAGATTGAAATTTCACAAGGGAGAAAACCAAGAGGTCACCTATGTATATATAGATCAATGATAATCTAGGAAAATTAGTGTTGATTATGGTATAATCATTACTGATTTTCCTTTTCTTGCAACTATAGGGTAATTTGGGATTAAAAAAATGGGTTTCTTAGAAATATTTTTACTATGAGAGTAATTTTTTGGAGGGTTAAGATTTGGTATATTCTATGGGTTGTAAATTATATTTTGTTGGTTAATAAAGTAAAATGGTAATTTGTAAAAATAAATTTTGATTACCTAATGCTAAATATTTTAGATTTTAGGATAGGCATATTTAGGATAATAATTTAAAGGCCTAAGACACAAAATAATTCATATATGACATATGAAATCATAGTGTCTACAAATTCATTTACTTTTTCTATTAAAACTTTCCAGACTTGACTATATCAACTAGGCTTAATATAGACTATTATTTCACATCTTTGTCTATATAAATACATTCATAAAGCTTGATATAACTCATTTAATATTTTTGTAAAAAATTTAGACTTAGTTACATCAACTAGACTTTATTTAGTTCATCTTCTAGATTTATTTTTGAATAACTACATCGACCATGATAGATATAGTACAACGTATGCTTCTATTTGTTGATTAATACAATTTAAACCCTCCATCATGAAATATATCTTTAATGATTCAAAACAAATAATATAACACAACATGATGGATTTGATTATCTCCCCTAAATGTCCCAATTCTCATCTTATAATTCTATAGAAAATCTAGATGAATGTTCATGTGGCTACTAGAACTAAAAACTATAGGTCACCTCCTTATAAATATCTTGATCCATTTAACTATCCTCCACACAAGCCTATTGTATAGGATGAAAGTGATTTTTATTATACTACCAAAATGATCATTTTAATTAATTAAAACCCTCAACATAGGGGCAAATATCCCATGGTAATCTATAATTACATGATGGGACCCCACATAGGATGTCCTTATTTACCACCAAGTTTTTCTATGGGATTTGGGTCAAATCAATATATAGCCTTCTATATCCCTTCTTCTTTTACCTTTCCTATTATATCCACTACTATGGTAGGTATTTCATTTAATGGGCCTATTAAAAGTGCCCAAATTACCACTCAAATTAATGTTACTACTATTTCATATAAAAATACTACTACTAATCCATCTCAATAAGCTATTAATATTACATTTAAATCCCTTAAAACTAACAAAAAATTACTAGATCATGAATCAAATGGCTACATTCCAAACCAATAATGTTAATCAAATGATGTAAATTCAAAATCAACTTTTGAAATTGTAAATTCATCCTCAACCTAATCAATAGGGAGGTAAAAATTCAAATTCACCCCCATCATCCCTGACCCCCTTATAGATGTGCATGGTAATCTTATTCCTCAACCACCACTTAACAAAGTCATCAAACATCTTCAAAATGAACCACTAATTCATAAAATTATTGATATAGACATAGGTTTTATTGCTCCTACTATACACTAGAATGGATCCATTAATCCTATGTTGCATTTGAAAACCTTTATAAATATTGAATTAAGCTAAATACCTTTGTTTATACCAAAAATTTTATTAAAGCCTTTGTAGGTGATACCCTAGATTGGTAAAATCAACTCAAATCTTACACTATCTCTAGTTAGGAAGACTTAGTTAATGCATTGGTTTAAGAATTTCAAGTTGATGATCTACCTGAAAAAATAACCTACCTCATTTTATCAATTGTAAACAAGGATAATATAAAATTGCTCAAGTTTTAATTAAAAGATGGAAATCCTTATCTAAAAAAGTTGAACACAACATTTTAGATGACAATATATTCCATTTTTCACTAATTCTCTTCATCCCAAACTCAAATATAGTGTTATAACTCTTTCTCCAAAATATTTGGAAGAATCCCTTGATCAAGATAAATGTCAATATTTCATCATAAGATAATTCAAGCTGTCCCAACCTTTAGCAAGGACTCACGTGCTTATGAGATCAAAAAATAAACATTTTACCACTGGTGGTGTTACAAATACCTATGATTCATTCCACAATATTCATTCCATTCTTCCAAGTGGATCTAATGATGTATTTCTATCATTACCATTCACAAATACTCCCTTTCACTCTTATATTTCTACATCTTCCCATGTGAATAATTTGTATTCTCTCTAACCTCTTTCCATGGAAAAAATCCAAAAAACTATTCCTAAACCTTCATCACAAAAACTTGATCCTACTCTCCATACCAAACATTGGTATGATTCAGACAAATTTTGTTTGTATCATGTAATATGGGGAAATTATCATGAAACTTGTAGGCAAGTTATGAATGTTTCTCTTAAATTTATCCTTGGTCCCAATTTTTATCATGAAACTATGATTCACAAACATCAAAAAGTATATAAAAAGGTATATAAAGCACATGATTCCAAATGCAATCATGAAGCTCATAATCAAGCTAATGCTCACCTTAATACTATAAATATCCACTTCCCAATCATCAACCTAATACTTCTCAATCACCCACCTCTAATGTTATGGAGACTTCAATTGACCCTATCTCCCTAACCAATAATGAAAATGTAGTAAACATGAATAACATGATGCAGGTATTATCATACATTGGTCCTTATGCATAATCCACCTATAATATTTTTACTATTTCTCACATTATTCAATAAACTTATCATTCTCACTTCATGAATATCAAACATACAAAAAACGTTTCTACTCCATTACCATTTGTCTAAGATTTACACACTACAATGATGAAACTTGATATTCATCCTTCTCATATCATTATGACATATAATAATCATATATTATTATCATCTTTCCAATTAGAACTATCTCCTTTGAATATCATAAATCAACCTACTTATAAACCTACATACTAACCTATCATATCAACCCCCTCAATGGATTTTGTTCTTAACCCAACCATGCCACAAATAACATCAACATAATTTTACTTACCTGGACAACCTATACCAGTTAAGTCCAACCACCCTAATTCTAATCCTCGTCAATTTAAATTCACTTACACTCCTCCTTCTATGGATTTGATTTAATATTATGCACCTTTACCTAATATGATTCTCACTGGATATGATGAATGTTATTATAATCACCTAAAAGTGGTAATTGGATGATAAGAGTGTCGCATGAGTTACCCTATTCCTAGCTTAGCCCTAGACATATCATAGAGCCTTGGATATACTTTTCTAGTCATTAAGAAAGCCATAGTCATCTACAGTTAGTAAAAACATAGTCCTAGAACTATCTTCTCATATGCCAACCCAACTTACTCAAAATTTTACCAAGTGGAAATTAACACCACATTTGGGACACTACAACCACATGGCACTACTATCCCCAACTAGGCACCATTGTCCTTAGCCCTAGCTCTTCCAAATCAATACTTTTTCAAAAAAAATTCCCCTCTTAAGGTCATCCTAAGCACATTTTATTATCTAAACAAGCTATATAACTCTATAAATACAAGTTTGATTGACCTCTATTCACTAAATGGAAAATAAATGCCAAATCACATTCAAACCAAAGACGATGAGAAAAATTAAGGTATTTGGTCCCTATTATGCCCTAATTTTACATAATACCATCCAAAACATCCCTAAGCCCAATTTTAAAATATTTCAAAGCTTAAACACATTCAAGGCATCAAAGTCCACTCTCATTCTATCATTCACTTGTACTTATATTAAGCACTAGGTGGGAGAACTAAATCGAGCTTAAACCCTCTTCAGAGTATTGGTATGTAGGAATATCTCTTAAAAGTAGGGTGTTGAGGATGTCCAACGTATCCTACTAATGAACACATATTTATTTATCATTCCATATTTACAAGGAGGATTAGGTTTTTCACACTAAATTAGGATTTCTAGGCACAATATAAAGTTCCATGTTTTATGCATACATGAATAGGACCTAAAAACATAGGCATAGGTACTCCAAAAAAATAGGAACAATCTTATAAAGTGGGAATTATCACCACATTAAGGGCACTACATAAGCATGACACTACTATACATACAAATTTATATTGTCTAGTGAGTAGACAAACACTAGAATCTTATTGACTACACTTAGAACTATCCATAATATAGTTTTTAGAACCCAAATCATCTATGATGGTCATTTTTTAGATAAGTCTATATTTATGCCTATTTATTTTTATTTATAGAAATTTAAATAATATCAAATACCATAACAAATTAGTGATTAATTATTTTAATTTATTTAACTGATTTAGACATCTCAGCCCTTTAATCTAAACATAAGAATTACACTTGCAAGACCCTAAAAGGTTAAATCATCTTGTGAACCAATGTTACTTATAATATTATTTCAAACCCTAAATTACATTCATACAAATTTTTTACAATAAATTTAAGATTGCATACTTATATTTTTTTTATTTTTTTTAGACAAACTTGATAAATTAAATCAATTTCATATTAGGATTTCAACTTATTTACATATAATTTAAATTGGTGTAAAGAAACCCTAGATTCAAAAACCCTAACCCTAGATGCTTTTAGGGTTTATATCCTTTTTTATCCTATTTTCATTAGTTTCTATTAATTTTTTAGAATTCATACATTCTATTTTAGTATCCCTGTTTGAATTTGTTTTATATATGCCATCTAAAAAATCTCTCTTCCACTAAGAATAAATGCTAGATTAGGTGGTAATCCTTTAGAGCATATTCAAATTCCTACTATCTGAGCCTATAAAAAGGACAAGGAACATAATACAACTCCAACATTAAATCTTTAACACACTAATTATGTGCAATGTAATGATAATGCATCTAAATATGAACAATATAACCAAGAGTAAGATGAAGTCCACATTGAGAATTAACACACACTACCTTCAATTAACAATAATGATATAATTATGAACAAAGATGAGATATTACAAGGCTTTCAAGATATAATTAAATAATAACCCTTTGATCATGCATAGATTCTACAATCCATATTGTAAATTAATAATATGATAAATAATGGTCAATATTCAACCCCTCCATTTAATAATGTTGTTACACCTCCAATAGGGCCCACTCAACCAACTCAAATAGCATAACCTAAGATTTTTATTCAACTATTAATGACAAATATAACACTTGTGGAAAGTTCCCCAACTCCATATGTACAATCCATTATGTATGAGGTTTTTACTCTATATTTTAAGGTGTCATATCTCGATAAGGGAGCAGCTAGGCCATCACATGCCTTGGATTCTAACATTCTCTTGCATACACCTTTGGAACATCACATAGATCCGACACCTTTTCCATATAGTTTCATGGCATCCAAGATCTAATTATATGATGGAAAGGGTGACCCAGAGCATCACCTTAGAACCCTTCACATAGCATGTTTGGACTATGTGCCTGATGATTGGGTTCTTATGAAGTTATTTCCATGCAGTCGCAAGGATTATGCCCTATAGTAGTTTTATGATTTTCCAAATTAATCTATCATGGCATTCAATATTTTAGCTTATATTTTCTTATCACACTTTTATATTGACACCAATGATAAGATATCATATACACAAGTTCAACAGTTAAATCAAAAGTTAATTGAGCCTATCACTAATTATGTCTTATGATACAAGACAATTTTATCCAAATTGACCAGTCCCATGGTAGAAAGAGAGATTCAGGATATATTTAAATAGATTATATTAAAAGAACTACATAAAGCTATCTCATTCAATAAGTTTCCTACATTTACCAATATGTACCACACAATCAAGGAAAGAGAGGTTAATCTCTTAGCAATGGGAAAACTCAAGTCAACAAATAGATCATAATCAACTATTAAAATTTCAAACAAACTTCTATACAAGGTAAGGTCCATAGAAAAAAGTTATCAAAATTCCATATTCAACATGGATTTCAAGCCTTCTCCCAAATTGGTTTTATCTACTCCTCAGCATAGATTTTTCACTAATATTCTAGAGTCACCATCACAAGCCCTACAACAACTATTAGAATGCAATATAATATCTTTCCCTCAAATTAAATAGGTTGATACAATAGGCCTCTTTGAAAGATTTATGATT
Organism: Torreya grandis; assembly: GCA_037957365.1. NCBI lineage: Eukaryota > Viridiplantae > Streptophyta > Pinopsida > Cupressales > Taxaceae > Torreya > Torreya grandis. Next base: position 137,456 of record JARHVA010007132.1, read on the forward strand.
AAAATGCATTTTTTGAGTATCATAGGGCATCAAGCCACATGACAAACATATGCATTAACCTAAAGCATAAGTTACAAGATCTCATTAAGACTAATAGTATTGATATGGGCACACCCATACAAGCACTGAAACAAAAACAAATAGAGGCAAAGTTACTAAATATATTTTTATATCTTTTCCCAAAGAATATATTTAATGACATAGGGGGCACATCAGGTGTTTACTATGCATATCAAGTGTATCCACCACTATATTCTTATTACATAGTTATAGAGGGGACACATCCATTACATAACATTGTTAGCATGTATCACACTATAATGTCACCTAGACCACTTACTAGATTTTTAGAGTAGGAGATTTTGGATGATGACACAAATTTACGTGCACTCTTTATATGAGCGTATATAGAACACCATCCTATTCACAATGTTATGATTGACAATGAGTCAAGCATAAGCATGTGCACCATGACACTCTTACATCAATTAGGCTACACAGAGTGGGATATATTCTGCACAAATGCAATCAATAGTTGTTTCATTATCCATGTTTAGAGTTGCATCAAGGATATTGTGCTTCCATTATAGTTTAGACCAACACACATGCCATTTGGTTCCTAGTAGTACCTAGAGCAAGTCTATTCGATATATTATTGGGCAAGCCATGTTTATAGAAACTCGAAGCCATACCATCTATATTAAATTAATGCTTGATGTATATACATGCTAACTAGGTGGTAAATATTGAGGGTGTCTACTATGAGTATCCTCTTCCAATCCCACAAGTAGTTCTAGCACAATTCCTAGCTACAATTCCAACACCAATCTTAGTTATAGTTTTAACATTGCCATATATTGCATGGTTATCAGTTACAATAGATAGTATAGATCATATGCATACATCATAGTGTTAATCAGATTCATCATATTAGGCCAAGTATAATCCTATTTTATCTACATGTATGCATACTCTCCCATAGAGACCATTACTAGAGAGACCCATGCATCAGTGATATGTCACCAATTCTAGAAGATCTTCCTCTACTTAGTTTACATTGATATCAATTTTATTGGGTTCTAAGTCTTTTCATCATAGGGAACCTACATCTTATAATTATACCAAATGGGTCTATTGAGGCATGTTTCTATTGTTAGTGTTGAGGCATTGATGTCAAAGTCAAAGATGGGTGTCAAGGTCAAGAGTTGAGGCTATGCTTAATAGAGTGGTATAAAAGTATTATGATATGAAAAGATAAATTTTGAAGGAAACCTTTTGTTTCTAGTATAATCCTATGGTATCTACATGTATTCATACTCTCCCATAGAGACCATTACTAGAGAGACCCATGCATCAATGATATGTCACCGATTCTAGAAGACCTTCCTCTACTCAGTTTACATTGATATCAATTTTATTGGGGTCTAGGTGTTTTCATCATAGGGCACCTACATCACCTACATCTTATAATTCTACTATATGGTTTTATTGAGGTATGTTTCTACTGTTAGTGTTGAGGCATTGATGTCAAAGTCAAAGATGGGTGTCAAGGTCAAGAGTTGAGGCTATGCTTGGTAGAGTGGTATAGAAGTCTTATGATATGACAAGATAAATTTTGAAGGAAACCTTTTTTTCCCTATTAAGAGAGGATTTTAACTCAAGCTATAAATTCTTCTAAGGTTGATGGAATGTTAATTTTAATATCATGATGCAAGGTAAGCCATTATTTAGTATTAGGTGTCTTGAGAATCCTAGTCTAGTCCTGTGAGAAGGTGTATGCATAGATCATAGTGAATCTTGGTAAATTATGTTATCATAGGCATGATAAAGTGTATATATTTTTTTAAATATGTGAAAGAGTCAAATAAGCCTTCATAATAATTATAAGGTCAATTTTGATGCTTAGTCCTTGTATTGAGAGATCGAGTGAGAAGGCATAAGCATGGTAGCATGATGAGATAAGTAGTATGAGATATGTGTAAAAAAGGTTTGTAGTTTTTGATAATGGTATTAGGTTTTATGACATGAGTATGAGTTTTTTATAATGTTACAAGTGGTTTCAAAGTGTGTTCAAGGTCTAAGTATGACTGGCAGTTTAAGACCTAGTGTGTAAAGAGACCTAGTGTGATCTAATGAGGGGTCAAGTTAAGTTCCTAAGGTGTCAAATCTCATAATAAAAGATTAAAAGGTTTAATAAGTTTTTTTAAGTGTGTTTAAAATAAATTAGGTCATATCATAAAGGATAAATCATGAAAATTGGTGTTCAATTCCTCTATGTGCATAGAAAGGGTTGTTACAGACCCAAGAAGGTTTTTATTATTCTTTTTGGCATGAAAAACCTTTGCATGATATCCTAAGTAGATAATTAAATTTTTGGAAGGTCCTTATATTTAATTTAATGGAATTATTTTTAGAGTTGAGGGGCAATCCTTTATGAATAATTACTAAGAAGGGAAACCAGTTAAAACCTTCATAATGACTCGATAGGAAAGATGTTATTGGTTATGGCTTAGAATGGTTTTTTTGACCTTTTTTTATTTTTTTAACATGTAAAAGACTCTTCTAGGTTTCTTCATGTCATTTTTTTTCTATAAGATTGAGTAGAAGCTATAGGAAACCCCTTGTTTCTCAAAGTTTTGATATATCAAGTAGGGTTGACTAGGTCAAATTATGAAATTTATTGGAAGATGATGTATTAGACTTTTAGTTTTTTCCCATGAATTTTTTTTATAAAGTTTCATACCTTAAATAGGCTAAACTAGTCATGAAATTTGACCTATATCCAAATAGGCCTAATGAGGAAGACAGCGACAAAACTAGGCAGAAGTGAGAAGAGATAAGGAATTGGTTGCCAAACATTAAGGATGGATCCAAATGCATGAGGTAATTAATAAATACCTATATCACATTAACCATTGAATATAACTTTTGATGATGCACACAAATAATAAAAAAATTGTTCTCAAAGTCACCTATCTAACAAGGTGAGGTATGTGCAGGATGAAGACATGAGATTGGTCTGTAAGACTAATATTGATATTAAACCTTGTAATATATCTATTCCAAGATGTTCTAAGGATGTTTAAGGATAATTAAAACTCATTTTAATTTAATATAAGTGTTCACATAGGTGTTCTAAGAATTGGTTTTCATGACTGTGTTTTTGGAGCTATAGGTAATTTTTTATGTATGAGTGAGAATGTTGTTCTTAAGTATTTTTTTGTAGAGTTTAAGAATCAAATGCACATGAATTTTCTATGCAAGTCTCATAATTTAATTTGAACACATTTGTATGCATCATGAGAAACTCATATGAACATGTGAAAATTCAAAGCGTTTTGATTGGGTTCTTAAGGCTTCTGTGCGGTTCTGAGTGAGCATATGAAGTTGATCAGTTTGAGGTATTTTTCCCTATTTGGTGAAATATAATGAATATTATGTTGAACCTAAGGTCATTAAAATTACATAAATGTGATTTTATGTTTGGGTTATATTGTAAATTTTAGTATATTCATCATATTTTAAAGATATACATTTTCACCGTGAGAAGGCCTAATTATGAGTAGACCTATTGAGTGGTTTAAGGATTGAAATGAGCTAAATGATGTTGGGGACCTAAGGTGAGCTTAATAAGGGTCTAATTGAGTCATTTGTAAAGTTTTTTATATATGTTTGGAGGATCAAGTGTTGATAATGTGCTATAATATTTACATGAATTTAGCATTGATGTCATGAAAGTTTCATTGATGTCATTCTAAGTTGTCTTTATTGTTCTTGAAGTTGAGTTCATAAGCCATGTACTTGAAAGACCTAGTGAGAAGTCATAGGCCTAGTAAGATGATGAGATTATTAGTATGAGACATATGTAAATAAGGTTTGAATTATGTGAGAATAGTATGAGATTTTATGACATGAGGATTAGGTTTTGATAATAGTAGAAGTGTTTTCAAAGAGTGTTTAAGGTCTAATTATGACCAATAGTTCAAAACCTAGTGTGTAAAGAGACCTAGTATGACCTAATGAGGGGTCAATTTTAGTTACAAATATTAAAAATATAATAATAACATTTCCATAGGTGTGATAGGTTTTTTTAAGTGTGTTGACCAAGTTTTATATCATATCCTAAAGGAGAAAGCATGAAAATTGGTGTTGAGATCCTCTATGTGCACATAATGGGGTGTTGCAAACTTGAGAAGGTTTGTATTATGTTCTTTGGCATGTGAAACATTTTAATGATATCCCAATTAGTTCATGAAAGTTTTTTAATTTTGATATCTTGAATTTCTTAGAATTATTTTTGGAGTTGAGAGGCAACCCTTTATGAATGATTGTTAAGAAGGGAAACTAGTCAAAACCCTCATAAAACCCTCATAATGACCCAATATGAGATATTTTGTCATTTATGGATTATATTTTTTTTATTTACCTATTTTTATATTTTTAACATTTAAATGACTCTTTTGAGTTTCTATAGGTGGTTATGATTTGTCATAAGAGTGAGTAGAAGTTATAGGAAACCCCTTACTGCATAGAATTTTGATTTAGCAAGCACGGTTGACAAGGTCAAAGAATGTAAATTATTGGATTATGATGTCTGAGACTTTTATTATGTTACCATGAAAGTTTTTTATCATTTTTTAGACCTTAAATATGTTAAACTAGTCATGAAATTTGACCTATCACCAAATAGGCCTAATGAGGAAGATAGTGATAAAACTAGGTAGAAGTGAGAATGATATTAAGGATTGGTTGTAGAGGATTATGGATGGATAAAATTGAATGGGGTAATTTTTAAATACCTATATCACATTTCACCCTTAAATATATATATTTATGATGTACACAAAAATTCAAAAATTTGTTCTCAAAGTGACTTGTTTAACACAGTGAGGTCTGTCTAAGATGAAGAAATGAGATAGGTTTGTAAGACCAATACTAGTATTTAAACTTGTAATATATATATATATATATATATATATATATATATATATATATATATATATATATATATATATATATATATAATAAGTATTCTTAAGGATAATTAAAACCAATTATAAGTGATAAAAGTGTTCACATAGATGTTTTAAGACTTGGTTTTCATGACTTAGAACACCTACGTGAACACTTTTATCACTTATAATTGGTTTTAATTATCCTTAATAATACTTATAACACACACACACACACACACACACACACACACACACACACACACACACACACACACACACACACACACACACACACACACACACACACACACACACACACACACACACACACACACACACACACACACACACACACACACACACACACACACACATATTATAAGTATTCTTAAGGATAATTAAAACCAATTATAACTGATAAAAGTGTTCACGTAGGTGTTCTAAGACTTGGTTTTCATGACTATGGTTTTGGAGCTACAGGCAGTTTTTTATGTATGAGTGAGAATGTTATTCTTGAGTATTTTTTCATATATTTGAAGAATAAAATTCACATTAATTTTTTATATATGTCTAATATTTTAATTTAAAAACATTTTTATTCATTATAAACTCCTATTAAGGTGTGAAAATTCAAAGGCTTTTGATTGGGTTCTTAAGGCATGTGTGCAGTTCTAAGTGATCATATGAAGTTGATCAATTTAAGGTATTTTACCATATTTGGTGAAATATAACGAATATTATGTTGAAAATAAGTTCATTTAAATTCTATCCATGTGATTTTATATTTTAGTTATGTGGAAAAGTTGAGTGTATGCATCATATTTTCAATATAGACTTTATGGCAATAAAAAGGCCTAATTATGAGTAAACCTAATTGAGTGGTTCAAGGAGTGAAATGAGATAAATGGTGTTGGGGACATAATATGAACTTATCAATGGTATAATTTATTCATTTTTTAATTTTTTCAAATATTTATGGAGGATCAAGGTGTTCCAAGGAGTTCTACGTGAAACATGTGCTTTGAGAAGGCCTAATTGCATTAGGTCTCTATTAGCCCTAACGGTGGTTTTGGACCTTAAAGGTAATGACCAAACTATGCATTGGGTTTTTTACTTATAAATTTTTTTTTATATATATTCCAAGTTTGATATAATTATGGATAGGTTTTGGCCAAATAATACTAATGAGAGAAAGAGTTAAGTATAAAGAGAAGGTATAATAGGCCTAATTTGACTAGTTAGAATATTAAGGACATAAGTGAATGATATAGAGTTTTGGAAAATAGGTAAAGGGATTTAAGATAATAATATATGTGTGATAAATATTTCATGAAGATATAACTATTTTTATATAGCTGATGATCAAGGTCATATGACCTATTTCTACCAAGGAAACACCTAGTTGAGCGAGAAGGTTTAAGAGGCTATTTGAGAGAGATGGAAGAGTGAGAAGAGAAAAATAAGGAGGTAATATTTATTTGAGTGAGAAATAGGTGTCCAAAGGTGATCATATATTTAAGGTATCTGAGTAGGTGCTGAGTTACTTAGGGGGTTGGCACCTCCTTGCAAGTTGGTGATTGTTAAAGGACTAGTTGAGTTGGTGCTTGACTAGTGAGGGGTTTTTTTATCCTTTTGGGGTTGGTGCCTCACTAAATTTTTGATCCATTAATTATATGACTTTATTCCAATTGTTTTAATAGTGGGTTTTTTTTTCCGTGAGTTTTTTCCACATATATTTTGTGTTCATATGTTATGTTCCTACTTCATACTCATATGAATGATTGATTATGCATTATTGTATCTATAGATTTGTTTTAAACTATTAATAGATGGTATATGGAATTTAAATAAGTTTTTTCACATTAATTCAGCCCCACCTTTAAGTTTTTGTTCTTATAACAATTAGTATCAGAGTAAACTCCCTTGTACAGGCCTAATAATCTAAGGGAGATCTTTGGATCACATGTATGGATTTTGATCATGAAAGTGTCTTTTATGATTTAAATGAGTATTTATCCAAATTCATTGAAATATCTTGTGAATTTTGTTAAAAATAGAATAATCATATAGAATAATGCACACATCTTAGAATGAAATTAAATATTTTAAAGGCATAAGTTGAGTAAGATGCAATCAAGATAGGGACATATCAAAAGTTTAAGGAGAGTACTGGAAAGCTTTAAAATATTTTGGATAATCAAAGGTCCTTTTATGATATGACAAGTCTTGTATTTAGATAAAAACAAAAGGAGTTCAAGGAAATTTAGTTTTTAAAAGTCATTAATCAATTAAGGAGTGATGAAGTTGGTAGAATCAAGACCTATGTATAAGTAATCAAGTTTGAAGTCAATCATCAACAAGCCAAGAAGGGTTTTTCTCCATCAAAGTATATCAAAGGTAGTGATGTATCATCCTATGATCATAAAAATAAAAATAAGGTTAAAAAATCATAGTATGTAGATTATTTCATTATTTATTATTTTTCTTAGGGTAAATTTGAACATAGAGTTATTGACTATATATGGAGAAGTAGAATTCTTTGTTATAACTATAACTAAAGAGGACACATTACAAGAGAGTGTAAGACAAGATCTATAATAAAAACTAGTCATGTTAATAAGACATTTAGTCATAACACTAAATAATGGATCAGTAAAGCATACTCAATGGGTAAATTAAAAGAGAAGCAAGAATCTAGAAGAGAAGAATCTATGATAGCCCAAACTACCTTTCATACTCAAAATGAAGATTTTAAGTGGTACATAGATAGTGTATGTTCAAGTCACATGATAGGAGATAAGATCATTTTTATCACTTTGATGAAGAATTCCATAGGTTCAGTAAGGTTTGGAGATAACACATCTACTAATATAGTTGGAAAAGATGTGTTGAGTTTGGATAATGGAAATAACAAGATAGAAAATGTTTTATATGTAGATGGATTAAAACATAACTTGTTAAGTGTGAGTCAAATGTGCACCCAACGTTGATTACAAAAGCCAATATAATTGAGAAAAATCTTTATGTACTAAATGAGATCACCAAAGAGAAGGTTTTCATGAGAAAGGTAGATAAAACGTGGCTATGGCATAGGAGGTTAGGTCATGTGAATTTTGAAAATCTAATCAAGATTAGCTCCAATGGATTTGTTAAGTATATGCCAGAGTTTTATAAACCTGTAGATGTTATTTTCAAGGAATTTCAACATAGTAAGTAGACTAGGAGGATATTCAAGTCTAAATAATACTCTACTAATAGACCTTTACAAATAATTCATATTGATTTATGTGATTTTACAAGGATTCAAAGTATTCACAGATATAATTTCTTCATGTTGCTTATAAATGACTTCATAAGAATGATTTGGGTAGCATTATTGAAGGAGAAGTCAGAAACTCTAGGTAAGTTGAAAACTTTCAAACCTTTGGTTGAAAATGAGATGAATGTGAGGATCAAGTGTCTTAGGTATAAAAAAGGAGGAGAGTTTTGGTTAAATGAGTTTGGTGAGTTTTTTGAGGTCAATGGAATAAGAATATAGTTCTCATCTTCTACAACACCTCAAAAAAATGGGGTGTTTGAAAGGAGAAATAGGAAAAATTCAACAAAATGCAAGGACCATGTTGAATGAATCAAAGTTGTCTGATGGAAAATAAAGAGAAGTTGTGAGTACTGTAGTTTACACCTTCAATAAAGGATAAATTAGGATCAATGGTGACAAGATTCCATATGAATTATGGAATGGAAGACCTATAAGTTTTGAACATTTTAAGGAATTTAGGAGTAAATTTTATATCAAGAGAGATGATGAGGACTTAGGCAAGTTTGACTCAAGTTTTTATGAAGTTATTTTCTTGGGATATTCATTAGTAAGTGTTGCCAATAGATGTTACAATAAGATATTGTAAGAGATAGTTGAAATCATAAAAGTGAAGGTTGATGAGACTAAGAAATTATATGCTCAATCAAAAAATGATAAAGAAATAATAAAGATAGATGACGATGAAGAATATATTGAGGAAAGAAAGGACTCAAAAGGTCCTTTTAGGCAGATTCAAAAAGATCACCTTAAATCTTAGATCACTGGAAACAAAAGTGTAGGTATACAAACAAGGAGAATAATGGTGAGTGATGTCAGTCAAGATAATGTTACCTTAATATCAAAATTTGAACCTAAAATCTATTTAGAATCAAGTGAATATGAGTTTTAGATAGATTTAATGAATGAATATTTAAATCAAATTGATAATAATGAGACTTGGGAGTTATTACACAGGCCTAAAGACAAAAATATCATTGGTACAAAATGGGTATTCAAGAAAAAGTTGAATGAGAATGGATAAGTCACTAGAAACAAGGCTATACTAGTATGAAATAGATATGCTCAAGTAAAATGAGTGGACTTTGAAGAAAATTTTTCTCTTATAGTAAGGTTAGAGGCTATTAGGATGTTTATTACCTATGCACATTTCAAAGGATTCAAGATATACTAGATGAATGTCAAGTTAGCTTTCCTAAATAGAAACTTGGATGAAGACATATACATTGAGTAACTTGAGGGTTTCTTATTTATTGATAAAAATAATTATATATACAAATTGAATAAGGCTCTCTATGGTCTAAAATAAACCCCTACAGTTTGGTATGCTAGACTAGACAAGTATTTTTTGGACCAAGGTTTCAAGAGAGGAGTTACATATAATAAAATATATATCAAGACTAAAAATGACCATCAATTTATAGTATTGGTATATGTGGATGATATCATCTTTTTTGAAACTAATTATAACATTACCAAAGCCTTTGCAGAGGTAATGAAGATATAATTTGAAATGTCTACACTTGGATAATTATCTTTCTTTCGTGGACTTCAAATCAGTCAATCTGAAAAAGGTATGTTCATTTAATAGGTCAAGTTTATAAAATATATGTTTAATAAGTTTGAAATGGAATATATCAAATATGTGAGTACACCTATGGTTACAAGATGAAAACTAATCAAGGAAGATGAATCCTTAAGGGTCAGTCAGACAAAATATAGATCCATGATTGGGAGTTTGTTGTATACTACTACCTCTAGACCTAAAATCATGCAAGAAGAAGGTTTAATGGGAATATTTCAAGTATATCCTAAGTAAATTCATCTACAAGATGTTAATAGGATACTTAGGTATCTCAAGATAAATATGGAATATAGATTATAGTACCCAAGGAGAAAGAAGTTTGATATAGTAGCCTATAGAGATGCAGATTGGGTTGGGAGTCTAAATGATAGAAAGAACACTAATTGAGGAGTATTTTTCTTAGGTAAGTGTCTAGTCTTATGGTTAAGCAAGAAATAACCATTAGTGGATTTATCTACTTGTGAGGCTGAGTATATTTTAGTAGCTTCATGTTGTACTCGAGTGTTATGGATGATAAAAACCTTGAGAGACTACAAGGTGGATTTTGATGGTCCTAGTCCTATTTTTTTTTATAATAATAGTGCCATAAGTTTTTCAAAAAATAATATCATGAATTAAAGGACCAAGCACATTCCTATCAAGTATCATTTCTTAAGAGAAAAGGTCAGTGAATAAAGTATTAAGCACAAATTTGTGTCTACTAAGGATCATATTGTAGATAACTTGACTGAGCCTCTTCCAATTGTTACTTTTGAACATCTGAGATAAGAATTAGGTGTGGTTCTTATTTATATCAATCACTAAGCAAGTCAAAGTGCTTAGGGAGAGATAATAAGGATATTCTTTAGATATAAGATTAGGAATAAAGTGCACAAGTTTTAAGGTCAAAGGGGGAGTCATATAAAGTTTTCAAGAAGAAGATGTCTAATGTAGTGATTTTTCATTAATTTTAAATGTGGATATTTATCTATATGGGGATATGTATCCCAATAAGAGAAGTTTACTTGAATGATTGCCATTAATGAGTTTTTACCATCAATGACAAAGGGGGAGATTGTTTATAATGTGTTATAAGGTATGCATTAATTTTTTGTTGATGTCATGAAAGTGTTATTGATGTTATTTTAAGTTGTCTTTGTTGTTCTTGAAGTTTATTTCATAATCCATGTACTTAAGAGACCTAATAAGAAGGCATAGGCCTAGTAGCATTCTAAAATGAGTAGTATGAGACCTGTGTAAATAAAGTTGGTAGTGTGTGATCATGGTATGTAGTTTTATGACATGAGGATGAGGTTTTGATAATTTTTCAAGTGGTTTCAAAGTGTGTTTAAGGTCTAATTATGACTGACAGTTCAAGACCTAGTGTGCAAAGAGACCTAGTATGACCTAATGAGGGGTTAAGTTTAGTTTCCAAGGTGTCAAAGCTCATAAGAACATTCCAATATGTGTAATAATTTTTTTTAATTTTGTTTACCAAGTTTAATATCATATCCTAAAGGAGAAACCATGAAAATTGGTGTTGAGATCCTTTATGTGCACATAATAGGGTGTTACAGACCCAAGAAGGTTTTTATTATGCTCATGGGCACATGAAACCTTTTCATGAGATATTTAATATTTCTTGTATGTTGGGGAAGGTTAATATCTTTAATTTCCTAGAATTAGTTTTGTATTTGAGGGTAAATTCTTTACGAACGATTGCTAAGAAGGGAAACAAGTAAAAACCCTCTTAAACCCCTTATAATGACCTGATTGGAAATATCTTGTTGATAATGGATCAAAATGGTTTTTTGACATATTTTTATGCTTTTAACATATAAATGTATCTTCCATGTTTCTCCAAGTTGTTGTTTTTTTGTTATAAGAGTGAGTAAAAGCTATGAAAAACTACTTATTTCTTAGAATTTTGATATAGCACGTAGGGTTGACCAGGTCAAAGCATGAAAATTATTTTAGGATGACATGTGAGAAATTTATTTATTTTTTTCCATGAAATTTTTTGATCAGGTTTCAGACCTTAAATATGATAAACTAGTCATGAAAGTTGACCTATCACCAAATAGACCTAATGAGGAAGACAGTGACAAAACTAGGCAGAAGTGAGAATGAGATTAGGGATTGGTTAAAATATATTAGGGATGGATAAAAATGAATGGGGTAATTATTAAATAGCTATATCACATTTACACATTTAATATAATTTTTTATTGTGTACATGAAACAAGAAAAAAAAAATTCTCAAAGTGACCTAAGAGTTGGTTTTCATGACTGTGTTTTTGGAGCTACAAACAGTTTTCTATGTATGAGTGAGAATGTTGTTCCTGAGTCATTTTTAATATATTTTAATAATAAAATTCACATGACTATTTTATAAATTTATCATAGGTTAATTTAAACATATTTTTATTCATTATAAAATCTTATTAAGGTGCTAAAAGTTAAAGGCTTTCAACTGGGTTCTTAAGGCATGTGTGTAGTTTTGAGTGAGCATATGAAGTTGATCAATTTGAGGTAATTTTTAAATATTTGGTGAAATATAATTAATATTATGTTGAAAATTAGGTCATTTATATTATATAAATGTGATTTTTTATTTTATTTATGTGTCAAATTTGAGTTTATGCATCACATTTTCAAGACAAACTTTCTGGCAGTGAGAAGACCTAATTGTGAGTAGACCTAATTGAGTGGTTCAAGGAGTGAAATGAGATAAATGATGTTGGGAAAATAAGTTCAACTTATTATGGGTATAATTTATTAATTTTTTAAGTGTTTCATACGTTTTTTATTCTCAAGTATTTTCAAGTAGTTTTAAGCGAAACGTGTGCTTTGAGAAGGCCTAATTGCATTAGGTCTCTATTAGGCCTAAGGGTGGTTTTGGACCTTAAAGGTAATGACCAAAATTTTTAGTGGGTATTTCACTTTTGAAAACAAAAATTATATTCCAAGGTTTATATAATTATGGATACTTTTATTTTTACCAATATGGGTGAGAGCAAGAGTTAAGTATAAACAGAAGGTCTAATAGGCTTAATTTGACCAATTAAAATATTAAGGACATGAGAAAATGATATAGATATTTTGAAACAAGGTAAATGGATTAAATACCATAATATATGTGTTATAAACATGTCATTAATATTTAACTATGTTTTTATAGGTGATGAGCACGTTCATATGATCAAATTTTGCTAAGGGCTAGTTGAGCGAGAAGGCCTAATAGGCTATTTGAGAGAGATAAAAGTGTGACAAGATAAAAATGAGGTAATATTAAGTTAAGTGACAAATATGTGTCCATATTTTATTATATATTCAATTTATTTTAGTTGGTGCTAAGTTACCTAGGGGGCCAGTGACTCCTTGTATGTTGGTGTGTGATAAAGGACTAGTTGAGTTGATGCTTGACTATGAGGGGTTGGTGTTCTTTATGGGGTTGGTGCCTCACTAATTTTTTTATATATTAATTATAGGAATATATTATAAGTTTTTTATCCATTGTTTTATTTCTCATCAGGGTTTCCCTCATAGATCTTGTGTTCATGTGTTATGTTCCTACTTCATTCTCATATGAATGATTGATTTGTTAGAGGTACATTCATTGAGAAGGGGATTGAATCAGTGATGAAAGATAATCCAATTCAATTCCCAAATATTAAAAATTAAACAAATATTATCATGATGAATACAAATTAACCATTGAAATTAACAAAGAAGATATAGCAAGACAAAACACATAACACATGATATATGTGGGAAACCCTCTTGGGGGATAAAACCCATTAAAACCTATAAGATGGAATACAATCCTGTAAATCAATATCCAATATTTATACCAGCACCAACTGATGAATTAATACCCATCCCTTATTTTAGTGAGACACCAATCCCATAAGGAGCTATTGCCCCTATCTAGCAAAACACCCATAACTAAACCTTTAGCAAGCTTTATCTTGTAAGGAGGAACTAATCCCATAGACAACTAATAAACCAATTAGAGTTTAGTTGATGGAAGAAGGACAAAATAATTTGGATGGTAAATCATGCTTCATGATGTAAAATTCTCTTCAATTGATGATGACCACATTTTTTTTCACTCTTCACCTCCAATCTCTCTCAAGCTACCTCTAGGACTAACTCGCTCAAGTTGCCACATTTAGGCTCATTAGGTCTAATGACCTATGTATCCTCCTGCATCAACTTGATTACATAAGCATGTTTTATCCTCTTCACTCTTTATTTGTCTTGAATTACTTTTACCTTCTCTTTCAAATTTTATCTCCTTTTCTTGAATCCACACTCTCATAATTAGCATAAATAGGCCAATAATGCCTTGTATTTATGCCACTCTCTTAGTATAACCCATATTGGTTGGCCAAAATGCTTACCATACTTATTCTACCTTTGAAATATGTCTTGATACACATTACATGTAATAACCACACATTCATTAGGTTAGCCAATACCTCATCATCCCCAAACCACCATTAGGTCTTGTTGAGACATAAAACAATTAGGCCTTTATACTCATACGTTATAACTTAAACTCCTTGGGCCACTTTTAACTTATAAAAAATATTTAAATACATAAAAATTATCTCCAATATACCATTTATTACTCTTTCATGATCCCATTCCACCTATAACACCAACTCAACACTTGACCCTACCAATTAGGTCTCCTCATTCTTTAGGTCTTCATACATAGAAAACATAGTCTCAAACTTATATATCAACTACTCAAGTATTTATAATATCCATATGATTATATCACATGGTTCAAACCTTTAGTAACTATATAATTCCTTCATGTGCTTTAGATACTTCAACACAAGCTCTACGCACTCAAAATGACCACTCAGACTGGTCACATATAGTCAAAATATAGTCAAACCATTTTGACTATCCACAACTGAATATGGGAAACATAAGACCTAAAATACCTTATCATGAACCTTTAAGACATCCTTGAAATATTCATATTCATTTGTTTCCTCAATTCTTCTTAGAACACTTTCAACTTACCTCTACAAGATGGTCACCCAAACTGCCAATGATTCAATAAACATAATCAACTTTGAATCATAATATATTTTATTTTATGAAAATTAAAATATTATAATCAACTTCTATATATGTTCCTTGAATTCATATTTAACTTTTATTTTTAATCCATCAATAAATTCATCCTAGATCAAAAGATATTAGCAAAAAATACAAACTAGTTTTTCCCTTTGCTAATTTAAATACCAAAAATCACTAGTAAATGCCAATGTTTTAGACACATGTATTCATATCATGCTCCTTAAAAGCTAGATAAAATGCACTCCATTTATCTCCTCAGGAGTATCCTTGTATTTACCTTACATTTCTCACCATTGATCTTAAATCCTCACTTTTGAGATCAAGCCACTTGGCAGCCTTGCATGCCCTATATGTACCCTATAGTCAGTCTCCAATGAAACTATACCACTTGGCAATCCTATGTGCCTTTTGAGCATCCTTTAACATATTAACTTAATATGCATTGTTGGATCACTATCTGACAATATAATTTAGTCCATTATATCCTTATCTATTTAGATTAATTACTCATCATAGATCTTCATCACTTGATTAAAATCTCACTGTAGATCTTCGATAATGCAAATTTGTTTATGGGAACCACTATAATCTGCCTTGAAGTCCAACTTTTAACCTTAATAACTTTTTCTAAACTAAACATCATGACCTAAATTTTGAACCACATGATCAAATTTCATATGGGGATCCATCCATATATCAAACTACTCTTGAAACTTTCACATGTGAAATATGACATCATCAAACTGCTTATACAACCTTATCTATCAAGATGACTACTTAAACTTAGACACTCATATGACTACTCTAATGAATTCCTTTCATTTTCATAAGCACTCTTAACACCCTATAGGTTCTTTATAACATGCCCATACCATCAATATCATCCATCCATTATTTAAGTAAGCAAATACTCTCCAAACCATCAATCTAATCACTTTATCATTAATGCACTATGAATCATGACCAAGATTGACATAAATGACAATCATGACATTCTTAGGACACCAAGAAACTATTTCCAAAAATATACCCCTTTGTCATTAATGAAAAACCACACTCATAATGCCTTCTCTTAATCTAAACATCTCCTCCATTCTGATCTTTCTCCCCCTTTGACATTAATGATAAAGGGTCATTTTATCAATATGCTAACTTGATCATTGACCTCACATACTACTCATAGAGATTTTAAATTTCCCCCTAACATCAAGCTCCATCTCATGTCATCTTTTATTTGACATACACCAATATAAACTTGGAATTCTCTAATCCTTGGACCTATCAAAAACTATTCATAGAGCTGGCAAGCTCCCCCTAACACCATGCACATCTTCAATCTACTATCCTCAACAATACTGATCTAACCTTCTCAATATTTTTCACCTATAAGATGACTTCTCACACACCTTAGAATCAAACCAATTTAAATCAACATACTTTTAGTTGATTTTTTCCACTTGAGTTAATGAAGCATACCAAACAATACAAGCTTATCAAATTGAAGCATCTCACAAATGCTCCCCTTTAGATCATGACCACATATACAACCAATATCTACTCCTTCACACATCTTTCTCAAAATAAACATGTAAAAACATCATACCACACTCAAGACACCTAATTTATCTCTCCCTAAATTCATTTTTCTCCTAATCACACCACTTGAAGCCACAAACCAAAAGATAGCAATGAAAACATGCACAACTTCTCACAAGATTGGCATACCTTATTTGAAGACACCTTCACCCTTGCATAATCTACCAACTTCTAATATTCTTGGACCTAAGATACCTTCATTACAATCTTTATCATGCAACACAACCAAGACCCAATAAACATCCACCATGTTTCCTCTTTTTGTAAAGTTTCTCCTTGAATCTTAGAGAGACAAACCCCTTTGACATAGTAAGACTAAAAATCCCAAACTTAAGAGACTCCCATATTTCCATAGTTATTTTAATTTCAGTCCTACCTCATCACCAAATTGACTTTGAATGGATCCTTAACTTCATTCTTTGCTTTAAACTTATCAACAAATGTGGAAAACAAAAACTCTTAACTTTTCTTTAAGTCTATCATGGCAAACAAACCATCTTTGGTCTCAATCTGATCTCTCCTAATATAATTAGGTCTCTAAATCCATTTTTACCTCTTCCTTGCACTCTACGAGCTCCATATCCATTGATATACCTTGAGAATCTATCAACCTTACTAGGATAGGATTTTGCAATGTGACCAATATGATGACAACTAAAAAAAACAACATTATTCATACCTTTTGTTTGATGATGACTATGAACTCCTTTTGACAAGTTACTTTTCCTTTTTGAACTCTTTGGCTAGTCTTCCGTTTTGCACTCTAGGATCCTGATTAAACTTATCTTGAATTGATGGTCTTTACTTATAGAACCTAGTAATGTGGCCAACTTTTTGAAACCTATAGCAAACAATGTCTTCCATACCATTTTATTGAATATGGAAGTGATATCCCTTTCTCTAATTTCTTCTTATTACATAGTCATTTGCCCTATGACCAATAATATGATATATGAAACAATTCCCTATAAAATATTGTGCATACCTTGAAGAATTTGGCTATTTGATTGTCTTCTTCCTTTTGCTCTTGACTAGATCTAGTTTTTGATCTTTCATTCTACTATCCTCTTTATCTTATTATGGTTTATTTTGTTCTTCTTCATTATTTCCTATCTGGATTATGAATTTTCATGCTCATCCTTTATAAAAACAAGATTAGTATTTAATTGAGCACATTTATCTTCTTTAGCTCTCATGCTTGAACTTGTTGCCTCTGACTAAATTCTAAGTTGTTTGATGGTCTTCTTATCTTCCTTGTCTTCTTTATCCATGTCATCATTGAATATACATGCTTGATCTTCCATGGACTTGATTAGTTCTTGATTATTCTTTTCCTCTCTGATGGACTTTCTTGACAAAAAATTTTCAAGAGACATGACTTGTGCTTCAAGACCTTTGATCATATTCCTAATTTTATGATTCCTCTTCTTTTGTTCCTTCAATTATTTAAGTGTACTCATGAGCTTAGATTCTAGATCAACATCTTCTTCCTCATTGTCATAAAATTATTCTTATTCACTACTATTATGGAAAACTTCTTCATCAAACATGATGATCTTTTCTTTTGAACAACTTTCCTTTTTACCCATATTATACCTTAGATCACCTTCAAGTGGTTAAACTTGTAATGAAGATCCTACTCTGATACTAATTATTAGAGGTATAATCACTAAGAGGGGGGGTGAATTAGTGATTTAATATAATCTAATTCAATTCCCAACTCTTAAACATTTAGCACATACAATCATGATGCATACAAATTCCCAACTCTTTAAAATGAACAAGGAAGATATATAAATATCAAGAACAAAACACATGATACATGTGGGAAACCTCTTTAGGGGATAAATCTCAATGAACCCTGTAAGATGAAATAAAGTCATATAAAATAAGATCCAACATTTAGACCAGATTCTACTTATCAAAGAACACCCATCCCTTAGTTTAGTGAGACACCAATCCCATAATGATCTACTACCCTTGTCTATCTAAGCACCCACAACAACTATACCTTTATCAAGCTTTATCTCACAAGGAGGAACTAACCCACTAGGTAACTAAGAACCCACTTTAATACCTAGAATAGATCATCTTAAACACTTGGTTTTTCTCTTCAACTCATAATGACCACTTTTGTTTTCACTCTTCACCTCCAATCTCTCTCAAGTTGCCTCTAGGACTAACTCACTCAAACTGCCTCTTCTAGGCTCATTAAGTCCAATGACCTTTATGTACTCCTACATCAACTTTATTAAAAATCATGACTGGTCCTCTTCACTCTTTATTGGTCCTCAATGACCTATACCTTCTCTTTTAAAATTTCTCTCCTTCACTTGAATCCACACTCTCATAATTATCACAAATAGGCCAACAATGCCTTGTATTTATACCACTCTCTTGGTATAACCCATCTTGGTTTGTCAATATTCTTACCATAATTTTTATACCTTTAAAATAGGTCCTCATCTATGTTAAATGTAAGAATCACACACTCTTTAGGTCAACCAATACCTCATTATCCCCAAACCACCATTAGGTCTTGGTGAGACCTAAAACAATTAGGCCTTCATATTAATATGTTACAACTTTAATTCCTTGGGCCACTTTAATCTTCTACAAAATATTTAAACACATAAAATATATCTCTAATATACCCACTCCATCATGGTTTCACACCACTTAAAACACCAACTCAACACTTAACCCTACCAATTAGGTCTCCTTGCTCTTTAGGCCTTCATACATAGAAAACATAGTCTCAAACTTCTGAAGAAAATACTCAAGTATTTCACATAGACATATGATTATATCACATGGGTGAAACCTTTAGGACCTCTTCAACACCTTCATGTGATTTATATACTTTAACATAGACTCTAAGCACTCAAACTAACTCTCTCAAAATGACCACTCATATTGGTCACATATAGTCAAACCATTTTGACTCTCCACAACTGAATATGGGTAACATAAGACCTCTAATAACTTCTCATGAACCATTGAGAATTCCTTGACATATTCATATTCATTTGTTTCCTCAAAGATATTAATAACACCTTCAACTTACCTCTAAAAGATGGTTACTCAAACTACCAGTGAATTTAATAAATATAGTCAACTTTGAAGCACAATATCTTTGATTGTATGAACATTAAAATATTCTAATTAACCTCTCTATATGTTCCTTGATGTTATATTAAAATATTATTTTTAATCCATTAATAAATTAATTCTAGATAAAAATATATTAGTAAAATACTACAAACTAGTTTTTCCCTTTGCTAATTCAAATGCCAATGGTCACTGGTAAATGCAAATATTATAGATATGTGTCTTCATCTTGTGCTCCCTACAAGCTAGATCAAATGCACTATATTGATATACTTAGGAGTATCTTGGTCTTTACCTTGCATCTTTCACCATTTATCTTAGATCCTCTCTTTTGAGATCAAGCTACTTGGTATCACCTTCTTCCCTCTACGTACCCTACATTTAGTCTCTAATTAACTTCCACCACTTGGCATCCCCACGTGCCTTCTGAGCATCCTTTGACATATTGACTCAATACGTACCATTGGATCACTATCTAACAAGAACATGTACTCTATTAGATCCTTATCTAGTTATATTAATTTCTCATCATATATCTTCATCTCTCGATTAAATGCTTACCTTACATATTTGATAATGTAAATTTGGCTAAGTATGGGAATCACTATAATCTATGTGGAAGGCCAACTTTACACCTTAAAAACTTTTTCTACGCTCAACCTCATGACCTAAAATTTGAACCACATATTTACCTTTCATAGGAAAATCCATCCATGTATCAAACTACTCCTAAAATGTTCACATCTATGAAATATGATGTCATCAAACTAATTATTTAGCCTTATATGTCAAGATGACTACTTGAACCTAGACATTCATATGACTACTCTAATGAATTCCTTTCATTTCCATAACCACTCCAAGAACTCAAAACACCCCATAGGGTCTCTGTATCATGTCTATACCATAAATATCATCCATAAATTACTTAACTAAGAAATCACTATCCAAACCATGAATCTAATCACTTTTTCATTAATTCACTATGAATCATGACCAAAATTGATATCAATGACAACCATGATAGTCTTAGGACACCAAGAGACTATGTCCAACATGATTATGCATTATTATATCTCTATATTTATTTTGAATTATTAATAGAAGGTATATGGAATTGAAATAAGACTTTTCACACTAATTCACCCCCCTCTTAGTGTTTTTGCTTCCAACATCAATGTGTTCTAATGAAGCCTAAGTGAAATGTGTGCTTTGAGAAGGCCTAATTGTATCAAGTCTCTAGTAGGTATAATGGTGGTTTTTGCCCTTAAGGGTAATTGGTAACCTATGTAGTGGGTGTTTTACTTGTGAAACATATTTTTTGATCTATTACATCAGTGATCTAAGTATGGAGAGGTTCTTGGCCAAAAAATATGGGTGAGATCAAGATTCAAGTATAAAGAGAAGGTTTAATAGGCTTGATTTGACTATTTAGAATATTAAGGATTATGAGTGAATGATATAGAGTTTTTTAAACTAGGTAAAGGATGTGAAGACCATAATAGAGGTGTTTTTAATATGTCATGAAGGTTTAAATATGCTTCCACATGTGATGATTAGAGTCATAAGATCTAATTTTGCTAATAAAAGGGCTAGTTGAGTGAGAAGGCTTAATAGGATATTTGAAAGAGATAAAAGACTGAGAAGATCAAAATAAGGAAGTCATATTTAGTTGAGTGAGAAATATGTGTCCAAGGGTGATCAAAGATTCAAGGTAGATAATTTGGTGCTCATTTGCTTAGGGGGTTAGCACCTCCTTACAAGTTGGTGCTTGTTCAAGGACTAGTTGAGTTGGTGCTTGATGAGTGATGGTTAGTGATCCTTGTTGGGTTGGTTCCTCACTAAAATTTTGATTCATTGCTTATAAGACTTTATTCCAAGCTATGTATCAGTGGGTTTTATACCCCAAGAGGTTTTTACCCATATATCATGTGTTCTTATGTTGTTTGATTTCATAGATTCTTATGTATACATTGGTTAATGTATGTATATAAATGCTTCATGAATGTCAAGTGAATTGAAGGATTATTTTAATGTAACTAAATAAAACCCCCCCTTTCTATATATATACTTCTAAAATTTGGTATAAGATCAGGTCCTCTGAAGGAGGCCTAATAACCTAAAGGAAATCCTAAGTAGGTCAAAATGGCAAGTCAAGCAAAAGGTGGTTTTTCTACAAGTAAGGATGTATTGTTTAATAGATTTAATTATGATTTTAGATTGCCAAGATAAAGACATATTTGATGTATCAAGGTCATGATGTTTGGCAATCAATCTAGGATGGATATACTGTACCCCATATTCTTACAAATGTATTAAGAAAGAAGGCTAGTGATAATAATTCAACAGTAATGAATGGTATTATTTATGCCCTATCAGAGGAAAAAATTGTGAAGGTGATGAACTATATGTTTGTTAAGAAAATGTGGGACAATTTTAAGACTATCCATGAGAGAGACTCCAAGTTAAATTTGGCTAAGTTTCAAACCCATATAATATAGTTTGAAAGCCTAAATATGAATGAATATGAGACCATTATAGCCTACTTGTTGAGGGTTGATGAAGTGGTCAACATCGTAAGAGGCCTAGGTAAATAATTAAAATAATATATTGTTGTTCAAAATGTTTTCAGAACTCGAACTCCCAAATTTTATTATAAAGTGTCTTTTGTTGAATAAATGCAAGATCTAAACAAGCTAGAGATGGATTGACTTCATGGCACCGTAACATCCGATGAGATGAGGACAAGTGATGGAAGACCTTCAAAGGAGGAAGTTGCATTAAATATAGAAAATAAATCAAAAGAGAAGAAGACACAAGGTAAGAAATTCAAATATAATGATGAATCTTATATTTATGATGATGATGTGATAGATATGTTTGCTATAAAGTTAAAGATATGCTTAGGTAAATACAAGGGTAAGTTACCCTTTAAATTCTTTAATTATGGAGATATTGGACACTATGATAACAAGTTCCATCATAAGTATAAGGCAAAGGATTATGAAGATCATGATGATGATAAAAAGTCTTATAGGTCTAATAAGAGCAAGAAAATACTTAGACAATATGATGACAAGAAGAAATTTTTAAGAACAAAAGTTTGTACACCAAGGAAGATTACATTTCATCTAATGAGAGTGAAAGAAGTGATTCTAAGAGTGACCATTAAGGTCATGATCCTGATGTTAATAAATTACTTTTCATTTATAAATAAGCAAGCTATTAAAATTAAAGAAGAGTCCATATGGATTGGAGATAGTGTTGGTGATTTAGATAAAGAATAAAATGAGGTAGACTTTGAGGCTAAGTTGATGAATACTCTATAAGAATTGAATATGGTGAATAAGAAGAATAGGGTGATGAGTTTTTCTATCAAATACTATGAGTAAAAAATCAACTTATTTGAATATAGACTAAGCAACAACTCCAAGGAATAAGAGCAAATAGTCAAACAAGTGGAGACTCAACTTGAGATTGTGATTGCAAGCCTAAATTCCAAAGAAGAATAATGTGTAAGGTATGTAACTAAAGTTTATTCCTTGAGATTTGAGTTGAATCAAGCATAAATTATGATTAAGTCCTTTATGAGGTTTGAAAATAGTACTAATGATCTAGACAACATTCTAAGTAGTCAAAAGACTATTAATGACAAAACAAGCCTTAGTTTTAATGGAGACCAAAAGAACACTAATGAAATCAAGAAGCTCAATGATAAATCAAAGAATTAGGGTATTGTAAGAATGAAGGCTAATCTTATTAGTTATCCTAATATTATAAGTTATTCTAACACTTTCAATGGTTATTATTATTCATGTAACCAATTTGGTCATAGAAAAAGGGATTATAGAAGGCCCTTCAAGAATGAATATGCATGGAGAAATAGGAGATACATAATTCAAGAGGTATGGATCATGGTGTGTTTCCATCAAGATGAATAGTGTGTTTCAATTGTTAAAAGGTTAGTCATATTATAAAGTACTATAAGCATGTATTCTCAAATCAAAACAAGAAAGTTGAGACTCATATAATGAAAAAAAGAAGACAAGATAGTGAGTGTAAACATAAGGTAACTAAGGTTGATTACCAATATATAAATATAAGAGGACTATTTACCATGGTAGAGCCTAGTCCATATATGAAGGAGTGTGAATAATTGTCTCTATAAGCTTAGATTGTGGATGAAGAAGTCAAGACCAATAAGCCAAGTCAAAATGTTGTTCAAAATGAGATTGAAGAGGTCAAGCCAAAAGGGATATTCAAGCCTAAGAGGATCATGAAGGAATTTTAGTTTAGGAAGGACATAGAGATCTGGGAATCTCCTAAGTTTGTGTTGCTTTAGTACTCAAAATAATAGAGGTGACTCCATTAGGCTTCATAGAGACACTCAACTAGTGATCAAAATCATGAAGGATGATTGGTCTTATGGGGAGTTTTTATTTTATTTATTGGCATTTAGACCCAAGTTGCAATCAAGAGTTTACTTCAGGTGTGATCGTAATATATAGGTCACAAAAAAAATTGTATGATGACTCGATCAAACCAAGTCATAATATTTATAATGTATTAAAATCTTGTGGAGGTAAAGGAAGCCAATTGTGCTTTAATAGTAGGTATTTAATCTTGATTTGTGTTAAGCTCGTTTATAAATAAAAGGTGTGTTGTTCTAAGTCTAAGCACTCATAACACCCCCATAGGGTCTCTAAAACATGCCCATACCATCAATATCATCCATCAATCTCTTAACTAAGAAAAAACTCTAAAAATCATCAATCTGATCACTTTGTCATTAATGCACTATGAATCATGACCAAGCTTGATATCAATGAAAACCATGACATTATTAAGACACCAAGAGATGATGTCCAACATGATTATGCATTTCTATATCTCTAGATTTATTTTAAATTATTAAGGTAAGGTATATGGAATTGAAATAAGATTTTGCACACTAATTCACCCCCCCTCTCAATGGTTGTGCTTTCAACATCAAGGTGTTATAATGAGGCCTAAGTGAAATGTGTTCTTTGAGAAGGCCTAGTTATATTAGGTCTCTATTAGGCATAATGGTGGTTTTGGCCCTTAAAGGTAATGGTTGAAATATGTAGTGGGTATTTCATTTTTGAAACATATTTTTGATCTATTACATCAGTGATCGATATATGGAGAGGTTCTTGGCCAACCAATATGGGTGATATCAAGATTCAAGTATAAAGAGAAGGTCTAATAGGCCTAATTTGATGATTTAGAATATTAACGTTTATGAGTGAATGATATAGAGTTTTGTAAACTAGGTAAAGGGTGTGAATACCATAATATATGTGTGTTGAATATGTCATGAAGGTGTAACTATGCTTATATAGGTGATGGTTAGGGTCATAAGATCTAATTTTGATAATAGAAGGGCCAGTTGAGTGATAAGGTCTAATAGGATATTTGAAAGAGATAGAAGAGTTATAAGAGCAAAAGAAGGAAGTCATATTTAGTTGAGTGAGAAATAGGTGTTCAAGGGTAATCATAGATTCAAAGTAGCTAAATATTTGTATACCTTAGATAGTCTAAACTAGTCATGAAAGTTGACTAGTTGCCAAATAGGCCTAATGAGGATGACAGTGATAAAACTAGGCAAAAGTGAGAATGAGATTAAGGATTAGTTTCATAAGATTACAGATGGACCCAAATTCATGGTTCACTATTAAATAATTATATCACATTTCATCCTTGAATATAATTTTTGATGATGCACATAAATAAGAAAAAAAATTGTTCTCAAAGTGACTTATTTAACACAATGAGGTATGTGTAGGATGAAGACATGAGATTGGTCTGTAAGACCAATATTGATATTAAACCTTGTAATATATATATTCCAAGATTTTCTAAGGATTTTTAAGGATCATGAAAACCCATTTTAAGTTCATAAAATTATTCATAGGTATTATAAGAATTGGTTTTCATGAGTGTGTTTTTGGAGCTACATGAAATGTTAGAGGTATAAACCACTAAGAGGGGGGGTGAATTAGTGGTGGAAAATAATCAAAATCAATTTCCAAACCCTTCAAACACATAATCATTTAAAATAACCATTAATGAATTATTTAAGATGTTTAAAGCAAAAAATAAATAGATAATTCAAGATTACACACACAACACAAGATCTATGTCGGAAACCCTATTGGGAAATAAAACCCACTCTCAATCCTATAAACACATGGACTACTTGTCCTATAATAAGTATGAAAACATGAGACTTCACAAGGAGTATTTACCCCTAATATGGTCAAGTCCTTTTCATTAGACTTTAGTGAAACACCTATTCTATAAGGAGAACCAACCCTTATGATGGACAAGTCCTTCTAACCAAAATTTAGTGAAAAACCTATTCCACAAGGATCACCTACCCATAATATGTTAATTATTTCTAACCTATATGTTGATCACCCTCCCAACACCTATGATATGAACATCTCTACCTTTGCACTAATGTCTTCAACACTTGATGATGGACCTTTAATTTTTAACCCCTATAAAACACCTTCTCTATCTCATACATGTCTCTCACATAGGAATGCCACGAAATATCTTCCTCTTCACTCAAATTTCCATCATATACACACTTAGACTTGGAAATCCTTTTTCTATTCACTTCTCTCCCCAATATTCAAACCTAAAAGAGCACTATTTTTGACATAAAAAATATAACCTATAATTCATACACAAAGTCATCAACCTTTTCTACTCTACAACCCATCCACTACGCACATACCCTTTCTTCTTTCCTTCACTCTTCAATTCTTACACACACCTCTTATTACAAGTCTAGAAATCACCACCTTTCATTTAACCTTTATAGAGCCATCATGATTATTGCCTTCTAGGTCAAACATAATACTTTCCTTATCCCTTAAGACATCTAACATAACCAAATACCACTCTCACAAGTTGGCCATAACAACTATGGATCACACTTAAGCAATTACACATTTCAATTAGGCCTTAGTAGCCCTTATAGGTCTCATGGAGACCTATTCACTCCTTTAACACTTCAACCAGAAAATTAAAAACATGGGACCACTTCTAAATGGATAGGTCTACTCCACATGACCTATTATATATCTTCAAATGATTACAGTCATCATTACACACCACTATTTATGCTCAATCTACTCAAACATCAGCCTTGTATACAACAACACCATGAACAAACAAACAGTCAACTTCTAAAAATTTGTTCATATTAAATATGGATTGGTCAAACCTCTAAAATCCATATAGATCATCATTATGGAGTCTAAAACACTCTCCAATAGCTACGTCTCCTTGAAACATCCAAATACCATCATAATATATCAAAATATCCTTCTTGGGTTACTTCAAGAACATGGTCAAACACATAATCAACTTTGGAACTTAATAACCTTAATTCATTGGATGTAAATTGAAGTCCTCTATAAATTTTATTTTTACTGCATCAATAAATTAGTCCTAGATCAAAATTTATAGCTCAAAAACTAAGCACTATTTTTCCTTTATTAATTTGAATATTCAAATTCTAATGGTCAATATTAAACATCAAACACTTTGCCATCATCTTGTGTCCTCTTACCTTTGATCAAATACACACTATCGATATCTTTGAGAGTATCCATATATTTAAATATGCTAAACATTTATCACTTTAACCTCATCTCATGATCCCTATAAATATTGACAAAATACATACCATCAATCTTCTTAGAATTAGTTTTGTCTTTACCTTTGCTCACTATTAAACATCGAGCACTTGTTATCATCTCATTGATCCCTAACAATTTGAAACAAATGTGATTCATTAATCTATTCAAGATTATCATGGACTTTAACCTAATTAAACATATATCACTTTGACCTCATCTCATGTTTCCTATCAACTTTGACCAAACATGCACCATCAATCTCCTCAAATTAGCATGGTCTTTACCTTTGCTCACTATTAAACATCGAGCACTTTTCATCATCTCACTACTTCTTGATAATTTGGAAAAAATGTGCTCCATCAATCTCTTTGAAATTAGCCTGGACTTTAACCATCTTAAACATTAGACACTTTGACCTCTTTGACTCAATATTCATCATATATTTGCATCTATATGAATACCCACTTACTATTAGATCCTTATCTAGTCCTTATCCTTAACTTTTGAAAATTTGGCTAAGTATGGGAGACTTTGCAATTTACATAAAAGGCTAACTTTGAACCTTAATAACTTTTGTTATGCTCAATCGCATGTCCTAAAATTCAAACCATATGATCTTCTTTCATAGGGGAATCCATCTATATATCAGGCTACTCCTAGAACCTTCATACATCTGAGATATAACATTATCAAACTAATTACTCAGATCTACATGAAATTAGATTTTAAGCTTGGATGAATTTTGCATTGTAGATTTGTGATGTGATTAAACTCGCACCGTTAGATCTCCTTTGAAAATTTGGCCAAGTATGGGAAAACATTGCAAACTACTTGGAAACCCAACTTTTCATAGTTATATCTTTTGTTCCGCTCAATTACATGACCTAAAAATTAGACCATATCAACTTGGGAATAATTTGATCACACCCATATGACTAACGCCCCTTGACTCATCCATACGTGGAAATGGTGATGTCAGTAGGATGCCTAATTAGATTTTGCTATCACAAAACCAAATATGCCTAGATGAACATAATGAAGAACCTAATGAATACCATGTACTTATACAAGCTCTCCAATCATCCTTGACATTTTATATGACCCCTCACACATGATCAATACTTTAGACCCATCCCTAATTATGCCAAAACTAAATATCAACCAAGCCTACTTTAATCATACTAGGATAAGCACACTTCACACTTTTTAATTGACACTTAGACTATCAAAACACTTAAACTCACTTGGACACCTCCATGACATCACTTGAAACTCTCCAAAAATATTCCCCTTTATTATTGAAGTTAACAGTCATCATATATCTCACCTTCCTTCTCTCTTTTCAATCATATAACAATAAGAACCTTGTCCCCATTTGACACAAAGATAAAGTGGGAACAAACTAATATTGAGGACCTAAAAATACCACCAAAAGGAGAGGACCACCTTATAAAGATGATAAAAACTCCCCCTTACCTTGAGCCTACCTTTTCTTTCCTTGACAACTACCTCTTGATATATGCCAACACTCTTTTTAACCAAGCACTACAACTAATGGAAAAATAATACATAAAAGCAATTAAATTTGATGGAACTCACCAGGAAACATTTGATAAGAAATCCCCCTAAGATTTTTGAACCATTGCGCCTCTTGAGCATCTTCAGATCTTCACACACCATGAAGAACCACCACGCATGTTTACTAGCCTTCTCTCTCAAGCCACCTCAAATACCACCAAAAAAATTTCATTCCACTCACCAAATAGGAAACATGCTTTAAACCAACTTGATAAATTACATTGAAACACTCATACCATGCTCTTTATGAGAAATTGATCAAAAAGCACTCTTCTTCACACTAGGCTCCTTGTAGCCCTACCTAGTACTTACAAAGACCACAAATTTTAGTAGACACATATTCAAGACCTAAAATTTCATATCTAGATCACTCTCATATGCCCCCTTAGGCACACATTTTGGTTTCACCTAGATCATCCTCTATAACATACTTCTTTCATAAATTTACTAGCCAATTAAGCCTTCATCTTGATAAAATCATGAATAATTTGAAAACCATAAACCTTAATATCTCTATGAATCTTGATTTTACAACCCATTTGTCCCATTAAACCTATTAATAAGCCTTAGACCTCAATTCATAAGGTAATCCACTTTTCTAGCATAACCGAAAACTCTAGAATCTTAAAACAAACAAGGTCAACAAACCTCCTTCTACTCAATGCCAACCTCTAAAAATTATTACACACCTGGAAACAACCATCACACACTTTTGGACCTAGATTTAAGACTTAAAATCTTTGGGAACCTTGACTTCCTATACCATGACTTTGATCTTTAGCAAGAAAGATAAACCCAATAACACACAAAAACAACCAAAAGGCACAAATATGATCATAAAGACATAAAACAACCTAAAACACATCACAAATAAGTGCACATAAATTTTTTAGCACCAAAATATTTTTGACATGCCATAAATCTCATTATTCCACCTAAAAACACCCATTATAATCCTATACACACTACATACACATTAAAAACACCTTATGACATCACTCTAACCTCATCAAATCACTTCTCCCATTTTGACACACCAAATCCAATTATAAACACTCATCTCTTTCCTTTTAGGACCTTTTAAAGAACACCACAACAACACTTATTTCTCCACTGAAAGGAGTCTCTTAAGAAGCATAGACAAAGACCTCCTCTACACCATAATACTCTAAAACAAATTGAAGCTAGAAGTGACCCACATCTCCTTAGTAACCATTGGAATCCTTTTATAGCTATAAGACTTCTTATTCTTGTTCATCTTATTATGAACTTTGATAACTTTTTCCTTTTCTACATCATTCACTTTATCTTCTATGATAGGATATACAACATTTGGAGCAACTATGGAATATTGACATACCTTGATCACTGAAGTATCTTTTTTTCATTCTATAACATCATCCAAACACACCTTAGAACTAGCCTCAACTAGAACCTTGGTCTTCTCCTTGAGCTTGGTCTCTTCATTCAAAATATGAGTAGATAATGAGATCTTTTGGCACTCTCCAACTTCTATAGAATTATCTACAATAGAAAATAGATTACTTAGACCTATAGACTCATCATGACTCACACTTACCACATTTGGTTTCCATGAGTTAACTTACCTTCTTTCTTGGACTATAGGAGCCTGATTAAACCTATTCTATCTTGTAAGCCTTTTCTTGTAGAATATATCAATGTGACCTCTTTATTGATAGTTTAAGCACACTACCTTTTATAAGAAGATTATCCTATCTTTCCTGATTAGAAAAAAATATTACAATATTTCCATTCTTTTGACAATTGAAAGAAACTTCTCCTTTTGAAGAAGACTCTCCTTGCCTTAACTTATTTGTAAAATTCTTAGAAAAATGTCCCTCATCAAGATATTTGAAGCACTTAACTTTTCTCACACATTTTTACTAATGACCCCCATCATAGTTCCATGCAAAATAATTTCTAATAGGTCTTCTAAACTCTCTATTCCTATGATTAAATTGATTACATGTGTAACAGTAACCATTGAAACTTGCTTACTTCATGGCATTTGTTTTTTTATCTGGTTTGTCTTTAATCTATTTACACCATCATTTCTTGATTGATTAGTGACCTTCAAGAACTAAACCACCTTTCTGTCATTAACCTTCATGTCAACTTGAGAAGCAACTTTGGACTCCTCATTAAAACCCCACTAGATCTATCACTAGAAGACTTTTAACTCTTTATTATATTATCCATATCATTAAAAAATTTATCAAACTTGACAAATTATTTCACCTTTCTTGTATAATTCTCTAACTCATCTTTCAAAGACATAATCTTAGAAACATACCTTGAACATTCTTCTTATTTGGCTATTAGACTTGGAGATAGATTCTAACTTAGAATTAAGAAACATGACCACACCTTCATACTCCTTAGTATATTCATTCATTCTTGCTTCATACATAGTGAATTGTTCCTCATAGTCCTTGATTTGATACTTCATCTTCTATCTAATCTTCTTATTAATCTTCAATTCTTCAAGTTCATTTAGCAATTTAGTCTCATAGTCAACCTCATCTTTATCATCATCTAAATCACTCCAATTATACTACTTTTGAAATGAGTAACTTCCTTTCTCAGACATGAGGAGGTCTTCATCTTCAATAGGACCATCATATTCATGATTATACTCTAAGTCACTATCTTCACTCTCATATGATGAGTTACAATCTTATTTGGTGTAGAGTCTCTTCTTGTCCTTGAATTACTTCTTCTTGTTGTCAATCCCTTCTTGATTTTATTAAACCTAAATTATCTCTTTCCATCATCATGACCTTGACCATGTTATTCATCATCATTATTATTATGCTTATGAGGGAACTTGTTATAAAAATATCCTACTTCTCCACAATTGAAGCATTTGAAGGGTAGTTTACCCTTATACTGGCCTAAAACTATTTTTAATTTCCTTATAAATAAAGCAATTAATTCATCATCATAAATATTAGATGTGTCATACTCCTTGAGTTTATTACCTTGGACCTTCTTCTTTAGATAAATTCATGTCTTGGATGTTGCTTCTTTATTTATGTCATATCATCATTTATTCTCATCTCATAAGCAGTAACTATGCCATGCAATTCATCCATCTTCAACTGAGTAAGATCATGGATTTCTTCTATAATAGATACTTTAGAATCAAACTTGAGAGAGAGAGAGAACTTAATACATTTTTAACTACAATATCTTCTTCAAGCTTCTCTTTAAGACCTATGATGATGTTTACAATCTCATCAATTCTCTATAGGAAGGATGTCATAGAATCTTTTTCCTTCATCTTAAGACTCTCAAATTATTTTTGGTGAGTCTAAAACTTTGCTAACTTAACTTTTGAATATCTTTCATAAGTAATATTCAATGTATCCCACATTTCCTTGGAATATATTTAATGGATTACCATGGTGTATTCAGTCTCTAAAAGACCATAAGTGATAGCATTCATTACCTTATAATTGTTCTCAAACAACTTCTTATCTCCACCACTAGATGGAGGAATAGTAGGTGAAAAATAAACATCTATAACTTATTTTTAAGTAGAAAACCCTAGAAACATGATTTAGGTCCTCATCCTCACACTCCAAAAAGCATAATTAGATCCATTGAACATCAGTGCTTTCTTAGTGGAAAAACCTCCTTGTGTTTTATGGCTACCATTATTGTACTTCATATCTCCTTCAAGCTATCAAGCCTTTAGCAAAGGACCTGCTATGATACTAATTGTTAGAGGTACAAACCATTAAGATGGGGGTTGAATTAGTGGTGTAAAATAATCCAATTCAATTTCCAAACCCTTCAAACACTTAAGCTTTTAATACAACAATTCATGAAGCATTCAAAATATTTAAAGTAATAAACAAATAGGTAATGTAAAATTACACACACAACACAAGATCTATGTGGGAAACCCTCCTGGGTAATAAAACTCACTCTCAATCCTATAAACACATGGAATGTTTCTCATATAATAAGTATGCAAACATGAGACTTTATTAAAATACATGTTCAAGAAGGAGCACCTACCCTTAGGATGGTCAAGTTCTTCTAACCAAACTTTAATGAAACACATATTCCATAAGGAGCATGTACCCCTAGGATGGTCAAGTCCTTCTAGCTAGAATTTAGTGAAACACCTATTCTATGAGGATAACTTACCCTTAAGATATTTAATTCCTTCTAACTAGACTTTAGTGAAACACCTATTCCACAAAGAGCACCTACCCCTAGGATGGTCAAGTCCTTCTGACCTAGATGTTAAGCACCCTCCCAAAACCTATGATATTAATATATCCACCTTTAAACTAATATATTCAACACCTAATGATGTACCATTGATTATCTAACCCCTATAAAACACCCTCTCTGTCTCATACAAACCTCTCACATAGTCATGCCACAAACTCTCTTCCTCTTTACTCAAACTGCCCTCATATACACACTCAGACCTGTAAATCCTACTTTTATTCACTTCTCTCCTCAATATTCAAACCTACAAGATAACTATATTTGACATCAAAAATATAACTTAAAATTCATATACACATTCATCAACCTACTCTACTCTACAACTCATCCACCAGGTAAACACCCTTTCTTTTTTTCTTCACTCTATAATTATTATGCACACCTCTTCTTACAAGTCTATAAATCACCACCATTGATTTCACCTTTTATATATCCATCATGATTATTATCTTCTAGGTCAAACATAATACTTGGCTTATCCTTTAAAACATCTAATATATCTCAATACCACTCTCATAGATTGTCCATAACAACTATGGGTCACACTTAAGTAGTTACACCTCTTAATTAGGCCTTAGAAGCCTTTATAGGTCTCATAGAGACATATTGACTCCTTTAGCACTTCAACAAGCAAATTAGAAACACAAGACCACTTCAAAATGTATAATTTCACTCCATGTGACCTCTTAGAAATACTCAAATGATTAAATTCATAATTACACACATCTACATATGCTCAATCTACTCAAACATTAGCCTTATACACAAGAACACCATGAATAAATAGATAGTCAACTTCTAAGCATTTGTTCATATTAAAGATGGATTGGTCAAACCTCCAAAATCCATATAGATCATCCTCAAGTAGTCTAAAACACTTTCCAATATCTAAGTCCCCTTGAAACATCCAAATACCATTAGAATAGCTCAAAATATCTTTCTCAAGCCACATATAGAACATGGTCAAACACACAGTTAACTTTGGAGCTTAATCACTTTGACTATACAAACATTCAAACCTTATAATGAGATAAAGTGGATTTTCCTTGAATTCTTCTACAACCTTGCTTTTTATTGCATTAATAAATTCATTAGGATCAAAATTTATAGCTTAAAAACTAAGCACTAGTTTTCCTTCATTAATTTGAATATTCAAATTCCAATAGTCACTATTAAATATTGAACATTTTTCCATCATCTCATGTCCATACATCTTTTGATCAAATACATGTTGTCAATCTCTTTGAGAGTAACTTGATAGTTAACTATGCTAAATATCTATCACTTTAACCTTATTTTATGTTCCCTAGAAATTTTGACCAAATATGTACCATTGATCTTCTTACAAGTAGCTTGATCTTTACCTTTGCTCACTATTAAAAACTAAGCACTTATTATCATCTCATTGTTTCATAAAAATTTGGAATAAATGCACTCCATCAATATTTTTGAGAGTAGCCTAGACTTTAACCTACTTAAACATCTATCAATTTGACCTCATCTCATGCTTCTTAGAAACTTTGACTAAATATGCACTATCGATATCCTCTAATTAGTCTGGTCTTTACCTTTACTCACTATTAAGCATCGAACACTTGCCATCATCTCACTACTTCCTAAAAATTTAGAATAAACACATTCCATCAATATATTCAAGAGTAGCCTAGACTTTAACCAGCTTAAACATCAAATAGTTTGATCTCTTTGACTCAATAGCATCATAGATCTACATTTTTACAAACACCTACTCACTGTTAGATCCTTATCTAGTCCTAATCTTTACCTTTTATAAATTTGGCTAAGTATGGAAACCTCTACAATCTACCTGGAAGGCAAACTTTGAACCTTAATAACTTTTAATATACTCAAATGCATGTCTTAAAATTTAAACCATATTATATTATTTCATATGGGAATCCATCCATATATCAAGTTTATCTTAGAACCTTCATGTATGTGAAATATAACACCATCAAACTTCTTACTCAGATCTAATTGAACTTAGACATTAAGTTCAAATTAATTTCTCATCATAGATTTGTGATATGATTAAATGCACATTGTTAGATCTTTGAAAATTTGGCTATGTATGGGAAAGCATTATAAACTACCTAAGAATCTAACTTTTCAAAGTTATATCTTTTGCTCCACTCAATTGCATGACCTAAAACTTAGACTACAACAACTTGGGACTAATGTGATCACACCCATATAACCAACTTCCCCTGAATCATTCATATGTGGTAATGGTGACATCATCAAAATACCTACTTAGACTTTTCTATCATAGAACCAACTATGCCAAGATGAACATAATAAAGAACTAGATGAATATCATGCACTTTTACAAACTCTCCAATCATCCTTGACCTTTGATAAGACCCCTCACACATGATCAATACTTCACACCCATCCTTAATCATTCCAAAACTAAATATAAACCAATCCTACTTCAATATTACAAGGATAAGCACATTTCACACTTTATCCACTCACCTAAACACATCCATGACATCATTGCCAATTCTCCACTAGGTAGTTTTCTATGTATGAGTGAGAATGTTGTTCTCAAATATTTTTACATAGATTTGAAGAATAAAATTCACATTAAATTTTTATATAGGTCTCTTATGTTAATTTTAAAACATTTTTATACATTATAAACTCTTATGAAGGTGTGAAAAGTCAAAGGCTTTTGACTGGTTTCTTAAGGCCTATGTGCAGTTCTAAGTGAGCATATGAAGTTGGTCAATTTGAGGTCTTTTTCCCTATTTGGTGTACTATAATTAATATTATGTTTAACCTAAGGTCATACATATTATATCCATGCTATTTTATGTTTGTTTTATGTGTCAAATTTGAGTTTATGCATCAAATTTTCAAGACATACTTTCTAGTAGTGAGAAGGCCTAATTGCAAGTAGACCTAATTGAGTGGTTCAAAGAGTGAAATGAGTTAAATGATTTTGGGTAGCTAAGGTGAGATTATCATGGGTATAATTGATTAATTTTTTAATTTTTTATCTATTTATTTATTCTCAAGATGTTCCAAGGATTTCTAAGTGAAATGTGTGCTTTGAGAAGGCCTAATTGCATTAGGTCTCTATTAGGCCTAATGGTGGTTTTATACCTTAAGGGTAATGAACAACATATGTAGTAGGTGTTTCACTTGTGAAACATGTTTTCTAATATATTACAAGGGTGATACAAGTACGGAAATGTTCTTGTTAGACCAAGATGGGTGAGAGCAAGAGTCAAGTATAAAGAGAAGGTCTAATAGGCCTAATTTGACTTGTTAGCATATTAAGGATTATGAGTGAATGATATAGAGTTTTTTAAACTACATAAAGAGTGTGAAGAGAATCATAAAGGTGTGTTGAATATGTCATGAAGGTATAAATATGATTTTATAGGTGATGATCAAGGTCATAAGATCTAATTCTACCAATAAAAGGGTTTGTTGAGCAAGAAGGCCTAATAGGCTATTTGAAAGAGATAGAAGAGTGGGAAGAGGAAAATAAGGATCCCATCTTCAGCTAATTGATACATAGGTGTCCAAGGGTGATCATATATTCAACATAGATTATTTAGTGTTGAGGTACCTAGGGGGTTGGTGCCTCTATACAAGTTAGTGTTTGCTAAAGGACTAGTTTAGTTGGTACTTGACTAGCGAGGGGTTAGTGCTCTTTTTGGGGTTGGTGCCCATTAAAAGTTTGATTAATTGTTTATATGAATTTAGTCCAAACTATGTATTAGTATTTTTTAACACCAAGAGGTTTTCCCACATAAATCCTATGTCTATATGTTATTTTATTTCATAGATGTTTGTGTATACATTGGTTAATGTATGCATATGAATACTTTATGGATGTTAAGTGAACTGGAGGATTATTTTAAGGAAACTAATTGACCCCATAGTATGTATACTTCCAATAGGGTCCCTAAGATCCCTATATTTCATCAGGCATCATAGTCAATGCCATAACCTCATAGCGTCACTACACAAGCAAATTTAGACTCAAATTATACATCACAATAGATCATGGGCTCATAATTACCATTTCACACTACACGCATGACTGTAATTCCCCTCTTCAACATAGGTCACAATGATAGTGAGTCTCCCATGAGACTCATTGGTTAGTATGGTTATTAACCATGTACATACTTCCTTCTCTCTTTATTTTCATTTGCTTGTACATAGCTTATACTAAGAAAACACAAAAATAATATAACATGTCAAAATAAAAAAACATTCAAACATTTTAAAAACATAAAATTTATAGATTGTATGAATTTTTATGTTTACATTTATACTACTTGCTAGATATTGCATATTGTTTGTTATCCTATTATAGTCAGTTTTATCATACACATATGCTTTGCTTGTTCTTGTCAAGTGATTTCAAATTATAGATAGGACTCTATTCCACTACACTAATCTATACTAACTATAATCTACCCATTAGGGGCATTTACATTGCTCAAAGTTTATACATTTGATACATCTACCCATTGGGGGCATCTCCTACATAGTTACTATAACTAGATTTTATCTTTACACACTATACATTCTAGTTACACATTAATTTATCTTGATATTGATCATTTATCTTGATTTCTCAATTTTTTTGTTAACTAACACTAGTTACACTTATTATATATGCATCCTAGAAACTACATATGTTTGTACTACATATTTGTGCATGATTTCATTTCTAGTTTTCCTAGATTAGACTTGATTATGTTCCTATGCTTCTTTTATCTTTGAGGGCATTTGAATATTCCATTTTTCTTTGGATCTACACCAATTCTATGTTTTTATGCCTTGGGCATGTGTTCATGTAAATTGTGTGTGATTTATTGCTTGTATGTGAAAATATTTTAACATGTCCTTCCATGTGGATATAAGCCAAATTACTTGTTTCTTGTGTATGTGAACATTTGAACATGTCCTTATATGTCTTCATTCTTATATTTAGTGACATGTGCCCATAGCCCTTGTATTGTGTCCCCTTAGCCTAACTTTTCATGCATCATGTGCTTATATGAATGTTTCTTTGTATGCTTCTACACCATTACACTTGTATTTGCTTGTTATACACACACTAATTTTCAATGCCATGAGGGATCTCATGCATATACCCTTCCTAATTAGGTGCCATGATGGATATCATGTCCCATTCCCCTTGGTAGTTACTCAGATTTGCTGATATACACATTGATTACATCTATCTTGACACCCTTATGCAATGCTAGACTATAGCATACATCTTAGATTACCTACATTTGCTCAAAATTATTAACATTTTGATTATATGTTTATATAGTGTATTAGAATATCATGCACATGCTCTATCTAACACATTTTGTAGAGCTAATTCTTTATAGGGTATTTCTTACATAGATTTCACAACCACCCTCAAAAGAGGGGGAATTAACAAGGGTTTGTCACAAATATTAGGATCCTACTTTGTTTTTCATAGATAAATTTCAGCACATAGACTCAATTTCATAAATTAGACATAGGGCAAACACAAGAAAAAATAAAGACTTAGAAATTAGTTCAAATAATTCAAAAATCAGACTAGGTAGATATTAGCACCCATATTAGGACACTAGCACCATAGGGCACTACTATCCACTATAGGGTACTTGAGTCTAGTAATCCCAACTTCAAGATAATCTAGATTAAGTAGACTAGTACACTAGGTATAATATATATTTGCATAGATACAGTCATAGGTTTAACAATTATGTTTAAATTTTGCTTAGATATCCTCATTTTAGGGATTCATACTAGTTACTTAGATTTTTGGGCATCATGTGTGGCATTATCACTGCCACATTCAATTTAGTTACACATATTCTTCTATTACATACTCAGTTCAGATTTAGAATTCTTAGGTACCAAATTGGGGGCATGTGCATGACACATATTTTCCATTTACTCAACTAGACACAGGTTGATCAAATGGAATTGTAAACTCCATGACATTTTATACACTATATACACTTGATATCATATTACACATTGTTACTAGATTCATGCCTTACTCCATCTATAGTGGTTGGCATTCTTGAATGGGACAAAGCCACCTAATATACCAGAGCAGTTTTAAATCTAACATACATAATTAGATTTAATTAGTTATATAATTTTCACACTTTTTACAATTAAATTATATATACATATACTTCACATAGTTGGGAATTTATGGATTCATAGCCTACTTGATTTCTTGAGCCACCCACATGAGAGGGTTAGACATATAAATAATATTATCCAAGTTATTCACATATTAGGATCCAACAATTAGGGGTCAGTAATGATGGATCCAAAACTAGAATGAGTTATTGAGCCACCCAATGAGGATTAAGCAAGCCATCAACTCAGTCCAAGATATTTAACTATATGATCACTATATACACTCACTCACTCTCTCACACACACACACACACACACACACACACACACACACACACACACACACACACACAAGTTATTACTAGGTTCATGCATTGGTTCATATACCCAATGAGGTTTATTTTTTATTTTCCTCTTTATTCACTTAGATTTACTCATGTTAATTTATCTCGTCATAGTCTTTTAATTTTGATCTTCTCTTAAGTGAGGACTAATTTTTGCATGTTTCATTATTGTACATTATTTTGGATTATGTTTCACATACATAAACCTATATTCACATACTCAGACTCAGTTATATGGGATTCACTTCCAAGTCTAGGTATGCTTTTTTTTCATTTATACTAGTCATTTCACTTTTTTGCATTACTATCATAAAGGGGGGAAAATTCGATCACCTAAAAGTGGTAATTGGATGCTAAGAGTATCTCTTGAGTTACCCTATTCCTAGATTATCCCTAGACCTATCTTAGATCCTTAGACACACTTTTCCAATCATTTAAAATTCCAAAATAACCTATAGTTAGTCAAAACATAGTCCTATAATTATCTTATCAAATCCCAACCCAACATGTTTATCAGTCTACCGAGTGGACATTAGTGCCACATTTGGGACACTATAGCCACATGGTGCTAATGTCCACAAATGGGTGATAATTTATTTAGCCATAGGTCTTCCCAATGGATAATTTTTCAAATTTTTTTCCCTCTTAATTTTATACTAATCAAATTTTCTTATTTGCACAATCTATATAACTCTATAAATACAATTCTAATTAACCTCTATTCACTAGATGGAAAATAGATGCAAAAACACATTCAAACCAAAGACAAGTTGAGAAAAATTAAGGTATTTGATATTTATTCTACCATAATTCTTTATACTACCATCCACATCATCCCTAATCCCAATTCTTAAAGATTTCAAAGCTCAAGAACATTAAAGTTATCCAAGTCCTCTCTCATTCTAGCATTCACTTTTACTTATATCAAGTACTAGGTGGGAGATTTACATTGAGCTCTATCCCTCTTTAGAGTATTGGTATATAGGAAAAACTCTTAAAAATAGGGTGTTGAATATTTCCATCATACCCTAATAATGAACACATAATTACTTCTCATTTCATACTTGTAAAGAGGATTAGGGTTTACATACTAAATCAAGTTTTTCAGGCATAAAGCGGAGCTCTAGGTTTCATGTACACAGGAATAGGAGCTATAGGTGCTCTCAAAAAATAATAATATACCCTT
Source organism: Torreya grandis (assembly GCA_037957365.1). Lineage (NCBI taxonomy): Eukaryota > Viridiplantae > Streptophyta > Pinopsida > Cupressales > Taxaceae > Torreya > Torreya grandis. The sequence continues at coordinate 178,301 of JARHVA010007132.1, forward strand.
AAAGGGGAAATTATTACCACATTTAGGAAACTACACAATCATGGTACTACTATCCATATGGAGTGTTATTTCCCAATGTGTAGACAGACACCAAAATCTTGTTGACAATGCTTAGAACTATCTACAACCCAGTTTTCAGAACTCAAATCATCCACGATAGTCACTTTTTAGATAAGTTTATATTTATTCCTATTTATTTATATTTTTATAAATTCAAATAATTTCAAATACCATAACAAATTAGTTCTTAATTATTGCAATTTATTTAACTAATTTAGACATATCAACCCTTAAATCTAAACATAGGTTTTACATAGTGAACCCCTAAAAGGTTAAATAAGTGATCCTATAGATTAATTTGATCACCTCCCATCTCAAATAAATTTAATATAACTCATGATGACTTCCCCTTGTCATTGTAATCATTTAATATAACTTTTATTTGAGATGAAAATTAGTTGACCTCCACCTAATGGGTAAGAAGCTACTTTCTTTGGGTCTAAGGATAGTATTCTCCAAGAATGTGAGGAAAATTCTATACATGTTTATGAAATTATATATACCTCTTTATAACTTAAATTTTCCATCACTTTAATTATTCTTTAATAAATATTACTTCATGAAGATTATCCTTTGTTGTTCATTAGTGTCCAAATTGGCAATATTCAAGTCAAGTGTGTTTTTATTGATGAAGGTTTATAACTTATTTTGTGTCCTTAACTTCATTAGAACACTTTGACATTAAAAATGCAATATTAAATCTACCTAAATCACATGATGAGGCTAAGATATAATATAAATGTATTTGTTAGGTTGAGTATGGCTTCCTATCATAGTACACTCTATCACAATTCATATTAAAGTCATGATCTTCAACTTCCCATTATCATATACTATTTTACTTGTTTGATTATAGACACATCACATAAGAGCTATAGCTTCGTTATCATTCCAATGTGTCAAATTTTCCCACAATGGTGTTATATATAAACTTAATGGGGATACAAACCCTTGGAATTTTAAACAATTCCAAGAACATGATATTTTTTAAATACACATCTTAAACCTTTACCTAACATTCCTTTTCATGAAGCTCAATGATTTAATTTTCCCCTTAATTATAATAGAGGTTATAATTTACACCTTAAACTTGTGGTAAATACACCACCTAACCTATTATATAATAATTATGAAAAAATTGATGAGATTGATTTGAAAATTAAAACTTTTAATCTCCCTTAACACATAATTTCTCAATTACCCATTCTATATGACCTATGTCTCATCAAAATATGATGGATGACATTCTCGATTCTATATAGTTGCTAAAACAACCCAATATTCATTATTATTTTATTGATAAAATTATTTATGCTTGTATTATTGGTCTTCATACTTCTGATTATGATGATGGTTATTCCTTAGATGATCAATTTTTAGTTGGTTTTGCTAAAGTTAAAGATTCATAAATACATATATATCATTATTATTTACAAAATTATTTATATTTACATAGTATTATTTATATTATTTCATATGTCATTTTTTATTAATCACTTGATGTCCATAGGTGTGTTATAGAGAAGACACTAGTTACTTCTCATCTTGTCACTTATAAGCCTCTTCAAAGTATGCTTCCTAATCATGACACGACATGACCATATTGGTTTTCTAAGGTTTTTTGATCCTTTGAGAATGTTCCCTCCTTATATGTTAGCCACATTATATTGACCCACATTGATATATTCTCTCAAAACTACTAATACTAGTCTTTATCCCACTCTAACTTGTCCTACTAGTGGTGATTTCATATTACCTTTGACTAAACCTGATTCCCTACCTATATGATGGGAAAATGAGCCATATTGTGAATTCTATAAGGTTTCAGGTCATTGGGTCAAATATTGTCATGTACATCAATGATTCTTAACACAATAATAGGCATAAAGTTCCCCCTCTACCATAGATAGCCAAACTCCATAGTGAGCTAATCATATACACATTTATTATTTTCATCGCATGAACATGCACACATCTACTTGTTGTTAACAACTTTGATATTACATTGATGTGCTTCACCTAGAAACCATATAGTATTTTATTGATAAAAACTGGCCTCCACATAAGATACTTCTAGATTATATCCATAAACATGGGTATTTTTATTATCTTTGGCATTATTATGGTACACATCACACAAATAGGTGTAGAGTAATACAGTAACACTTTAATTATTTCTCATAGCCTACATTATTACCTTATTAGCAATGTACTTAGGGTTGTTCATAAACTAGGGCTCAACCTTCCCCACCACCCACATCCTATAAGAGATATAAGGATGTCATTCACATTTTAGTACCTATTTTTTGCATTAATTACCCTTCATAGGATATTTCACATTGTCATCTTCCTTATTATAGCATACCTACATTCTCCATAAATATCATGCTTTAGTAAATCATTGCATGAATTTCAACAAAGATAGATGAGACTATGATTAAAGAGCGAATTTTGTTATAAAAGGATTTATCCAATGTCATTGATGATGTATGTCATAAAATATATCAACATTTTTTATCGCATTATTATGTTTCATCACATTATTATTCACATTTTCATATGATTTGGATTTGATATTTATATATCATTTGTGATTCATTGTTTATCTTTGTTCTCATGATATTTTCATACTTTGTCTTACAAACATTTCTTTCTAATTTAGCATTTCAAGATTAGCTCTTTGTCTTTAATCTTATTATATTTAGTAATCACTTTCCCCAAATTTTGGTATTATTTTTCCTTGCATTCATGCTTGTGATATCTCGTTTGTTTAATAATATATCTATTTATGTGACTTGCCTATTATATCATACCCAACACTATCATATATACCTTATGATCAGTTATGAAGCATATTCATCATTTTACCATTTATTACATAAATTAATCTCTTAATATTCTCATGTATCCCACATAATCCTCTCTTTTAAAACACACATAAGGTTAGTCTTGATATTTGGTAGTTACTTATGGTCAAGTTTAACAATCTTTTGGATGATATAGTCTTCAAATACTTCTCTCTTATCATCAAAGTGTAATATTTATTATGTTTTTTACATATATCACTCATTATTGGCTTTCCAAATCCATGTGTAGATGATATTTATGCATTATATGGCACCTAAGTCTTATAAATTTATAAAACTCATACTTTGGCTATTCCTATCATTTATATACCTTTCCCACTTCCAAAAGTCCCATATTTGATCTCTTATGCCCCTTGGTCTATCTCTTAGTCTAACTAGGCTTAGGTTGATGACCCCATCCTTTTATCTTTCCCAAGATGATTAAAACCTATTTATCCTATGACTTTTCAAGTTCTAATCTTGCACCTATTTTCCTACTCCCTATACACTTGCATCTTAGATAGACACCAACATCAACATAGTTGTCATGTTTTTTTGTAAGTGTCTAGTGCCTTGAATTCATCTAATTTTCAAATAAAAAATATCTTAGTGGTCATCCTAAGTGTTATTATGTAATATATTCTTCTTAGAGGAGTGATATATATACAAAATCACTCCTCATTCTAAACTCACCTAACATAGACCTAAGATTCATACCAAAGAGATTTCAATCAAGCACTCAAGTGAGTAAAACATCCATATTTTATCTTATTTCCATATTAGTCATAGGTACATCACACCTATAGGTCTAAAATACTGAAGGAGAAACCCAATACCTATATTTTAAAATTTACAAGCTACGTCGCTATTGTACTTGATTATCACACATTACATGATTCACACACAATACAACACATGAGCCCACTAACCCATTTTCTTATATCCAATATGAAAATTAAGAGATGGGGTTTTGATCATTTGAAAAGGAATGATAGTTAATGACCTAGATATGAATGCACTAGAGTGAAGGTAGAGATGAACCTAGAAGCATCTGGGTGGTCACATCTAGTTTTAATAGGTATTCTATAATGGACACCTATGTTTGATTTAGACACTAACATCAACGTAACCATCCTAGGCTAACATAAGCTTTCATGGTTAAAAAGGAACTTAATACAAAATTGGGTGACTATTCCAAAATATTATTCCATTCTACTTATTTCTTGTTCCAAATCTAGATATAAATTAGCATCATAATTAGCTAAGTATCTTATGTCTTTGTCTATATAATATCTAGCATAGTTGTGTTAACTATTTTTAACATATCTTAGTATAATTAATTTAATATATATTCTATCTAAGTGTTAAAATTATTTGGTTGGCTATAGATTTATTTATCACCCTTATGTTTATCCATTTCTACATTTTTAACCCTATCTATCCCATTAGGATCCACATCCAATTTAGGGTTAAACATTTGGTGAAATCGATATTTGAACTTTAAACCTTGGGTGGTTTAGGGTTTTATGTTTTTTATTTTCTTGATTTTTATACTTTTTTTAAAATTATAAATTTTTCATTTCTAAAAGTAATGGAAAATGTTAATCCAAAAATCTGATTTCAAATGGAAGATAAAGAAGCATTGATCACTCAACTTAATAATAATAAGAGATTAATGGATGCATTTTTGTATGTTACAAGATATGAAATAAATAATCATGATAAAGATAAGTCTTATTCACCTAATGATGGTGAGTCTTTATAATCTACTACAAATAATTCCATACCAATAAATTTACCTACATCTAATGGATGTATATATTATGTCTTTCAACCTTTATTTCATGAAACTACTATTGTTACATCTACCATGAGGCTAGAAAATAATTCAACTCAAATACCATCTCTAGTGCTTATCTCTACCATGTTTACATCTCCCTTAGTGACTACGCAAATTTCAAATTTAAATCATAATAGATCCATAGTTCAAATGCTCTTCCAAGATATAAAAACTTAGAGGAAAAAGTTACCAATATTAAGAAAAAGGATTTTAAGTCTCCACATGCCATTTATTCACAAGATGTGTTGCATAATCCACTTATACCTGAGATATCTTTGTACCCATTACCAAAAAAAATTCTTTCACCTAAATTCACATTTAATGATGGCAAAGGTGATCTTGAGTAGCATATTTTATCCTTCTATGTGGAATGTCTTGATTATGCCTCCAATGATAAACTTTTGACCAAATTATTTATAAGGAACCTCAAGTACTATGATTTGAGTTGGTTTTATGATCTAACTCTCCAATATGTGAAAGCATTCAAACCTCTCATAGATTATTTTTTGGTACATTTTTCCATTAATATTTCTAAAAAGAATTTCATATGCACAAATTTCAAACAAGGAACCACTGAACCTACCAATGAATATGTCTTGAGGTATAAGATAATGTTGGATAAAATGACAAATCCTATGGTAGATAAATAAATTCAAGACATAATCAATCAAAGTTTTCTTTTTCCTTTAAATTAGTCTATTAGTTTCAAAAAGTTCAAATCTTTTGATGACCTATGCCATGTTATTTAGGACCATGAAATTAAAATTATTTCATTGAATAAGATTAAGTATTTATAAAACACACCATACATCTACATCCAATACCAATTTTAAAATTAAACTAAGCTACAAGATTAAACATCCTAAGCCTAAAAAGGAAACAACCACCATGGTTAATACAACTTCAAAGCAGCCTAATCAACTTATCTTATCTAATGTGCCATGGAGATAATTTACATGCTTACCTAAGTCTCCCACTTCATTACTCCCATTGATATTAGAGTGACATCTTATATCTCTCCCTCATCCTATATAGGTTTATATGAGTAGACCTCTACCCAGAGGGTATGATTCAAATGCTTATTATGACTATCACCAAAAAATAGAACGAATGTTTTACCTCAAATCATAGATCTAAGACCTCATCAATGACCAAAAGATTACATTAGATGATCCTCAAAAGGAATCAAGTTCACAATATAGTGATCATGAAAAACATAAAATATTTAATAATCCTTTTCAAGACCATTTTAAGAAGGATGCATAAGTGCAAATGATAAATAACACACATGGTCCTCCATCACACTATGAGCACCCACTAGATGGGCTTATTGGTACTTAGACATGGCATACACATTTTATGGTTCAGAGACATTTTATTTCCTTTGATAATAGTGAGATTAATTATGATGACCTAGATATTCATTTGAGGATGAGTTAATAAATAACCTATATGCAATGTTATGATTTATACCAGTGCAAGTGAAAATATTTGTACCATGACATTACTCATGCATTTAATTTATACAAATAATGATTTACATCCTTCTAATAGAGTAGTTAAAGCATTCTATGGGACCTCACAATAGGTTCTTGGTGATATTGACTTACATTTATAGGTGTGTCTTACACATGTGGTTACTACCTTTTCAATTATACCTTCCATGGATGTCTTTTCTATATTATTGGGATGCCCTTGGATACATACCCTTTGATTAGTATATTTTATAGTGCATGGGTGTGTTAAATAAATTCATGCCAATTGAATAATTATAGTTTCTAGAGTTTAATATGAGCATCCTCTTGAACAAGAGAAATGTATACCCATAAATTTAATTATCAAGACTACTAAGGCTAATCCACCATAAAAGGCTAAGTAATAGGAAATCCCCTTTACTAAATGGATAGTATTTGAAAAACCTTTTCATAAAAGACACCATAGAACATTCAACTACACATGTTCCTATTACTTTTACTCCAATGAAACCATATTCAAATAGCTAGAGCACCTAAAAATGTTCCTATTACTTGTACTCCAAAGAAACAATAGAACATTCAACTATGGGTTACACAAACCCCTAATCCTACCCTTTCCTTCATGACTATAGAGTCATATTTTACATACATAATATTCCTTAGTAATGTCACTAGTTTATTACACTAGGTTCATAAGGAGAAGATATATATATATATATATGAATATATATATATGAACATCCTTTGGATGTAATCATAGGATAGTATTTTTCTATCATATTCCAAAAATACCAAAAAATTCAAAAATCCAAAATTTCACAAATATTTTCAGCATCTACATATTCTATTGGATCCTTGGCATTTATGTTTTCAGTTTCATGTTGATGGATAGCATATCAGTTACTTCTACATACACATTTATTTCATGTTTCTATTTGAGTCTGATATAGGAATACACAAATACATGATTTATGCAATTATAGATGTGAGGCCTTCCCTCTTCTCACATCATCTAGATGTTTGGGGAGTCTACCTTTAATCATGATATATCTAGGTTATATCATTATATGGTCACTTTACATTATCATGTTTGAGCTTATGTACTTACACATGACTTTATCCATGTTTACATCTTTTGCAATGTATTTGACATTTTTTGCTAACACATTTGATCCATGGGCTACTATGATATGTTTATCATGGATTTTATGTTTTAATTTATGCACTTCCTTGAGTGGCTTACATTATTATGGTCTTTTTTGTTAAACATTTGAATATGCTTCATTGTTTTCACACCAAGTGCCTTTATTTTCTTTTTTAACATTTAAATATGGAATTTCTTGTTGTATGTTGATATTTGAATATTTCATTTCTTTCTTTGTGGACATTTGAATAAGTTATGCCCCTTAAATTATATGACATTTGAAAATTCCCCTTATTTATGATCTCATTGGACCATTATTTTTTGATTTGCTTTTGAGTGTTCTTATGTGTGTAATTGCTTGCTTGTAGATCCTGTACTTTTACTATCTATATGTTTCCATGATATTTATCATTCATCTTAGTCCTTGATGTGATCACATTTTATGTGCTTCAATGATACATTTATATAGACATGTTATCACATATGCTACATGGTTCATTCATATTTATATGGTCATATTATCCTTTTGAGGTGAGGTAACTACCAATTTATTTTATTTCATACCTCAAAGGGTGGGCATATTAGTGGGGTCATGTCATAGAGACATGGATTCCACACATTCATAGGTTAATATTAAATGGTGGTATGTTTTGGAAATATGTTCTCCACGCTTATTCAGTAGGTAGTATACCTAGATTGTAGTGGGGGCATGTTTTGGAAACATTTCCTCCACATTGGAACTTATATCAATTTTCATATTTCTCCATATATAGTGGGGGCATGCTATGGTAACATGTCAACCACACTTGTTCAAAATATATGAATTGGCTAAAGCACATAATTATACTATTTAGATACTCATTTGTGGAATAAATCTATACATTGGTACCATTTTTATACATAGTTTTAGCATAAGACATACATAAGGTGCATATGATATGCAATGTGTGACTTATATTGAAAATAAAAACCTATTTTAGATTCTAAGCACTTTTAGGTATTGTCACCACTAGGTTTGACTTTTATAGAGTATATTAAGCCAATATACTACATTAGTTGGTTTAATTTATAGTATGTTTAAGGTGATTAAATCATTCAATATTTCCAAGTTTTTATTTTGGACTTTATTGTATCATACAGCCTCACCAATTTGATAGTGTGAGTTGACTTGGTTCACTTAAACTCACTAGGTTATACATATGATTGGGTTTAATAATTGAGCTAGTCTCAAATGTCATGTGGCAATCCACATTTTTTCCAAGGTTGGGGGCATGGTCTTTCATATCTTTCTATCTCTATCTCATTATATATATGCACTTTATAGATTTATATTTGTCCTAATCTTAGTTTTAGTGATTCATAATGATACATCTTTCAAATGAAATTACAAAAGGAAAAATGGTTGCATCTATACAAATGTGTACTCTTAAACCTTGATCTATTTAAATTTAAATCATTTAAATGATTTCAATTTTAGATTAAATATACTGATTATATATTGTAACATTCTATTGGTTGCAGGTCAATCATCATCAAAGCACTCAATTTGGACTCAAGAAAGGCAAGGTATGTTGTACACACCTAGGTACACATTCATTTTCCTATAAACTAGAGATTTCATTACTATATTAAGGAAGGAGGCTGAAATTTAGATTATATGTATGAATTATATATCATCTCAATCTTGTACACTCTAAAAACTTAGACCTTGGTTGTTCATATCAGTTTTAGACCTTTCCAACTTTCACAAGTTTCGCATCTACTATCTTTTATGCCCTTGGATTATCTCTTAGTCTAATTAGTATTATGTTGATGACCTAGGCCTTTTACCTTGTAAATTTTTATTAAAACCTACTTACCTTTTTCCTCTATAATTTCTAAGCCTACACCTACTTTCTTGTTCCCTAGACACTTACATCCTAAACAGATACCTACATCAATATAAGTTTCTTATTTTGATGCAAGAATATAATGACTTAAATTAATATAATTTTCAAATGAAATGTATCCTAATGGTCAGCATAAGTGATATTATATGAGATATTATCTTGATAGGAGTGGTATATATGCACAATCACTCCTCATTCTAAACTTGCCTAGCATAAATCTAGCATTCATACCAAAGAGAATTCAATGAAGCACTCAAATGAGTAAAACTTCCCCATTTTATCATGTTTATATATAATTAATAGGGACAACACTTCTATAGGTTCAAATTACTAAAGGAGCATCCCAAGAGCTATATTTTTTAGGTTACAAGTTAAGCCACTATTGTATTTGATTATCACACATTTCATTATTAAAACACAAGACAACATGTAGGTGATAAATACATAAGTTTTATGACCTCTTTAGAGTATTATCTATGTATGAATTTATCATTAATGGATGGGTCTTTGGGACATCATAACACTATGAGCTCATTAACCCATTTTTTCCATATCTAATATGAATATGAAGAGATAAGATTTTGATCATTTGACAAGAAGTTATAGTAAATGACCCAAATGTGAATGAATCATAGTAAAGGTGATAATGAAACCATAATAATACAAGTGATTACATCTAGTTTCAATAGGTATTTTGTACCAAACACCAAGGTCTAATATAAACACTATCATCCATTTAACCATCTTACGCTGACACAAGTGTTTGCAGCTATAGAGGCATTTAATCTAGAATTTAGTGACTATTATAGAATACAATTATAGCTTGTTTACTACCTATTCTAGATCCATATCTATATTAGCATCAAAACTAGCTATGTATCTTATTTTTTTGACATTGAAATATCAAGCATAGTTGTGTTTCCTATTTTTAGCATATCTCAGTATAATAAATTTAGTATACATTTTATCTAATTTTTATAATTAATTAGTTTTTTATATAACTATTTATCACTCTTGTGCTTATTCATTTATATATTATTAACCCTATCTATCACATAAGGATCCACATCTGATTTAGGGCTAAACAATATGGAGGAAAATAAAAATTTATAAAAAGTTAAAATCCAATCATGAAATAAATAAAAGGTAATGATAAAAAAGCAATTACACATTAAAAATTAAAAATCACACCAAAAGACATGATTCTTCTTTAGCACATATCCTATTCTATTTAAATCTAAAACTCTATAGTTGGCCTCATAATAGAGTTGATTCCATTATGGTGTGGTAGGCTAGTTGACTAGGATATGAGTTCTCATTATAATATTTAGTGTCACCTACTTTTTCATGTAATTATCTAAGATTCACAATAGACTAAAAACTATATAAGGTGTCTTGAGAAATAGGGAACATGTGGGAAAATACACCCATTTTAATTTTTCATGTATATACAACCTTCATAGCATGATATATGTAATTCATTTGTTGTCCCAAGCTTTGCATATACTAGTTAGAGTATCTTTCGTCTCTATTGTTTAATATTTCTTAGCCCTAACACATTTTCTTAGTGTGCACCAAATTTTAGATTTGATCAATATTAATAAACTTAGTAATAAAAGACCTAAAACCTAATTACACCAATAAGAATGCATGAAAGAGGAAAATCAAAATAAATAGAATATGCTTACCATATGTTTTGCCTCTTTATGCCTCCATTCTATGAATTGAACTTGAATTGTTTTATGTTCAAAATCTGATTTATTGGATTGCTTGCAAGATATTGATAATGGCTTCCAATGGTTGTGTGAAGTGGATAATGGCTTGGATGAGTGATAGAATGTTTCTTATGGATGTAATGGTAGTATAAAGATGATGGCTTAGTTTTATTTTGATTCTTAATTAGCTTGGCCATGTCCCAAGCATGGCCTTTTATAGAATGATGAAGGGAATTTTAGGGGAATTTCAAATTGTTTATAAGTCTCTAGTTTAGAAACTTTTAGAGGCTTAGAGGATCTTATATAGTTATAAAGGATTCTCAATTAGTTTAGGGGATAATGGGGGGATTAGATAGTAATTAATGAGGTTCAGGATTGATAGGAATGTAGGAATAGCTAGGGTGGTAGGGTGGCTAAGGTGGTAGTTAGATAAATATGAATTTTAAATTGGCTAGTTGGATTAGGAGATAGGTTAATAGGTAATAGGATCTATTGGAGGTTTGATGAGGGAATTAATTAGTTTTAATTTGGGTTAAAGGTTTATGGGTTATAGGAATGGGATGAGGATTATTAGAGTATTGACTAGTTTAAATGGGAAATATAAGAATTAGTACAAATTAGTATAATTAGCAAGGTGAGCATAATTTACTACATGTATTTTGACCCTCTTTGAAATGGAATTACAAGTGGGAGGAGTAATGGTATTTCAAATAAAAACCTTGATGTTAGATGTTTTTAGTTGTTAATAATGTATAATAGTAGGGTATGATGCCCCTTTGAGGGAGCATGTAATGAGAAATCAACTTGAATGACCACTCAAACAAAGATCTTATCGTGGGATAAGACTAGGATCATAATGGGGTTGGAATGCCCCAATTGATTAAATATATTCCTTAAGAGTGAATTGGATAGAGTAGCTCAAGTGATGGGTTCTAGATAAATGATGAATGTCTAGAAAGTGTTTTGATTGATAGGATAAGATTGATTAAAATAGGAGAAGTTTAAGCTAAAGATAAGGCCCATAGTAAGGATACATTCTAGGGAAAGATCAAATAGTGAGAAAGATTGTTTATTGGGGCTAATGAGCTACTTTTCATATGATTTAGGGATTAAAAATGACATGTAGTTTTTGATTAACTAATCCAAGAATGGGATGGTGATGAGGGATAATGGTGTTTGAGCTATCCCTGAGCCCAAAAAGTAGAACTAGGTGTTAACTACATAGTCCTAAAAGACCTTAGGTTGATGTGGTTCTATATGTGGGATAAAGTGGATGATAAGGGGTTGGACATTTTGTGCCCAAGATGATGTTAAAAGGTGAGCCAAAGTGATTAGATTGGGATAATTGATCAATTAGATGATTTTTGGTGAAAATTATGTTAGTAACAAGTTGTTATGGGAGTATGGGGAGATTTAATTTTAGATTTATGTAATTATACTAAAATTAGCAATAAAAACCTAAAACCTAATGAAACTAATATGTGCACCAAATTTTAGATTTATGCAATATTACTAAATTAGCAATAAAAACCTAAAACCTAATTACACTAATAAGAATGTATAGAAGAGGTGAATTAGAACAAATAGAACATGCTTACCATCCCTTTTACCTCCTCATGCCTCCATTCTAGGATTTTCACTTGAATAATTTGATGTCAAAATTTTGGATTATTAGATTGCTTGCAAGATATTGATAATGGCTTGAAATGGTTATATGAAGAGGATAATGGATTTGATGAATTATAGAGTGCTCTTATGGATGTAATGGTAGTGGAAAGATGATGTATTAATGACTTTATAAATTTCTTGTGATTCCCAATTAGCTTGGTCATGGCCCAAGCATGTCCTTTTATAAAATGATGGAAGGAATTTTATGGAAATTTAAAATTATTTATAAGTCTCTATTTTAGAGACTTTTAGAGTCTTAGAGGAGTTTCTCTAGTTATATAGGATTCTCAATTAGTTTAGGGGATAATGGGGATATTATATGGGAATTAATGAGGTTTATGATTCATAGGGATGTAGGAATTGCTAAGGTGGTAAGGTGGCTAGGGTGGTAGTTGGATAAATATGAATTTCAAATTAGCTAGCTAGATTAGGAGATAGGTTAATAAGTAATAGGATCTATTAGACTTTTTATGAGGGAATTAATTGATTTTATGAATGGGGTAAAGGTTTATGGGATACAAGAATGGGATGGGGATTGTTAGACTATTGACTAGTTTAGCTAGGAAATATAGGAATTAGAAGAAATTAGTATAATTAGTGGGGTGATCATAATTTAGTGCATACATTTTGCCCCTCTTTGAAATGGCATTATGAGTGGGAGGAGTAATGGTGTTTCAAAGAAAAACATTAGTGTTAGATGGTGTTAGTTTTTAGTAGGATATTATTCCCCCTTGAGGAATCATGTGGGTATAAATCAACCTAGATGGTCACTTGAACAAAGATCCCAAGGTGGGATAAGACTAGGATCATAATGGGGTTGGGATGCCCCAATTGATGAAATAGATTCCCAAAGAGTGAAGGGGATAGAGTAGCTCAAGTTATGGGTTATATACAAATTATTAATGTCTATAAAGTGTTTTGATTGATAAGACAAGATTGATTAAAATAGGATAAGTTCAAGCTAATGATAAGGCCCGTAGTAAGGAGACATGTTAGGGGAAGCTCAAATAGTGAGAAGAATTATTGATTGGGGGAATTGAAATACTTTTCATATGATTTGGGGATTAAAAATGATGTGTAGTTATCAAGTGATTAATCTAAGAATGAGATGGAAATGAGGGATAATGGTGGTCAAGCTATCCATGGGCCTAAAAGGTGGAACCAGGGGTTACCTACATAGTCCTAAAATACCTTAGGTTGATGTAATTCTGGATGTGGGATAAGATGGTTGACAAGGGGTTGGATATTCCATTCCCTAGATGATGTTATAAGGTGACCTAGAGTGATTAGATTGGGATAATTAATTAATTAGATTATATTTGGGGAAAATGATGTTAGTAGCGGGCTATTAGGGGTGTATGGGGGGGTCATATAAGACAAAAGAGTCAAAAGTGGGTTATTTTCTCTTATTAACTTCTTATCATTTATGATTTAAGGTTAAACCATGGATTGGCTACCTTGAGCTTCTGATCATGATGAGAGATTCCAAGATTACTAGAGGGAGGCAAATGTGGGACCCGTGGTGAGTAATGTGACCTTAGCTTTATGATTTTATTGTACTTTATTAGTTTTTTGTGATTTTATATGGATTTTAGTAGAGGCCTTCCAACTCACCTTGGTAATATCATGACTAGTGATTTTACCCTCAATCATGATATTATCATCATGAGTTATAGTTTTGTAGGTTTAACCTATGGTATTGTAATACTGCAAGGCATTAGTTACAGTATTACAATACCACAATAGGGTATTCATGATATTATAATATCATGAGTGGGAAGTAATGGTATTTTAATATCACTATTATTGAGTTACAATATTATTAAAACTACTAATGGGTGCATTTCACAAGTAGTGATATTTTTAGTGCTAGGAAATGGGGTAAAGTGGTAAGTTGCATGAGTTGGGTTGGATGACCTAGGGTGTTAGGCTAGTGAGTTAGCTAAGTGGATAGGGTAAATTAGATAGTTGGGATGAGTTAGTGTGGGTGATTTAGGATGTTAGATTAGTTATTTAGGTGGATTTGGTTAAGTGGATATTAGTGCTTAGGGTTATAGGGATTCAATTTTGTTTGTGTAGTATTGATGAGATAGGGGTTAGGCTAGGGTGATAGAATTAATAAGGTTGGGATATGGGTGTTTTAGATGGGTTAAATAAGTGATAGGGATTGGAAGATCAGGGATTATCTAGGATTTGTAGGGATTTAGATGGATTTGATGATGGGGATAGAGATAAGTGGATGATAATTAGTGTAGGAGGATTTATGTATAATGGTATCACGATTATGGTGGTTAGAGGTACTACATGAAATGTGGTAGTTGAAACCAATAGAGTTAAAGGTACTAGAGTTGAGTAGGATATATGATGTGATGATGGTGCTCATTATTCATATTAATTGAGCTTTAATCATAGCATTAATGGAGTGATGGCACTTAGAGATGAGTAGCTTTCATTTTACTAATGGGGAGATGACTGTGACATTAGAGGATGTATATAGGATATTTCACCTACCCATCCATAGAAATAGGATCTATTGGTAGTCTCAAACATTGATGCAGACATTGTAGTGCCTAAGAACTATATTATAGGTGGGATTATAAGATAGATGTGTTGACATTGATTGGTTCTTGTGTGAGGGGACTCTAGATAGATTGACATTGGTAGTGATGTCTCTTGTTTCTATCATTATCCTATAGGAAAAGAATGGATAGTGGTTCCACATTAGTCTTAGAGATGTAGACATAGACATGGTGCAAGATCATTGAGTCTTCTCCTAGGGGCCAGTTGTTTTAGTCCATTTATATAAAGAGCTACAACTAGGAACATATAAGAGAGAATGCATATTTAGGCCATCCTTACTATTATAGAATTGGAGGTAAGAGAACATCACTAGCCAACATCCATTAAGTACACTTATGGTGTGTGAGCCTAAGTAGCCTATGGTCTTTTGATGGAATGTGTTGTTAGGAGTAACGTTAGAGTATGCTAGTAAGGTATGGTTTTATATAGAGGATTTTGATAGTTTATGCCTGGGCATATTACATGGATTCCCTATAGAGGTATCTAATTTAGTTGGGATGATAATTTAGTTGGGATGACAAGGTAGTGACCCAAAATATGCTGATAAAATGTTATGTGATGAGTCAACATGATTTGATTATAGAAAGATATCAACTAGATCAAGTGTAGAGGTAGTTTAGCTTCATCTAGGACATGCCAAGCCCAAAGCATTTATTTATATATAGTGGGTAGGAGAGGTCATAGTGGGGAAAGCTTGTAGAGAGGGTGGATGCTTGTACTAATTATGAAATAATTACCCCTATTGAGTTTGATTTTTACACACTAATTCTAGATCCTAATGTGATAGCAATTTATGCAACATGGTGTCAGCCTAGGATACCAGTATGGTTGACACATCCTTGGGTTAGGCTCAAGAGGGGTGTAGTTAGGTGGGTGTTTTAGGTGTGTGACAAGATATAGAGGAAGATGAGGAGATATATACTAATGTAGGATGAATAGGATGTGGATGATGGTGTATATGTTATATATGTGGATAGGGGGATGGTGGTCAGGCAAATACATCAACATAGGTGGGGCATTAGGCCCAAGCATAGGTGGGTAGTAGTGGTGCAGGTTATTCTTAGCCATTGAAGATAGAGGATGACCAATATTTGATGACCCAATTGTAGGGTGAGATTAAGGCATAATTGGTAGAGATTATAGGAGCTATGCATGAGCAAGACTAGTTACAAGCTCATCTTTAGAGTATGACTACCTAAATAGATGGCTAGTTATCATAAGTGTATGGGAAGATCATTGCATTATAAGCCTAAGTTACATAGAGGGATGGGTAGTTGGCCCAGTTATAAGGATGAGTTACTACCTTATAGGCATAGGTGGCATAATGGGATGGGTAGTTTACCTATGCTCAAATACATATTACCACCTTATAGATTTAGATCATTGGGTTTTATGAATAGGTGGTGAAGATGTAGGGATGCATCCAAATGTTGATAGGGTAGGTGGTAGTGGTCAAGAGGGATAGGGATGTAGCTAACCAAGTAATTTAAAGGTAAGGTATGATGGATGTTATGAAGAGCATCATGTTACTTACATGTAAGGCAGAATACTATTAGACACTATATGAGGCCACAGTCCTAGCCAAGCATCATGCAACATCTTTTCATGTTAGTCAATCAATAGTTTAGTAGCCTTCTAGAGGGGGTCGAGTACCACTTAATCCACCAGGTCCATGAGGGTGCCATACATGATTTGGGATGTGTATATAGATATGTATAGGGTATTTTGATATTTTAGTTCTTTCATTCCCCATGGGCTCATGTGATTGTATGTTATATTTTGACATGGATTCCATGTGGACATTGTATGTTGGAATTTGATGTGGATATATATATATATATGATGAGGTTTGATGTTGATGGATATATTTACATTGATTTATTGTTGTTATGTTTATGGATATGGGATACATTTAATTTTATGTGATGATGATGTGATTGTATATACATTGTTGAGATTTATTATAGTTTTTAGGCTTGGAGGATGGTATGGATTTTATTTATATCGATGTCATGATGTATGTAAGATGTATATGATGGATGGATTTAGAATTTTATTGATGATGTGATGATAGATAGATAGATATATTGTATATGTTTTAATTATCATGGATGATGTTACATGTAATGCATATGGGATATTTCTTTGATTTTATGGATGTTATTACATGATATGTATTAAGATGTTTATGGATGTCATGGTATACATGTGTAGGACATGTTTATTGTGATGTGATGTGACTTATGTATAGGTCATGATGGTTACTCAATTTTTCCCTTATTGGGTGGATATGGAGTAAAGAAATTAATCCCCTATTTTGTTCATGTTGTCCCTAGTTGTTATGATAAGATTCTTCCTGCACCATGGAGGTAGGGTGGTAATGGGATGGGATAGGTTTAGACTTTGGGTGAGGTTAAATATGATAGGGATTAGTTAGGATGGAAAGGGAATAGGGTAATGGTTTTGGAAGCTATTAGGATGTATGTAATCCTTTTTAATATTGATTGTTTTAGCTATGTGTCAAGGACATGACAAGGCTACGACACATTAGTGTAAATGTGTGGGGGAAATATATTTAAAATATGAATTTATAAAAAAAAATAGAAGTCTCTCGTGCCATCCTCATTCCTAAGAAACCCGATAAGATAAAAATATATAAATTGTGACTAGATTTATTTTAACACTCAAAACACTCTAATATGTACATCAACGATCCTTCACACATGCATACTTAAATAAAAACAAACAAATCACATAATTCAATCAAAGATAACATATACCAACAATGACAATGTTAAGAGGGAGATTTATGAGTGATGAAATGATCAAGGATAACTATTTATAATGGGCCTAGTGATGATGTATAGACTATTTACAAGATATGTGTTATCCAAAATCTTGTCCATGTCAAGATATGATTCCAACCAAGTTACAAAATGGGGGTCATGATTACCCTTCAAGAATCGATAGCATAGTGTATGTTCAAGAAGCCTAGAAAAGAGAATCTTATATGTTGTGACCCTCCATAATGATTATTAATGGGAAAGGTGGACCCAAGACTTAGTGACAGCAATGGACAAGTAGAAATGGGATATTATTATTGAGGCTAAAGGGAAACACACATGTCAAATAATATTTCTAAATGCATGATAGGAATGATAGAGATATGATGGTATTTAGGGATGTGTATACCAATTTTGGATAAGGGACTTCAGAGATCACTCCAACAAATATCTTTGACAAGCCATGTCTTTTATTTTTGTTGAAGTAGTTATCTCATATTATTGTTAAAAAACCATATGATGGGTGCCCACTATTGATACTAGGGTTATGGTTATTTTACCATGATGTTGGGGACCAATTTTCATCATGGTACTTGCCCAAGGTGTTAATGAACAAGTTTTCACCATTGGATGGATTTTTTTTTGAACTGATGAGGAGGGGTGATGGGTGGATGGAGTCGATGTGGGATGTCCTATAGATGGAGGATGGTGAAACCCAATTCAAGTATATAATTGATTTAGATGCATGATGTTCATAGGATCATCAAGTTCTTCTCCATTGAGTATGGCCCATTTATATGCCTTGGATCTAAACTTGGCAACAATGATATAGGGACCTTACCAATTAGCTTCAAACTTCCCCTTCTTATCTCTTTTTGCATTATTTTTTTTTATTCTCTTTCAAGACTAAGACACTAACTTCAAATTCCCTATACTAGATCTTCTCACAGTATTGGCCTTTGAGTTTATTTTGATATGCACGTAGGTGATCCAAGGCCTTTTGATGCTTTTCATTAAGGATTTTTTCCTGTATCTGTTCCTACCTACAATTATGATCATTGATAATTCCCCTCAATGAAATTTGGAGGGAGGGAAACTATATTTATACTATAAAAATTAATTCATTCCTATAAACCAAGGCATATAGAGTTTCCCTAGTAGGTGTGCAGACACTTATACAATAAGACAACAAATCTTGATACAATTGTGTATGATAATTTCTACCTACTTGAATAACTATCTTATTCAAGATTTTGATGAGGGTCTTATATGTTTCCTCTACTTGTCCATTTTCCTAGGGATAATAGGGAGAGGATAAATGTTGCTTGATGTGATATTTTTGACATAGGGCCTCAACTTCCTAATTTTTAAAGGATTTATTTTTATCTAAAATGATATTAGCAGATATGCCAAAATGGAAAATAATCTAATTGAGAATAAAATTGGAGATTTGGAGGCCCATTGTGTAAGTGAGAAGCATTGCCTCTACCCATTTGGTAAAATATGTTGTTGTCATGATAATGAATTTATGACCATATAATGAAGTAGGATTTATATTGTTAATTAAATGAAGGCCCCATATGGAAAAAATCCATGGACTCATAATATGCTACAATTCTTGTGTAGGAACATGAAAGAGATTTCCATGTTTATGATAGGCCATGAATTTTTTAACATATTGGCAAGAATCTTGTTTCATCATGGGCCAATAATAACTAGTTCATAGGAGTTTCTTGGCCAAGACCATTCCACTAATATAATAATAACATATAACATTATGAACCTCTTTGATTACTTGAGAAGCCTCTTCTAATGTCAAACACCTCAACAAGGTTCCATCCTAGCCTCTATGATAAAGCATGCAACCACGGATGGTGTAACGAGAGGTTCGATGAATAAAGGATTTATGTTAGTGGTGGTTGAAGTTAGAAAGGAGGATATTGTCATGAAGGTACCTATAAATTCCATGGTACCAAGGGATACTAGTATCATTAATTGCATATATTTGAAAAGGAACCATAGACTGATGGGTTGGAATAATTAGATGCCCAATTTTAAAGTTGCCTTTCAAAACATCTTCAAGGAGATAAATGAGTGAGCCAATGGTAGCCATTGAATCAATTACTTTGTTGCTTCCTGATGGAACTTATTCAAAGTTTATGATTGAAAATTTTATTTTAACTGATCGACCAATTGCTTATAAGGGAGAAAATTTTCATCCTTCACTTGAAATTCATCATTCACCTATTTGATAATTAATTATGAGTCATCAAATAATTTTAAGTGTTGGATGTTCCACTTAATAGATAGGTGAAGACTGGTGATCAAGGCTTCATATTTTTAAATGTTTTTGGTACATGGTAAGGCAAGGTAGAAATATTTAAGAATAAGGTCACCTTGTGGGGTGACAAGGAGGATGCCTACCCTAAACCCATGCATGGTGAATGAGCCATCAAAGTATAATTTCCAACTATTGGATTGTGAAGTATTAATTATGGAATCATCCAAGAAATTCATAACAAGTGGTTCAATCACTTCAAGTGGTGCCTTAGCTAATTGATCTATGATAACTTATCCATTTATAGCCTTTTTTTGATATATTCAATGTCAAATTCACTAAACAACATTATCCATTTTTCCATTCTTTTGGTAAGAGTTGATTTGGACGAAAAATATTTCAAGGGATCAACTTTGGAAATGATTTGTACTTTATTATTCAACATGTAGTGTCAAATATTCTATGATGTAAAAACCATGACCAAACATGTTTTTTTCTATTAGAGTGTAGTTCAGCTCATAAGATATTAATGTGTGACTTAGACAGTATATGGCTTGCTTCTTACCCTGATCATTATGTTGGGATAAAAGAGTACCAATTAGACATGGGGTTTCTAAAATGTATAGGAGCAAGGGTCTTCTTGAGATGGGTGGTGAAAATACAAGTGGATTAGCAAAATATTGTTTATGATTTTCAAAAACTTGCTAACATTCTAAATTCCAAAGAAAGGTAGTCCCCTTCTTCAGGAGATGGGTTAAGGGGTGACATTTATCTATGAGCTGAGAAATAAAATGTCTTATGGATTTTAGTTTGCCCTAAGGACTTCATAGCTACTTAATATTATGATAGGGAGACATTTATGTGATTACTTTCACCATTACTAGATATAATTCTATGCCTCTTCTTGATACTATAAATCCAATAATTTTCCTAAAGTGACACCAAATACACATTTCTTGGGATTCAACCTGACTTTATACTCTTGCAATCATTAAAAAATCCTTCTTAAAACCACATGGTGTTCATATATTAAATGAGACTTCTTAAAAATGCCATCCACATAATCCTTGATGATGTCATGCATCATGTCATGAAAAATAGTGATCATGGCCCATTGATAGGTTACACCCATATTTTTAAGGCTAAAAGGCATGACCTAGTAGGAAAATGTTCCCCATGGAGTAATAAAGGTCATTTTTTGCTAGTCCTCAGGTGTAATTTTGATTTAATTATATCTTGAGAAACCATCCATGAGGGAGAGCATTTCATATCTAGCAGTTGAGTCTAATATCATGTCAATGTTGGGATGAGGTAAGTCATATTTGGGACATGCCTTGTTGATATCATAGAAGTATGTACAAACTATAATTCTGACTTGAGGCTTACTTATAGGGATAATATTAGAAATCTAGTCCGAACAATCTAAAGGGCGGATAAAACCAACTTCTAAGAATTTTTTTAATTCCTTTTTTACTAATAGAGCTACCTTGGGATGCACTTTCTACAGCTTCTACTTGATGTGTTTTGCATCCAGATGCCCAACCAAGTGGTTTAATACCAATGAGGGATTTAACATAGGCACGTCAGCATAACTCCATGTGAATATGTCAATAAATTTTTTAATTGTCTCTATGATGACCTCACATTCTTTTGATATAAGAAATGCCCCTAGTTTAACTATTTTGGGATTTTGATCTATCCCAAAATTGACTTATATCACATCCTCAATAAGGGAGGGTAATTTTTATAAAAAATAAGGAGGAAATGATATTTTTGGAACATTTAAAGAAAATCAATTTGGGAGCTTTGTGTCAATGTCAAAATATTCTTTTGATTCTAATGAGACATGAGGAAGTTCATTTGGTTTTTTGGGAGGCTCTTCTTCTTCATAATTTTATTCATTACTTTAATCATGGGGATCTTATTATTCCCCAAAGTATGCATATTGACAAAGATTTATATAAAATCCCTTTTTATGGTTACTAGATGGCATGACATCTCTGGATCCCATATATTCTAAAATAGCCTCATCATTTCTAAACATGTCAAAATAAGGCTCTTATTTTGAATCTTAGTCTATAAGGGATGTATAATGAAGGGAAATGTTAATGGTGGAGATGGTGGTGTCTAAGAATAGGTTAGTGGAAGTGATCTCCTCAAAGAAACTATAGATGGAACACATTTCAATGTCCTCATCAGGGAGAGATGGTCCAAGAATTCAAAGAGAATCCATAATGATACTTATTGGGAAATCATCATATAGTCTATACCCTAGACCAAAATATTATAGATGTTCTTGAACCATGATGGGTTAAAGTAAACCTTGTTCTTGCTTTCCTAGTCCCTTTATTTTATAATGCATGTTCTCCATCATTTTTTGGACTTAGGAATATAATATTTTAGGGGAAATAAGGGCCTCATCATGTATAATAATCCATGAATCATCTCCATCTTTAATGTATTCATCAAAAAATAATCTAGTGCTTGAGAAAGCTATCGGTCCAAATTGGTATTTTATGGGATTAGTTTTCCTCATGGATAGGGATCCATAGCTAAATAGAGAGAAGTAAATTAATAATGTAGAATGTTTTGTATTCATATTCTCCATAACCTATGGATGTGATCTTCAGAAGAGTAATATCAGGTAGTGGATTAGGTGTGGATTCAAGCTACTTGGGTGAGATGTATTTAGTATTTGTTGGACTAAGGATAGAATTATTTATACCTACCTTATGAGGATTGATCCATCTAATAACTATGAAGATGGTCTATGACTCTTGGGATGGTGACCTCCATACCAGAGTGAGGGAATTTTAGGCACTAATGTAAGGTAGATGAAATAGCTTTCATCTCATGAATCCATGGTCTTCCAAGTAGCATGTTATATGTAAAATCCACATCCACAACATGAACTAGCATTTGATGTACTATGGGTCCCACAATAATAGGAAGGTAAATGGTCCTAGCTGATAGTCTTTCATTGTCATCATAATATTTGATCATTATCAAAGTAGGCCCTAGTAATGCTTCTAAATATCCCAATTTCTTCAAAAAATTCTAGATTACATAAATTAAGCATTGATCTTCTATCTATGAGAACCCATGAAACTCGATGGTGAGAGAAGGTTACTTTAATGTATAGGGGTAATATGATGTGGGATGATGGGAGGCATATCTTTAGCACTAAAAGTGATATATTATGAAGGGGATAGGTGTGTTACTAGTTCCTAAAATTGATTAGTATCTAAGTCACTAGGGACTTTTAGATCATTTAGTACTTGATTTAATATTTCTCAGTGTAAAGCAAAGGTTTTAAGGAGATCCATCAAAGATATTTGTGTTATAGTTTTTTGAAGTTGTTTAATGATGTCATAGGACTTATAAAAAGAGTTTAAATCCTTATTAAATATATTCCCCTTTTGGGTATCATATAAAGTGGATGGGTCTTTAGGGGGTGCCATAGGAACTACTATCTTATTACATCTGGTAGTAATAATGCAATCTATAGTGGCTCAATTTATTTTTAGGTGTAGACACTGAAATCGTGTCGACTCCCCTGGTCATTCCATGTCTTATTCTTCTTCGCCTATTTAACCCTTGTCGATCACTTATTCCACAAACCTTGACCCTGGTAGCATGTAAAAATGAGCACAGAGCTAAAGCTAGACTCTATCCCCATTGTGCATCTGTCGACGACGGTCTCTACCCGGCCGATGTCACCGACGTCGGTCACTTATCGGCCGACGTCGGCAATCCTGCCGACGTTGGTCACCTTACCGTTATCTTTTATCAGTTATCGTTCAGTTTCCTGAATGGTTATTGAACCGTCTCTCGAACCGTCCCTGGCCTTCATCAGCGTCCACCGATCAATCCCAAAGGCTATTCAACCATTTTCAAATCAACCGATCAATCAATCAATCGACCTCCAAATTCCGACATCCACAGACTCTGGCAATCAACACTCTTGCGATCAACCAACTCCAGCATCAACCAATCTGCATTCATTTCAATCCGGCACTGCACAGACAACTTTAACTATGGCTTTCATCACGTCTTCTGGCAGGTAAGTATTTACTCTATTTGTTTTATTTCTTCTTGGTTATTATTTGTTCATTATTTCTGTCATCCCAAATCTTCAAACCACAGACCCAAGTTCTGCGTCTCTCCTTTACATCCCTGCCCACTATTCGAATCCATAACTCTGTCCAGACTCGACTAAAACCCCCAGACTCTGTCCAAACCTGACCTTACCTTGCCCAGACCCTGCCCTGACCTTATCTCGATTCTATCAGACCCTGTCTCGACTCCATCAGACCCTGTCAAGACCCTGTCCTGACTCTCCCAGACCTTCTGCAACTCGTCCAGAACCTGCCCCGATTGACGCCAGTCACTACCCCGACCGACGCCGATAGTTTGACCGACACTGGCACCTTCCCTGACCGACGCCGGCACCACAGAGACAGACGCCGGCGACTGTGCAGAACATTGCTGCATATTAGGTACGCATCTTTATTTTTTGTCATTTATTTCTATCATTTTATCTTTTATTATCTACTTTCGTCTAATATTTTGCTTTTTTATCAGTGGGTTGATATCCTTCTAGGAAGTCTTCATACTTCCGGGATCGGGCGTTCGCCTGACAGCCCACCTTATCCTTTAACTAACGTTTTTTCATGTTTTAGTCTCTTTTCTTCGCAGGTGTCATTCCTCCACAGCCAAAGAGGAGAATCTTCCAACGTCTGATTTCGGTGCTCTCGACTTTATCAGGTATCTTCTAGCCTTGACCATTTCTTTTAGTTTCTTATTTCTTCTTTGAATGTAGAAAGCAATTTTGCATAGAAACATTCTGGCATGCCCGGTGGGACCCTAGGTCCTCCTTGGGTTCTTTCTTTCTTTCGTTCATATAGGTGCATTAGGTTCCTTCCTTTTCGCCTCCTTTCGTCTCTTCTTAAACGACATCATAAGCAGGACTAAAACGAACATTTCTTTCTTTCTTACACTTCTAGACTAGATAAAACTCATATTCTTCGACTCTTTCTCCATTCGTCTTCATACGAACAAACATTTCGACTTGGGCATTAAAACACTTTGCATTCATTTTTGATTGCCTGCATCTTTTAGACCACACATAGTAATTAAACCGCATATTGAATTAATCTAGATCACTTGATGTTACACAACCAAACCACCTGCACAAAATAAACATTTTAACTTACCTGAGACAAGGCCCGACTGGGATTTCATCCCCCAGCGGATACCTTACCCATCCCGGTGACCCTACTTGGATTTCATCACCAAGGGGGAAGCCCACTCCGCTCTCTGGCAGAGGATAAACTCTAGTGGAAGTATATTTTGGCTAAGCAAAACCAGCTAACCACTAGAATCGTGAAGTGAGGGGAGCTTGCTCCTTAGCACCAGGCCTGTACGGAAGCTAACATAGATTTCTTGAGCACCATAACAAAACCCGAAACCATCCATAGACTGCTTCTTCTAGGACCCGACTCACAAAGCAAATCTTCCTCTACACATATTCTAAGGCATAAGCCACTATAATCCTAATAATTTACTTCTAGGGTTTTAGGATCTGCTTGTGTCTTCATCTTTTTGGTTCTTATCTACTTGTTTGAGCTTGTGAGGACGTTCTTCCTTGCCTTGAATGGTTCTGACTCATAGCCAAGCCAAGGCTCTAGTCGATCACGCAAGGCATCATCCTCTTCCATCTACCCCACCTACAACCAGCCCTATAATGGAGTTCAACTCGGAAACTGAAAGAACTCCTACTAGACCATCTCCGACCCAAACGCCTATTATCCTAGAAGGGGACCAAGATTTTGCACGATTCTTGGACCTCAATACCAAAGCCTTGCAACACTATCTCGCGAATAGCTGAATGCGAGACCCCTTGGGCAATCCAATTTATGGAATGCCGACCTCTTTCCTCGAGACTGCGGTCGTATCAACGACATCCGTAGTCCAACCCTTAGACACCCAGGCTGTTGCCTCAACCAATGACCAACCTTTTACCAACCATCCAAGTGTGGCCTCTCCTTCCATCGTTGGGCCCACTTTCACCGGGGTTTCAGCCCCCAATCAATCTCAGTCCACTCAACCACTTTCTACCCCCTTTCAAAACCTGGTCGTCTCTATTCCGCCCACCCTTACTCCTATCAACACTAGGGTGGCTACCTATCCATTGGCCCATGTTACCTCTATCCAACCTCCCATGACAACATCAAACCTAGCCATGCCTTCCATCCAACCATCCTTAGTCACTTCTTCTGTCCTTACGACTAGTCATCCATACGTTGTGCCCTTATTGGTATAACTGACTACGTCGTATACCTCTTCCAGCCTCTTTCAAGCGCCTTACAATCTAGGAGGCGCTCCACCTGCCAATCTGTCAGTAGATATTATCAAGATGCTGATGGATAAAATGTCCAACCTAGAGACCTCCGTTACCGGCTCACGCAACACTCTCTCATATGAACAAATTTGTAACGAGCCCATCCATCCTTCTGTCCCCATCAGACCATATCCCAGCCAGTGGGAACTTCCTAAGTTTTCTCGTTTCTAGAGCAAGGAAGACCCACAACAACATTTACGAGCATTTAGACATGCCTGTTACCTTATCACCCATGACGATGTGTTGCTCTTACGCACGTTTCCCATGTCTCTCTCAGGTGCTACACTTGACTGGTACAGCTCTCTTCCCAGCCATTCCATCCTCACATTCACTCAGCTGGCCCATCTCTTCCTTGATCATTTCTCCATCAATATCACCAAGAAGGTCTCTATCACAGACCTCTATTCTATTCGCCAGTTCGAGGATGAATCTATTGCTGATTTCGTCGCTCGGTGGAGGGGCCTTATCAATCAACTTTCATTTTCCTTACCTCAGCCTGAGCTTATTGAACTTTTCTCTCAAGCCTGCGCTAGACATATTTCTTCTACCTTGAGGGTTCAAACCTTCCGCACTTTTGATGAAGCCTTCACGATGGCTCGTAAACTTGAGTTACGTGCCGTTGAGGAGAATAAAGTCAAGTTGCGGAGTAAGAATCCCAACTCCAAAACCAATGACCCTTCTTCTAAGCCCTCCTCATCCAATCCTAAATCTAAAGCTTCAGCAAATGATATGGTTGTTAGATCTTCCTCCTCTTCGCCTTCAACTAATCAACCTGAACCATCCACATCTATGAGCGCCACTCACCAATTTCAGCAGAGATACATACAGCGACAGCTTACTCCACTTGGAGAATCATACACGTCTGTGCTGGAAAAACTCATCAAACAAGGGGCCATCAATGTCCCTCAGATTCGACCTCCACCACAATTTGATCCCTCACGCGCCATCCCTGCGTGGTATAGGGAAAATGACTTCTGTAACTACCACCGTGTTAAAGGTCATGACACGGGCAACTGTAAAACCCTTAAAAACATAGTCCAAGACATGTTGGAAAAGGGTGACCTCATCCTCGACAATCCTAATGCCCCTCCTAATCAGGGTATCGATATCTTCAAACAACCATTCCCTAATCATCCACCAACCCAAAACAATGTCTAGACCTTGACTGACAATATCCATGAACATAATATTCGAACAGTCAATACGGTCTCGCCCCTCATTTCTAACCAACCCCAAGAGGTGGGTTCATCCATTAGTCCATCACATGTGGATGAACCTCTTTCTCCGGTTAGTTCTCCCTCAACTTCTCTCATTTTGGAGGATGCCTCGACCTTACCAGTACTGCCAGTTTCACCATCTTCCTTCTTGCTGCCCATATAGGACCCAACCTTTCCTACTCCTCGACCACAAGTGGAGGGCACTATCATCCCTGCCCTTTACCCGCTTGAGGAGCTTCATTCACTAGTTTCTTCTCCACCCAGGGAAGAACCTATCTCTCCTTCATCTCCAACCAAAGACGAACCTGTCACGACTTCACCATGATTTGGGCCCGAGACTACTACACCCGTCTCACTTTCAGTCCCACAACCGTCGACGTCTTCTCAAGAGCCTAAACCTCATCCCGCATCTTCTCAGCCATTTTCTAAACTAGTGGAGAGACTCGAACTTCTCCCTTCTAGGAAAGTGGAACAGCAGGGATTGTGGGACTGTCTCACAGCTCTTCAACAAGCCCGAGCCCTCTCATCTCATGCTGCTAATCCTCCCATGGCAGAACCTCCTAAGACTATCAACAAAAATCATATCTCCACTTCCAAACCATCTACATCTTCATCAACTTCATCAAAACCAAAACCCTCATCTACTCTGCCTAAACCTATCAAAACACTTGGCGTTCACCCCATCTCCAACCTCACTCATCCACAAGTGAAGGTGGACTTAACCCAGACTTCAATCAATAGTAGTCTTCAACCTAAATCACAAAAGACTGCCAAACCACAGAGGCAAATGCCTCCTCTTCCGTCACCATTGCCTTCCATTTTGGGCCCACATCCTTCAACCTTAACTAGAGTCCTTCCCGCTTCAACCTCTAATCAAAACCAGTTGCCTCCTTTGCTTCCTTTACCTACTGCTAGCCTACCCTCTTCCAAAAGGGCGATACCTCTCATGAAGAGTGTACCATCTCCGCCTGTCATTGCACCATCAACCCAGAAGGTGGTACGAAAACCCCCTCCAATTTTGCCCAAGCAAAAGTCACCGACATCGCATACATCGATGAGCACGGACCCTTTAGTGGGCTCATACTCTTTGATCTTGCAACGACTTTTGCAAACTTCTAGCATAACTCTTCCACCCATCAAGCCCTTTCAACCTCTCGGGTCTAAACCTTCCTGGTTCGACGACACGAAGATTTGTTTATATCATCGTACACCAGGACATGACACCGAGACTTGCGGTGCCCTCAAGGTTGTCATTCATCGTTATCTGGAGAAAGACACTCTTCTCTTTGAGGACACTTTCGACCACCCCCCGACTCCTTCTCATAACCCTTCAACCTCTTCAAACCCATCCACATCTCATCAACCGGTTACAACCCCTTCATCACCTTCACCTCCCATCTTTGAAATCAATGCCATTCACATCACCACTAGGTCACAGAAGGAAAAGGCGAAAGAAAAAGCTGCCATTCCTTGGACCTACCCTTTTGTCAATCCACCTCAACCGCCTAAGCCTAAGATTTCTATCCTTGGCGCGCCTCAACCCTCTTCTTCTTCTTCTTCTTCTTTCGGACCAATCCATGACTCCATGTTGAAACAGCTTCACCAGACGCCTGTGAAGATGTCCCTCTATGATCTCATCCAAACCTCACCCCAACATCGTCAGGCCCTCATCCAAGCCCTGTAGGCAGCGGAGGTCTAACCCGAGGATCCCCAGCCACTTACTGCTCTTGTCCACTCCTTAGCCCCTGTTGCCTCCATCACATTCAGCGATTCTGAGATTCCCACATCCAATACGGAAGATCAGGACACCGCCCTCTTCATCACTGCCTATATCGATCGGACACGTATTAAACGTGTTATGATCGACGGGGGCGCTAGCATCAACATCATCTCCACCCATGCCTTTGATCAGTTGGCTCTTCCCAAGAATTGCGTCTCCAAAACTGACACGATCTTGCGCTCTTTTAATGACACTACTACCACGACCATTGGCACAGTCATCCTTCATATTCGCGTTGGTCCATGCACAGTCCTGGAGCTCTTCTACATCATCGAAGGAGAGTTCCAATACAACATCTTACTGGGCTGACCCTGGATCCGTGCCATGGCCTGTGTCCCCTCCACCCTGCACCATTGTGTGAAGTTTGAGCATGACAGACAAATCCACACCATTCCCGCTGACCCTTCGCCCTTCAAAACATGCAATACCACCTACCGTCCAAACGATGTCCTCATTCCTATCAAGCCATCAACCCCAGCACCGCCTCCATCCGCAGAAGCTTTGACCAGTTCGCAACAGGCAGTCGCCCTTACACCTCCCCTTCAAGCGACGACCACAGACCCTATGGAAGACGTCTTCCAAAGACTTTCATTGGGAGAGTATCGCTTGCTGGCTTTAGACATGTTCCAAACTCCACAAGAGTATGGACACCTTCATCACAGCCCCAGCTACGACCATCAGATCGGGATGATCATACCTTATGGTCCCCCTCACCTCCACACCAATCTCATCTATGGGGGGCTTAATCAAGCTCCTACTGATGGTAATCCTCTTTCTTCACCCCAACCTTTCACATCAGATTTCTCATTTCTTGGCAACCCCACCTTTGCACACACTTACCTTTACAGGTGTGCATGGAAGGGTTTTGGTTTCGGACACTATGAGCAGGGCTCCCATCAGCCTATCCAACTGCTCAACGATGACGATGCCAAGAAACGGTATGGTCTGGGATATCACGACCCCACTCAAGACCCTGTAGACCTTTGTCCTGAACCAATCCTTGACCAATCTCCTCCACACTCGCCTGTTTCGCCCCCTTCACCTACGGAGTCAGTGGTTTCCATTCCTCCTAGTTTTTTTTTCATAAACACCATCCACCTGGACCCCTTGACTTATCAGCTCAATGGGGTATCCAAGTCTCTCCCTCTCATTCTTCCCAGCATGATCGAAGATGAGTCGGCAACCATTCACACTGTTCACTGCGTTGATGACAACGCCATTCTTTCTTACTGGGCGCTGATGATTCTTTCATCCAGCGCTCCCTCCCTTCTGAGACCCAGGTTATGTTAAATGAATCAACCATTGACATCAACCTTCCTTCTTCTGATGTTCCTCATGTCTTAAAGATCGGCCAATCTTTAGACGCTCAGGAGCAGCTTGACTATACCCAGTTCCTTTCTGACCATAGCAAGGCCTTTGCTTGGACTTACAGTGATATGCCTGGCATCGACCCCACCATCATTACCCATAACATTGTCACCAAACCAGAGGCTAAGCCTGTCAGGCAAAAGCTTCAAAAGATGCATCCTCGCGTTGACCTCCTTGTCAAGGAGGAGCTTCAGCGCCTTCTTTCTGTCTCCTTCATCCAGCCCATCGATTATCCACAGTGGGTCTCTAACATCGTCCCAATCACCAAGGCAACTGGGGGGATTCAGATCTGCACAGACTATCGCAACCTTAATCTAGCCTATCCTAAAGATGACTTTCCTCTTCCTAACATCGACCAGCTCGTTGATCTTACGGCCGGCCATGAGATGCTATCTCTTATGGACGGGTTTTTAGGATACAATCAAATCCTGATTACTCTGGAAGATCAGCACAAGACTAATTTCATTACCCCATGGGGGACTTTTTGTTATCGAGTCATGCCTTTCGGATTGAAGAACGCAGGGGCCACTTATCAGTGTGCCATGACCTACATTTTCCATGATCTCCTCCACAAAATCATGGAGGACTATGTGGATGACCTGCTCGGCAAGTCCAAACTTCACCGTGACCATCTGACCATTCTCAAAATCATCTTTTCTCATCTTCTTCAGTACAATGTCCGTCTTAACCCCAAGAAATGTGTCTTTGGGGTCCTCTCTGGCAACCTTCTCAGCTTCATCATTTCCTTCCGTGGCATCGAGATAGATCCCGCCAAGATTCGCGTTATGCTCGAAATGCCTCCCCCGACCAATCTCAAGTAGCTTCGCAGTTTGCAAGGCAAGCTCCAGTCCATTCGTCGCTTCATCTCGCAGCTTTTTGACCACTGTCAACCTTTTCATCATCTCCTTAAGAAGGACGTCATTTTTACATGGGATAAGAACTGCCAAGAGGCTTTTGAAGCCTTAAAATGCTATCTGGTCTCTCCACCAGTTCTCATTCCACCTAAAGATGACCAACCCTTCTACCTTTATATCTCAGCCACTCACCATTCGTTAGGTGCCATGATCGCGCACCGAGACGAGCATCACCATGAGCAAGCCATTTATTATATCAGCTGAACACTGGTCGACTATGAAACTCGGTATACCCATATCGAGAAACTCTATTTGGCGTTAGTCTTTGCTGCTACTAAGCTTCGCCACTATCTTCTTAGTCACAAAACCTTTGTCATCACCCACACTGACCCTCTCAAGTATATGCACTCCAAGCCATATCAGAATCAACGTATAGCTCGGTGGCTCATGCTGCTTGCTGAGTTCGATCTCGAATTCATCCAGTAGAAATCTATCAAGGGGCAAACCATCGCTGATCAATTAGCAGATGCCCCTCTTCCTGACAATCAACCTCTGCAGTGTGAGTTCCCTGATGAGTCTATCGCTATGCTTTCCTCTGACGACACCACCTATCAGATGACTATGTTCTTTGACGGATCCAAATGTCAACTAGGTGGAGGTGCTGGGGTCATTCTCATCCAACTCGAAGGGGAGCCCATGCCTCTGTCTTTTAAACTCGACTTTGATTGTACCAATAATATGGCCGAATACGAGGCCTTAATTTTGGGACTTCAGACCGCCCTCTTTCTCAGCATCAAGTCCATTAACATCTTCGGTGACTCGCAGCTCGTTGTCAATCAGGTCAATGGTTCATACCTCTGTAAAAATGAAATTTTGCAAAGGTACAAAAACCGTGTTGACATTCTCCTTGCATCTTTCGACCATTTCCTCCTACAAACTATTCCTCGATCCACGAATAAGTTTGCTGAAACCATGGCTTCTCTCGCTTCGCATATCCCATCTTCCTCATCTACATCCAGACTCTTTGTCACGGTGCGTCGTGTGCCATTGCCTTCATATATCTCTTCTCACATTCATCATGTCAACACTATAGACCCTAGCCCACAAGATGCTTGGTATAAGCAACTTTTAGACTTCTTATCTCTCTCTGTCATTCCTCCCAACCTCTCTAGTAATGCACGACGAGCTTTTATCAAGTGTACCACTCGTTATACCATGCTAGGGGGTCTTCTCTATAAGTGCGGCTTTGACGGCCTCCTTCTTCGCTGTCTCACCTCCACTGAAGCATCTCAAGCCATTCAGCAAGTCCACGATGGGATTTGTGGCAGACATTTCAGTGGGAATTCAGTTGCCAAGCGCATCCTTCATCTGGGCTATTATTGGCCTACCCTTCATCAAGACTGTAGCGACTATGTTCAGCGTTACATCAAGTGTCAGCAGCACTCTAACTTACTTCATCTCCCCAGTCACGCCTTACAAATCGCTCAGGATTTCTGGCCTTTTTCTCAGTGGGGTTTAGATCTCATCGGTGAGATTAACCCTCATTTGTCTCTTCGTCATCAATCCATCATCACAGCCACTGAATATTTCACCAAGTGGGTGGAAGCCATTCCTCTCGTCTCCACAAAATCTGACAAGATCGTCGACTTCATCAACACCCACATCATCTGTCATTTTGGTGTCCCTCATAAAATCATCACTGATAATGGCAAGTCCTTCAAAAACAAAACTATCCAAAAGCTATGCGACTCCTTCGGCATCAAACTCAGTTTCTCTTTGCCTTACTACCCACAAGCAAATGGGCAAGCCGAGGCTTCCAACAAAATTCTCACCAAAATTCTCATGAAAGTGGTCAGTGACATAGGCAGGGATTGGCACATTCACATTCCCTTCGCTTTGTGGGCTTACCGCACTAGCATCCGAACCTCTATGGGTGCTACCCCTTTTTCTCTCATGTACGGAACAGAGGTTGTTTTACATCTTGAAGTACAGATCCCGTCTCTCCGCATTTCTCTACATGATATCCTTTCCAACGATTACTTTCATCAAGATCGCTTAGCTCAACTTGAGTTACTTGACGAACGCCGTCTTGCTGCCCTTAATCATCTCCATGTCTATCAACGTCGCATCAAGCACGCCTATGACAAAAATCTACGAGAACGAGATTTCAACATCGGAGACCTCGTCCTCAAAGAGAATCAACACGTGACCAATATGGAGCGAAGTAAACGAGGCAAGTTTGCTCCTAATTGGCTCGGACCTTTTATTATCACGCACAAGTATGGATCAGAGACTTACCGTCTGTCTTCTCTTGATGGATGACCAGAACCTGAGCCTCTTAATGCGTTGCATCTGCGACCGTTCTACTGCTAGTCGAGTACTCGTCTACTTGACACTTAACTTGAGCTCATCCCTTGAGCAATCCCCGTCCTCTTAAATCCTACTTTCTTTCAACCCTATTCCTCTTAACAATTCCTATAACCCTTTTATGATGTATGGATGCTTTGTCCTAATAAAAGGGAGCCCTTGACCTTCTATAATCTTGTCCATGACTGACATTTCTCTAAAAATAAATCAAGATGTCACAATATCCATGGTCACTATATCAATATCAAATCAAAAAATAGACTGCTCCCTTGAAGGATAGTTTTACTATCATTGCTATAATTAATAGACTGCTCCCTCGAAGGATAGCTATTCAAAAGCCTTTATATTAAACAAAAATCTAGACCACTCCCTCGAAGGATGGCTATGACTAAACTAGTAATAAATAGCACTATTTTAGAAGCTTCCCGCATTGATCAGCTTCACAAACTGACCACCAAGCAAATGACATCTCTATGCAGGCTTCCCGCATTGATCAGTCTGCGCCAAAAAAAAAAAAAAAGTCATGGACTTGACTTATGGTTGTCTCAGGGTCTCCTATAAAAAGGGGCATATTTATCTCTGCTCTTAAAACGGGTTACCCTTCTTCCTCCTCCTATCACCTGCTCAAGGGACTTCGAGCTCACTTTAATGTCTAAGTGATTCGATTACCGCTCTAACATAACTATGGTCAACGACGTCACGCATGACTGGGGCTCTTGATTCTCATAACCCCTATCTATGTTATCTTTTTGGTCCTTGTCAATGAAAGAGCAATATGCTTTTCACTTCTTCTACACTTTGGTCACATTCACCTTCATCACTTGTCAATCAACTCAACTCAACTCTCTTTTCAGACCATCAACATGACCTAGCCTATTCACCCTAGTTTCTATGGACACCAATACACATAGAAACTATCGACCCGCCACAATTTATGTTCAGCATAAACCAATACTTGCTGAAGCATAAATAAACCTCAATTCATTTTTAACATACCTCTATCATGAATATGGAATATTGTTAGGGATGAAAAACCCCTCAACCAATGTTGCAGAATACACCATTTGGAAAAGGCTGCAACATCTTTTCTCCTCATCATTTCATCATGACCAAGACCAATCTATTGACCATTTTAACCACCTGTCTACCACTCGGACCCTTTGTCTGAACTACATTGGTCTGAGGCCCTTCCACAGGGGCTATGTAGGTAGCACTCAGATGACACACCTGTCCTCTGAGGTTAGCTCGACCATTCTCGTTTGTTCGTCTCTCTGATGGACAAACCTTCTTTCCTTCTTTTAACCATAACCTTACCCTTGACCACGATCAATTTTATCCCTTTGACCCTCCCTCCCTTCTCGGGAGAACTACATTGGCCTGAGGCCCTATCACCAGGGCTATGTAGGCAGCACTCAGTTGACATGGGGTCTTCTGGGGTTAGCTCGGCCGCATCCTTTCATCCATTCCTCCCCTCGCTCACCAACCATTGGAGATCATACCTATCTCCTCCGACCTTGACCACTTCCAAGACATTGTTGCCTTGGTTGTTTTTGCATCTATGCTACCTCATGATTGGTTAGCAGAATTGTGCACAGACCTTTTTGGACCCTCACAAGTATCAGATCGCAAACCGATTGATCCACCCTACTTGTGCTTTTTTCGTGTTTCTAGGAGCACTTCCTGAGCCTGGGATACCTAGAACGCGATGACCCATTTGGAGCTTTAGCTTAGATTGCATAACCCGATCAGCAGACGACTAAATGCTGGGGCCCAATTATTTCAATTTTGGCACTCCTCGACCCTTGACCTGCGACACTTTGACCTAACCCTCTCATGCAGTGGTATGCACGCAATCATGACTTTTGCAGCGTTCACCCTCACCCCTTTTTCATCCACTCTTTATCAAATCAGCACCCGATTCCCGATTCCCTTCCCTTGACTCCTACTTTGAGGGGGAATACCTTATCCATAATCAGGGCAAGCTGCTTCCTATTTTTGTCTTACAGTTCATTTGAACAACCAACAAGACAAAATCAACCTTATCCCTCACCTGGGGCAATCACTCCTATTTTTGTCTTGCAGTTCGTCCAGAACAACCAACAAGACAAAAAGGGGCAAATGTAGACACTAAAATCGTGTCAACTCCCCTGGTCATTCCTCGTCTTATTCTTCTTCGCCTATTTAACCCTTATCGATCACTTGTTCCACCAACCTTGACCCTGGCAGCATGTAAAAATGAGCACAGAGCTAAAGCTAAACTCTATCCCCATTGTGCATCTGCCGACGACGGTCTCTACCCAGCCGATGTCGCCGACATCGGTCACTTATCGGCCGACGTCGGCAATCCTACCAACGTCGGTCACCTTACCATTATCCGTTATCAGTTATCATTCATTTTCCCAAACGGTTATCAAACCATCTCTCGAACCATCCCTGGCCTTCATCAGCGTCTGCCGATCAATCCCGAAGGCTATTCAACCATTTTCAAATCAACTGATCAATCAATCAATCGACCTCCGAATTCTGACATCCACAAACTCTGGCAATCAACACTCTCGCGATCAACCAACTCCAGCATCAACCAATCTGCATTCATTTCAATCCAGCACTGCACAGACAACTTCAACTATGGCTTTCATCACGTCTTCTGGCAGGTAAGTATTTACTCTGTTTGTTTTATTTCTTCTTGGTTATTATTTGTTCATTATTTCTGTCATCCCAAATCTTCAAACCATAGACCCAAGTTCTGCATCTCTCCTTTACATCCCTGCCCACTATCTGAATCCATAACTCTGTCCAGACTCGACTAAAACCCCCAGACTCTGTCCAAACCCGACCTTACCTTGCCCAGACCCTGCCCTGACCTTATCTCGATTCTATCAGACCCTGTCTCGACTCCATCAAACCCTGTCAAGACCCTGTCCCGACTCTCCCAGACCTTCTGCAACTCGTCCAGAACCTGCCCCGACCGACGCCGGTAGTTTGACCGACGCTGGCACCTTCCCTGACCGACGTCGACACCACAGAGACCGACGCCGGTGACTGTGCAGAATAGTGCTGCATATTAGGTACACATCTTTATTTTCTATCATTTTATCTTTTATTATCTACTTTCATCCAATATTCTACTTTTTTATCAGTGGGTTGATATCCTTCTAGGAAGTCTTCGTACTTCCGGGATCGGGCGTTCGCCTGACAGCCCACCTTATCCTTTAACTAACATTTTTCTGTGTTTTAGTCTCTTTTCTTCGCAGGTGTCATTCCTCCACAGCTAAAGAGGAGAATCTTCCAACGTCTGATTTTGGTGCGCTCGACTTTATCAGGTATCTTCTAGCCTTGACCATTTCTTTTAGTTTCTTATTTCTTCTTTGAATGTAGAAAGCAATTTTGCATAGAAACATTAGGATGGGGGATGGGGGATGAGGATGAAATGGGTTCTTGGATATTGTGAATTTTTATGGTGTTAATGTAATGGTAAGTGACATTTTGGTAGTTAGTATAATGGGATGAAGAGGCCTAACCCTAGTCTCTTTATGGTCTCTAATTCCTTTGATCATGCTATAGGAGTGGATATTTATAAATTCTAGGATAACCATTTGTTGATTGATTTGGGGTAACTTATTTAATTTAAATATCACCCCTCTAAATTAAATCTTGGATATAATGTTTTAGTTGCATACATCATTCTGTAGCATGCCCTTTAACTCTATGGTACTTTCAAAACTCATCATCATGATACTAATCTAGCTTTAGTTAGTGATCATCCATAGTTCTAATTTCAAGCAAGGTGATCATATTGGTGGCAATAAATTAATCTAAGAATATTTCTATTGGGACTCCCAAGCTTATGAGTGGTCCTTTGCCTATATGAGTCTTTGGATTGCCTCATGGTACTCAGATGGAAGAGACATTTGGTTTTTGTGTGGGGCATTTATTTTGAATTGTTTGTACATGTTTTTGTTTAGAATATATTACCCCATCACCCATGACATTTTTGTTCATGTTGAATACTTTATATTTTATTGAAAAATAATTATCTTGATTTTGGGTGTTCTCATTATGAAAATATAACTTGATACTCCCATTTTCAATGAGAGCCTTTTAGATTTGCATTCCTTTCTCTATGATCTCATCAAAGGTCTTGACACACTATAATTTTAGTTGGTATTTTAGTTCATTATTGAGATTATCCATAAATATCTTAGCTAATTATTTATTTGGTATGGTGTACCTCAAGCAGCTTTCCAAACTCTACCATCTTTATAATAAATATGATAGACATTCTTTCCTTCATTATTTGGTATTGTAAAGGTCAATAATGGAGATGTCATGCTCAATGTTAAATGAGAAGTGTCTAACAAATGTTTTGTCAGCTCTCCAAAGATATATATTGATCCTTTAGGTAAGTTCATAAACCATTCCAAAGTGGGTCTTGTGAAAATTTTGGGAAATAGTCTCAACAAAAAAGCATCTTCATAAGCCTCCTCATGGCAAGCCACATAAAATTCTTGGACATGATATCTAGGATCCTCATTTCCTTGATATTTCTCAAATTTGGGAACTTTAAAATTTGAAGGAAATGGTATTTGTAAAATACTTATATCCAAAGGTGAGGAACAAAAGTCTTCATACTTATATTTGAGGGTTTGTGATCATGAATCTATATATTGAAGAGTCTCTTTCATCTCTCTCCATTCTTGGGTAAAGGTGGGATCCTCAAGAGGATTGGTAGTTTGATTTTGGTTGCCTTGGGGGATATGGGTACTATGGGTATTATGGATGCTATGAATGTTGTTAGCATTATTAGTATTATCAGTGGTGTTGGTATTATTGGCATTATTGATGGTATTGTTATTATAAAAATTATTATTTATATTATTTTATCTAGGGGATGGTGGGTGTTGATTACAAATTAGTAGGTTGATTTGTTGAGTTAATTGATCTAAGTGATATTCAATGACATATTATCTCTTATTATCCTTAGTGTGGTTATTACAAAGGGGTGGTGGGCATTCTTCATCAATAAATCCATGGTCCACACCTTCTTATTCTTTGGTTATGTTATTAACATGTTGATGTTGTGTGTTTGTGCATAATGAAGGGCCTACTAGGTTGTGTAAGAGAGTGTGGTTAAAGATGTAATGTAACATTCCCTTTATTTTTATGGCATAGGCTAGGACATGAGCACAGTTCTCATATAGATAGTGGTCAATGTGGTTTCTTACTTTGTCATTATGGAGTAGATTAAATCTTTCATCCTCTTCTTTGGGTGTCTACATATCACTATGAGTCTCATCATGTTCCTGATTTAGATCAAATATATACCCCAATGGTTGATTATATTGGTTGGAGGTTTGTCTAATCCTAATTTGTGCATGGGTATGGATAACCATTATGAAAGAGAGATGTGATGATATGTGATATATGAGATGGAAGTCTTTAAATACTACCTCCGTTTAGAGACCAAAGTTACTAATGGTCAAAAGAAAGATATGTAAGGGGATGGGGTGACCAATAATTACCAAGAAACAATGTCTCTTAAGAGACTAATCTAGAAAATATGAGGAAGAGTGATGGGATCAAATACTTTGTCTACTAGTAAAGGGATAATTTTATGGGTGATAGATGACAAAGGTACCTGATAAGGACACAGATAAATGGTGGGTTCTAGTTTAGATTCTTATAAGACTATGTAGATTGATAATCCAAATTCTAAGTGATGAATTATAATCTAATAATATGGGTGACCACTAGATTCTTGATTTCAAGACACAATCTAGTATTTAAAGGGAATAAGATGGGTGAATGATGAGAGATGTGTAATATATAGGATGGAAAATAATATGTGTATAAGGCCAAGAATGTCAACCACTTAAGATTATTTATGCAAAAATAGAGGTTGAAGAAATGAATATAGATAAAATAGTTGTCAAAAGAAGATATGGGGAGGATGATATGGACAATGTGTTGTGGTATGAATAAAGTAGTTAGATGCTAAAGGGAGATGTGGTGGGGATTAATTATGATAATATGGATAGTATCTATATCTAAGTTATATATAAAATGGTGTGATATGGAAAATAATAAAATTGGTATAAAGGGATATGAGATAAGATGATATGTACAAGATAGTCTACAAAGAAAAGACATAAAAGGTGTAATCACTATATGAAGGTTTCATAGGATGGATATAAATGAGATGAATAATATGGGATTAATATGAGATGATTGGGTAAATATAACTTCAAAATATAATGGTTAAAGGTAGTATGAGATAGATATGGGGTGGTATGCTTAGACAAAATTTGATTAAAACACATGAATGGATATGAGATAGAATGGTATATACAAGACAGTTTATAAATAGAGATCTAAAAGGGGGTGGATACTATATGATGGTGTTATTAGATGTGTATGGAAAATATATGTAGAAGAAGAACAATATGGGTTGCATATGAGATGATAGGATCAAAACTATAGTGGTCAAATGTAAAATGAAATGGATATAGGATGGGAGAGATATAAAATTAAACAAAAGGGGGGATGAATACTATATAGATGTCGGGTGTGAGATAAGTGACAAATGGGAGATGGATGATATGAGGAATATGATGGGATATGATGATAATAAGATGATAAGATGATGAACATTAACCTAGAGGATGTCTGAGGTATAAATAAAAAATGTAGGTATGGTCGACTTAGTTCATAAACAATACAAGTCTTGTCGCAACACTCAAAAAACATCATAAGTAAAATCATAAATTAGTTAACTATTATGGGTGTTTAACCCAATGCTTTCACCATCTAATAACTTAATAGGTGAGGCTATAGGCCAATGACCCATTAAAGTATCAACTGAACCCTCTCAACCCCACTCATAATCGATGGCTACTTTAGAGCTGATATTAACTCCTATAGTGTAACACATGTTACAGCTAAAGTCTCCTAGTCTAAGTATACACAAAAGGTTCTAGGTACATCCCTGATATACATGAAGGTACATTGGGGCCCAAGTCTATGTAATATGTTGCCTAGCCATATTATGTCTTAGAGCCTGATCTCCCCTCACTCCATGGAACCCTTCATGGGGAATTCTACTTAGACACATAACAATAGGTGTCTTGATTTTTATAATCCACTAGAACATGGAGTTTGGTTAGTAAGTGGTGGTGAAATCCACATCACCAAACCCTATATACTAAACCTATGTGGGGATGAATTCTAGGTCACATGTTATCCCAGAGGGGGATATTAACAATCAAGCAAACACATAATACAATTAGTTAATTGATTAATTACCTACATGTGAGGGGAATGATACAATAATTATTTATAAATCATGCTCACACAAGCAATTATATTCAAAAAAAAAATCACAATAAAGATGTATATAATAAAAT
Organism: Torreya grandis; assembly: GCA_037957365.1. Lineage (NCBI taxonomy): Eukaryota > Viridiplantae > Streptophyta > Pinopsida > Cupressales > Taxaceae > Torreya > Torreya grandis. Next base: position 219,971 of record JARHVA010007132.1, read on the forward strand.
TATGATGATTTATCAAAAATGAGAATAATTTACTAAAAGGCACCCCTCCCTGTAATAAAAAAGGTTAGAAATATAATGGGGGTACCCAAGTCTTGAAGGTTCCTACAATATAAGGGGTTAGTAATTTTAAATTTGGCAAACCCACAAGTCCTTGTAAGATCATGAGTACACAGAGAAAAATCATAACCAGAATGCACAATATCTCAACTAACTAAACAAAACCACAAGTTTCAAGTCACAACTTTGCAAGAGGTTAGTTAACTATCATGGTTATGTAAAAAAACCATGACTATCTAAAAAAATCACTAATATGACTAACGATATCATAACTAATGAAAAATCACAATCTGTGATATTGCAAAAAAATAGCAAAATTTAAAATATGTCCTAAGGTAACTATGTAAGTCTTCAAAAATAAGTACAAAATAGATATAATATATATAATTTTATGAAAAAATCTTATAAATTTAATCCTAGTTCTACTATTTATAATAATCAATATTTTATCTTCCCTCTATAGAGCCTACAACGTAATCCTAGTATCATCTAAATGTCCTAAGCTACTTCATTAACTAGATACCTGCAAAGTTGTGACTGTAAGTGACAATATCATGATTTACAAGATAAAATCACAATTTTTAGAGTTTTAATTTTGTTGAGGAGGTTTAAATATTTTATGTGATGGGGTTTGAGATGTCATTTATGTCTTCTTCCTGCCCCCTATAGATCCTGCACACAAAAATAACACACTAGTCAAGATCTTCCCTCAGGTAAGTAGGGCTAAAGTGGAAATACTTAGTTTGAGAAATGGTTAAATTTTTTGACAAAATAGGCAATGTTATCTATAAAATAGCCTTATAACTCTTTCCATAGAACCTAGGATGTTCCCTGTTGATGAAATATAAGATAAAGAGGTTAGAGTTTTACTAATTTAGGAAGGGAGACAAAATCACCACTATCATCGATAAAACTGTAATTACCAGAGTAATATCACAACTGAAGGAATTATGGTTTTGTTGAAGAGTAATCCAATAGATATATTTTGGGTAAATCCTTTCTTTGTCATGCTTAAAAAATATGAAACAAACAACCAAATATCTACAGGGGGTTAGAAATAAAAAGATGATAGAATCTTCCCTAACTATGTCATTTGATAATATCATAACTGGAGCTTACAATCCCACAATTACCAGTTCAATATTGTACCTGACCAACTTGACATTTTGTTTAAAGTGTATAAATTACTACGTGTCAAGTGATTCTCCTTCCTGACTTGCACACATAAACAACACAAATAAATAAGCTACCTGTAGAAAGAGAGGGTTAGCACAAACAGACTATAACTTAAACCCAACTATTAATTTTGGAAATATCGCTACCATAAACTACAATATCGTGACTAGTAGGATAAAGTTGTGAATATCAAAGTCATAATTTTTCTTAAGGATAAAACCATACAAAAACCTTAATCATTAGCAACTAAATGGTAATATTGCTACTGGAGTCTACAAAATCATGACCTCAATATTGTGAATACCACTACAAAGTCATAATTCACCTGTGTATGGAAAAAAATGAAAATCTAGTCTTGGATCTACATCCAATTGGTCCTATAATCACTCAAATCACTTCCACCAATGTTATTATGTTAGTTAAGGGAGGTTAGTCCCAATGTGGTCACTAAGATGTGCACCAAATTTTAGATTTGAGAAATATTACTAAACTTAGTAATAAAAAACATAAAATCTAATGACAGCAATTGGAATGGATAAAATAGGAAAATTAGAATAAATATAAAATTATTACCATCCTTTTTACCTCCTTATTCCCTCATTCTAGGACTTGCACTTGAATTGTTTGATGTTCAAATTTTGAATTATTAGATTTCTTGCAAGATCTTGACAATGGCTTCCAATGGTTGTGTGAAGTGGATAATGGCTTGGATGAGTGCTATAATTCTTGTTATGGATGCAATGGTAGTATAAATATGATGTATTAATTTTATTTTGATTCCCAATTAGCTTGGTCATGGCCCAAGCATGGCCTTTTGTAGAATGATAGAGGAAATTTTAGGGTAATTTCAAATTGTTTAGAAGCCTCTAGTTTAGAGACTTCTAGAGTATTAGAGGATCTTCTCTAGTTATAAAGGATTATCAATTATTTTACGGGATAATGGGGGTATTATATGGGAATTAATGAGGTTTAAGATTCATAGGGATGTAGGAATATCTAAGGTGGTAGGGTGGCTAGGGTGGTAGTTGGATAAATATGAATTTTGAATTGGCTAGTTGGATTAGGAGATAGGTTAATAGGTAATAGGATCTATTAGAGGTTTGATGAAGGAATAAATTGGTTTTAGGATGGGGTAAAGTCTTATGGGATATATGAATGGGATGGGTATTGTTATACTATTGACTAGTTTAGCTAGGAAATATAAGAATTAGCAAAAAAAAGTATAATTAGTGGGGAGAGCATAATTTAGTGCATACACATAGTGTGTCTCATTTATACTAAGGATTTTTAAAAACACATATGTAATGTTTTTCATTCCTTTTATTCATCATATTATCCCTAATATTCCCCCTTTATGAGTTTGTTTAATAGTTGATCACACCTCATTGGTTTTACTTTTATGAGTTGTATAGGACAACACATTCCTCATAGGACAACCTTGGATAGGACAACACATTCCTCATAAAATACCCTTATCTACTATACACACCCTCCATTTTTACACCTCATTGGTTTGAATTTTATGAGTTTCAATATAAGACCTAGAATATGACCATGTCTTCCTCATAAAATTCCCCTAACCTTTTATAAAAACCTATATTCCATGTTTTATTATAAATAATAATAATATTCTAATTATAGACTAGCACAAGCCCTAAGTTTAGTTTGTCATTCCTATTTTTCACATCTCTTACTTGTCTTTCATTTACATATCTTTATTTTTGCTCTTATCTTACATTGATATTTCATTCTTTTACATATATTTATTTGTGTTCTTATCTTACATTGATATTTCATTCTTTTACATATATTTATTTGTGTTCTTATCTTACATTGATATTTTCTTTCATTTACATATATTTATTTGTGTTATTATCTTACATTGATATTTATTTCATTTACATATTTATGTTTGTTAGTTTATCTTACACTGATATTTCTCCCATTGTTATTTAGTTCTCATTATTCACATTTTATTCACTTTCACCCACTTTTACAAGTGTTATATATTAGAAATTTTGGTTTCATATTTTCATTTTCTTTACTTCCAATTTATATACTTATGATTCTTTTTGACAATGCATTTTTTTACTCTTTCTTGAAAAGAATAACACATACATCATAATACATTTTTCCATAGCATTCATATTAATTATCATGATTCATCCATAATATATATGGCCTATAATTTTGATAAATACATGATACAATCATACTAAAAAATATAGATCTAACTTTGAGGTCCATCATGAGGAAGTGAAACACTACCCTTAGAGGCTTGAGACTACCCTCTCTAAACATTCCACTAGATCAAACATGTCTATGATTTTAAAACATCCACCTATCTTTGTATATTGTCCATATGACCTTGTGCCTATGTTAATTATATAGTTGTAGTCAAGTGAGTGGATCACTCTTGAGCTATCACTTGCCATACATGTAGCTCCCCTTCACCCACTCATGTTGGTAGAGTATCTTATGCTCCATCTAATAATATTTCATCTCTTGAGCTACCTTACCAAATAATCAAAACTAACTAGCATATGTTGTTGTGATACAATAGTTTCTACTATATTTCCTTTTTATTTTTAGTAGCATCATCTAGAAATCCTTAATTGATGAGGACATATAACAAGAACATATGTTAGTGTCCTTGCACCTCCAACACCATTCTACTTCCTCACACATCAATCCAAAAATTAAATAACTAATATAAGAGTGGTTAAATGTGGTAAGGTACATGAGATATAATATGAAGCTCCACCCACCATAGATAATGTCCAATAATCCACAATCGATAATGTGCTTAAAAATTACTTGGTCATGACTGCAAGTATTTATTGTGCCTTGATATGGGCACCAAAAAATATCCCCCCATGACATGAACCACATGGTCATGTGTCCACCTTTGCATATGTGAGATGGCATCATCCATAACATGAGATAATCATGTTGGACTATACATACGAAACCTCTCATAAATCTAACTAGAAAACAGATTAATGAGCCCCATAGTCTATTGGCCCTAGATAAAATACTATTAAAATCATGCACTAACTACACCCAAATCACATAACCTAAGTCATACAAGGTGCCTTACTCCAACATCAAGTGACACAAATTTAGAATATATAATGGGAATTTTGGGTCTAACTTATGATAGATTAATCAAGTTTCCAAGAGTCCAATAATGACATTCAGATATCTAGAATGGCTAAAACGTAAAAATCAAAAAAATAGATGACCAACTCAAGCTATACATATCTCTCTAAACCTATTTCTCATAATGCTAAGGCTTACCTATCAACCTATCAACATCTAAATCAAGTGTATTAAATACTAATGGTGTGTTAATAATATGTAACCCTAATAATGTGTGTACATCCAAGGTAATACCCACCTCTATGGTATCCATACCCATTACCCATCAAAATGTGTTATTCAGTCTCTCATGTTCTAAGGAATATTGAAACTAACTCAAAACCCAATGGGATGTGTCGCATCTCCATCAACCCACCAAAACCAAGTGTAGTTAGTTGTTCCTGATCCATGATTGATAATATGTCCATTAGATCTAATAACTAAATTAAAACCATTAATATACAAATTATTTGGCACCTCTATAAAAATAATTGAACACCTATCAGATATCTATTCAAAAATTAACATAAAACATACTTTAAACATTATAAAAACTAATAAAAATCAAATTAACTACTTCATTGGCCTTGTACAACACTACATCAGCCATCTATTACATTTAACATTGTTGTCCATGAACCTAAAATATATATTCCCTATTAAAATCCATACTAAATTAGTGTTTATACACCCTATCAACCTTGTTATGAGGTACATCAGCCATCATATATGTAGTCAACCATTCCATCATATAATTGGCTAGGTATAGAATTATATCAACTATATCTATTTTACACTTTTAGCTAGATATTACTACATCATCCATCATACATATTTATATGCTAATATCCAAACCTTATGTTATCATCCATCCTCAATAAAACTACATTATCCACCATGGACATTATCAATGAATAACAAAAATATTACCTTTTTAACAATATCAACCAGGATGATACCATATTTTTTAAGATAGATTCAATTTTGGTGGGATATTTACCCTTATATTCTTTTGATTGAAGTTCCAACCAGTCTAGGACATAGTTAAGGGTTAAGATCCCTAAGTATGCAAGTACCAAAATTACTAACAATGGCCACAACTAGCTCAATAATACCAATGAATAGACATAACTGACCTGAGAATACCATCAACAACCATAACTAGCCGAATACCAATAATCAGCCACAACCAACCTCTAATACCATATGATATTTGAACCTAGGTGGTGCTTCTAGAAACCAAGTCACTTTACCAACTCACCCACATCTCATCGGTAGGTTGATACCGTATTATTTCTATGTAAATTTTTTATTGGGTTGTAATAAATACCCTTGACCTACTTTTACACATTTTTCCCCTACCCATTTCCCATTTTAAATTTTTACTTAACTACTATGGTTTTTAGGGTAAATTTAATTACATGGATTTTCCCACCTACTTTTCCTAATCTAGTTCATTTTTCAATCAAGAATGGTAAAAATTCACAATAAATATACCCCATACCTAGAATATGCTAGTTTCTACTACAATCCATCATTTAATATGTCCACCTTCTCAAGATTGTGCCATCATCTCTCTATGTTAATCTAATATTCAATAATAGAAAATAAATGAATGAATAGTGATTTCTCCCTTTTATAGTAAAATTTTGAAAATTTTAAACCTTTAATTATTTATTGAGAAATTTTTTATTTTTTTCATAACTTTATTTTGTAAGTAATTTTTACAAAAAGAAAAGGATACTAATAAGGTGGAAAAAAATTTAGTGCTACCACCAAATTTTTACAAAAAAGTCTAAAGTTTTATCTTTTTTTAAGTCCATATATTATCCTACATACATAATGTCATTATTCATCTTCTTCACACATATATTTTATTCAACAATAATAAGGCAATCAAAGGTACATATCTAAAAATTATTTACTTTCTACTATAATTTGGTAGCTCAGTTAGTGTGTTGCTATGTTATTTATTGAAGCACCATCCCATGTTACACTCACATGACACGTGATGAGCTTCGAGTGAGTCATGTGTATACACATAATATTTTTAAACTTTATCATTTACTAACACTTTCACTCTTACAACAAGTTGTTGAGTTTCAATCCCTTTGAGTGCATGCCTTAAAGGGTGCATCTAGAAAGGGGTGGGGAGGCCATTGGTGCTTAAAAAGATTTTTGTCTAAATATATCATGCCTATATCCATTATAAAATCCCACTTACTTGATATCCTAAGTAATATTCATCATTAATAACCCCTAACCAATTTAATACCTATCTTTTCTAACTATATCAACTCAAGTCAATGTAGAATTTCTAATTCCTACCAAAATTCAAACTAGGTTAGCCCATGTTGACATAGTTCTAAAAGTCATGGCACACACTTCATAACTAGGTCAATCTAGTTTAACCTGGTTTGAGGGTAAGTGATCACTTTACAACTACATTTTGGTTTAATGATATTATTAGATAGAATTATATAATTTTTTAGTGTCATATCACCTCTATAAATACAATTCTCACTTCAATCCAATGCGTAATTATTTTTCATAATTATACTTCAACTTGCATTTAGGAGAAGCCATTTCCTAGATCCTGTATTGGAGGGAAATAACTTATATTTTAGAGTCTTGGTTGCAAATAAGATAAGTCTTTTATCCTAAAGCTAATTTCAACCATTGTCATCTTACAACCATAACAGCCTATTGCAAAGCACCATTGGCCAAGAGAGAGATTGAGGCTTAATATGTTTTATACAAGGTAAGTATTTTTAACTTTATCTCTTTCATTTATTATATATATATTGCATAATTAATAGTTTTGAATGTATAACTTATTATTTGAATCTCTTCTACACTTAAACTTAGTGTGGATATAGGGTTATTCAAACTTGCCATCTTCTACCCAAGGTAACCTAGGCCTCCATTTTCCTACCATGTTCTTTAGCCATTTTGGTGTTGTTTTAACCATCCCCATTTAATTTTGTTACAATCTTTGGTAACACTAGATTATATTAATTTCATTAGTATTACTCTCAAGGGACCTAGTTATGGTTATTACATTGTATTAATTACTTAGAGGCTTTGGAACCCTCTCTATTGATATTGTGTGATAAGTGCTCCTCTAAATAAGTTTAGAGAATCTAATTTGGTCATGACCCAATATCACTAAGTATTTAATGGGTTTTATTTTATTTAACTTCTCTAAGTCTAAATCTATTAGGAAAGATAAGTTTAAAGTCTTTCTTAATTCATTGTAAACACCCATATCCTAACAAGACTCTACCATTTGATAGAAAAATACTTTCAATCTTTACATCACTTCATCAAGACAATAACCAATCAACCAAGGTGACATGCAACCAAATTTATTACATTCATTTCATTCAGAAACCACATCTATTTTTAATCCAAGCAAAATTCACTCAATAGGAAGCTCATTAGTATAAGTGAAGGTTCATTGCATTTCCATTTAAGCTCAATTTGAAGTTCATTCCTTCGTTAGATTCTAAATTGGTGGTGTTATTTTCTTATTTATATTTTATTTTCTCTAACATACATGTGTACATTCTTGGCACACCCATTGGAAAAAACCCACAATATTTTTTCTTAATTTGCTTACTAAGATGCATTTTCTAGATTGTTCATGATTTAGAGTCTAAGTAGGGTCAAATTTGGATCAACTTAAAATCACATTCTCTATATAGTAGTGTATAAATTATATGTAATGGTGTTTTTGTCCTCACAAATGGTGTAAATGTAGGATAGTTTAGGATCTATATTTGGCTAAGTTAGTCAGTTTATTTTTAGTGTTTGTGTAAATGTCACAACATTTGTGTTATTATCAATCTATGTATCTAATTTTTTATCATATGTATATAACCATTTTTCATCTAAATCTAATTTCTTATCCTCTATATTTTGTGTGTGTCTATTTTCATATATTCAATGTTTGCATAGACATCACAACATCTACATCAATGGTAGTGTTGGCGTCTTGTATAATAATGTTTGTGTTCTGTATTTTAGTGTATACATCTCTAAATATTTAAATTTTAGGTTTTAATCTTGTCAAATATTTCAATTCAATCAAAACTACTAATGATCTTCATATAAGTTCATTGGTCAAATATTTATAATCAAAACAACACACACATATAACTAGATAATCATAATTAGTCAATTTTTTTTGCATATCATTTCTTAATATTATTTATGTGTGCTTGTCTATTTTATGATCATTTATTCTATTCCATCACACTACAAGCCAAAATTTGTAATCATAAATGGTCTAGGTCATTTTTGTCACCTAAGGAATGAACTATGTATTTTTTCCTCACCTTACAAGGTGATCTTGGAAACCAAAAAAAAAATTCTCCTCATTTATTTTTATTTTCTAGGCTATTTTGACTAGGATTTCATCACCTAAAATAGAGATAAATATCATGTTCTAGTGAGATATAAAAATTAATGAGGAACTATAATTATTGGCTAAGTGGTCACTTATTTTACTAACATTGTGAAGTGGGGTGTTTTCATCCACCAATACCTAGGCCCTAGACATCACACATATATGGATGCATACCTCATGTATCGTAAGGTATATAGAGGACTCCCATAGATATCCAATCTAACCTAGCATAGGAACCTTCTAGTCATAGATGAATATTGGTGTCAATAACATAAAATTTCCAAGATCACACACAACATACCATTCAAGGTATTATCTTTGAGCCACTATCTAGTTGCACACCCATTTGATTAGTGTAGGTTATACTTGGGTGTGTGTCATTATTTTCACTCCTTTAGATAAGTGAGATTTAAACTAAATCAACTTAATCCAAATCTAATCTAAAACCAAACCAAAATCAATCCAATGGTATTCTGAATGAAAAACAACCTTTTCAATCCATAAAATAATTATACTAGTAGATTTTTTCACCAAGCAAGCATCCCATCCACTAACTACCATCCCAATCTAGATATATCTAATGCCCACTAAATAGGGAAACTAGTTATGACACCCCAATCCTATAATAAATTCATACATGAATAAATATAATAGATAATCCAATATTTGGTGAACCTATCATCCCATATCCATCCTTTTGTTAGGTTATGGAGCTAAAAGCTTCACTGATGAAGACATGGAGGAGGATGTTGAGTGTCACAGTCACCAGCATCAGTTAGGCCAACCGATGTCGGTCAAGTGTAGACAGGAAGCTACCGACATCGGTCAGGGATTGGCTGATGTCAATCATCCCCAGGCAGACAAGGACTGATGTCGATCGCCTATGCGGTTCAAAACTGTGAGTTTCATGAATAGTTTGTTAACGAACCGATTGTTTGCATGTTAAAGGCTAATTTTAGTCTTGGAGCTCTGGATCTAATTATTGTAATTGGATGTCTAATTATTGTTTGCATGAGATCTATATAATAGACTCATGGACTATTTAAAGAAGGGCTAGTTGAGTAAGAGCAAGGTTAGCTCCTTCAGAGTGAAGAGAGCAAGGTGTGTTCCTCCTAGTTCCATAGGGGTGCTAAGTGTGTATGATCAGGTAGAGCTACAGGTTGTGCAAATTTTGGTAGAAGATCCACATGGGTGTTGGTTTGGAGAATCAGAAGGGTTCTTCATGTGTGTAGGATCTTGGTCGGTAGGTGTGCAAGGCCACATTTAGAGATCTACATGTGTAAGTAAGATCATTGATTTGTAGGTGTGTGTGTGTGTGAGGTCAAAGGAGGTCTGTGGGGTAGCAAGATCAAAGGTGACAACAACATATCAAGGAGCAAGATCAGGTGAGATCTACTTGGAGTACATTGTGTACTTAGAGTATAGTGTGTACTCAATCGTGGAGTGCATGGAACACTTGTGTACTGGTAGTAGTGATACTAACTGGTGGTACTAGCAGTAGTGATACTAACTGGTTGGAGGTGAACAACAACTTTGTGTTTGAGTTGGTTTTTGGGACCGTAATTGAGAGAGTGAGCTCTTGAAGAGATTTATTGTTTATGCCATAAAGGTGTGGGAGCCCTAGAGGTGTGTAAGGAAGAAGAATGTGGCATCTTCTTTGTTGTATTTCCTTCTGGAAGAGTATTAATACAATTGGGTATTGTCTCTCATATTCTGTGTTATTTCTGAATTCTAGTTACTTGTTACTTCTAGTTAAATTCTTCATTTAGCTAATTGTACATGGTAATCAATTGTGCTTCCTAGATCCTAACAGTGGAATCAGAACATGTTTGTTATTCTAGATTCCTGACAAGTGGTTCAGAGCCAGGTTGTAAGGAGCAGGTTTGTGTTTTGATTACAAGTCACTCTCAGGGTTTTTTGATTGAGTGGGAGTATAGCAATGGCAGAAGAAAGTACACTAAGAATGGAGGAATTGAAAAGCACGAATGGTCAATTACGGTGTTATGGAAAGAAAGAGTAGGTAAAGAAAAATTATTGGTTGGTAAAAGATCAGCATGAAAGAACTGAAGAAGCAGATGTTGCAGGTGTTGTTACACAGGATGCTCTAGGATGTTCCTTGGATAAATTAGAATCTTGGTTTATAGATTATGTTGCCTCTTTCCATGCAGCCCGAAATAGAGTATTTTTCCATGTTAAGGTCTTTGGAGACTTTGGAAAGATTTATTTAGGGGCTGGTGTGCCTTGTCAAAGTATTGGCAAAGGGGAAGTGTGGTTGAAATTGTAGGTAGCCAACACATGGGTGTTGAAGAAGGTCATGCAGGTCCCAGTCTTGAAGATGCAGCTAATTTCTTCAAGAAAGTTGGGTGATGAGAGATGCATAGTAACTCTCACAATGAATTCTTGGAATGTTGCCAAGGATGCACTTGAATTAGCATGTGGTAAGAAAGTAGGTACTCTTTATCTACTTGCTTGTATTACTGATTCTTCTTTTGTTGTAAGGACATGGCTTTGTAGGCTTGGTCACATGAGCAAGAAGGAGATGCATGTTCTTAAGAGGAAGTCAAATGTGTTTGACAGACTTAAGAACTAGAAATCCTTGGTGTTTATGGAGGAGATGACAGATAGAGATTAGTGGAGAAGGCTAAGTAACTCTGAGCAGGGCAATTTGGACAGGGTTTTGATCTAAAGAGAGCTCACGGGTAAAAAGTCATCACTCACAGGCAAACATAGGTACCGATGTCAGTCAGGGAAAATTGGTGTCAAACAGATAGGCACCAATGTTAGTCATGTGCAGACAAGCAAAGTCAGTGGTGTCGAGTAGGTGGAGACCGACGTCGGTAGGATAACTGGTGTCAGTGACCTGGATAGTCACATGGAACCAATGTCAGTTAGATGTAGACTGTGTGGTGACTGAGGTCGATCACTGGAATAGATTTTGGGTAGACAACAAGCTGTCAAGGAGTCTCAAATGCCCATATGGAGGACTGAAGGGGTAAGTAAGCCTCAAATTCATTATTCCTCTTCTTTATACTCATTGCTCACTATAGAGCAGGAAGGATCTAGGAAATAGTGGGAGCATGGCATGAATGAAGAATTTGATTCCTAGGATGCAGAACCAGACATGGGAGATTTGGTAGGGTTGCCAGCCAGTATGAAAGCACTAAAAGATGAATGGATACCTTAGTTAAAGAATAGAGAGAATGGACACGTGAGATGGAAGGTCATGTCATATGGTCTTGAGGAAGCTCCAAAATAGTGGTATAGGTTTGACAGGTGGATGACAAAGCATGGCTTTAGTCAATGTCATTGTAACTACTGTGGTTTCTTTACTAGGTGGGTGATGATTGCAACATCATCTTGTTACTGTATGTTGTGTGTTTGCTTGATGTAGGGTTACACATATAGGGTTTTTTCTGAGCTAAAGGTAAAGTTAGTTCAGAGGTGTGTCATGAAGAATTTGGAGGAGCAAAATTCATTGGCATGAGTAATCCTAGAGATAGGGAAGATCACAAGTTGATGTTGTCACAGGATGATTGTGTGAAGGTAGTGCAGGATGCAGAGATGGGAAGCACACCTATGGATGGATAGTTCATAGAATAGGGTCCCTAATCACATGATGAGGTTGAGTACATGTGTACTCCCTGAGTTTACCCAAGCAGTGGGTGCTGTCAAAAAGTTTGTAGTCAATCTGGGAAGGAAGCACTGGAAAGTGGTTTAGTGGGTTTTTAGGTATCTGAGAGGGACCAGCAATAAGGATTCATGCTATGCAAGGTCAGGCACTTCAAATATGGTAGGTTACTTGGATAACAGGTGTTGCACCATAGGTTGTGTGGTGGTTGGTCTTCAAGATTGAGCTTGAAGAGGGATACAAGCCAGGAAACAAATTAGACAGTGTATAGGTATAGGTATAGTGCAACTATTTATCTCTAAGTGGGAGATTATTATGTTGTGGAGCTAAAAGATTCACTGATATAGACATGGAGGAGGATGATAAGTGTCACAGTCACTGACATCAATTAGGCCAACTGATGTCGGTTAGGTGTAGACAGGAAGCTACCGACATTGGTCAGGGATCAACCAACGTCAGTCATCCCCAGACAGATAGGGACTGATGTTGGTCGCTTGTGTAGTTTAGAACTGTGAGTTTCATGAATAGTTTGTTAACAAACCAATTGTTTACATGTTAAAGGCTAATTTTAGTCTTGGAGCTATGGATCTAATTATTGTAATTGGATGTCTAATTATTGTTTACATGAGATCTATATAATAGACTCATGGGCTATATTGTAAAGAAGGGCTAGTTGAGTAAGAGCAAGGTTAGCTCCTTTAGAGTGAAGAGAGCAAGGTGTGTTCCTCCTAGTTCCATAGGGGTGCCAAGTGTGTATGATCAGGTACAGCTGCAGGTTGTCCAAGTTCTGGTAGAAGATCCACATGGGTGTTGGTTTGGAGAATCAGAAGGTTTCTTCATGTGTGTAGGATCTTGGTTGGTAGGTGTGCAAGGCCATGTTTGGAGATCTACATGTGTAAGTAATATCATTGATTTACAGGTGTGTGTGTGTGTGAGGTCAAAGGAGGTCTATGGGGTAGCAAGATCAAAGGTGATAGCAACATATCAAGGAGCAAGATCAGGTGAGATCTACTTAGAGTAGGTTGTGTACTTGGAGTACGGTGTGTACTCAATCATGGAGTGTGTGGAGCACTTGTGTACTAGCAGTAGTGATTCTAACTAGTGGTACTGGTGGTACTGGTAGTAGTGATACTGACTGGTTGGAGGTGAACAAAAACTCTATGTTTGAGTTGGTTGTTAGGACTGTAATTGAGAGAGTGAGCTCTTGAAGAGATTTACTGTTTATGCCCTAAAGGTGTGGGAGCCCTAGAGGTGTGTAAGGAAGAATAATGTGGCATCTTCTTTGTTGTATTTCCTTCTGGAAGAGTATTAATGCAATTGGGTATTGTCTCTCATATTTTGTGTTATTTTTGAATTCTAGTTACTTGTTACTTCTAGTTAAATTTCGCATTTAGTTGTTTGTACATGGTAATCAATTGTGCTTCCTAGATCCTAACAGTGGAATCAGAGCATGTTTGTTGTTCTAGATTCCTAACACCTTTAACATCAATATATTCATCATCTTCTCAATCTTATGATAGTCAACCCCATCCATAATCCAATATCCAATAGGTCCTTAAACTATATAAACCCTATTTTATCCTATCTATATTGATTAAATATAACAACTTAAAATATATCACTTCATGACATAACCACCAACTATACCATTCAAATTGGACTTTTGAGACATGCAAATTATACTTTCTTAAATTTTGGAATAAATTCGATGAGCAACAAACCCTCAAACAAAAATACCAAAAGTGATAATCCAAAAACCATAACCCAATCAAAAATTGTATAATCAAGAATCACCCAATAAATACTATTGATAGTTTTATCCCTAAAATGTCAAAATATCTAGTACCATAAGGGAGACAAATTAATTTTTTGGAAAAATACCTTGAAATTACCTAGGACACTCATTTCCCAAATCTCAATGGAAACCAGAGATTTGGGTGAAATTTATAACTTGCAAAGTTACAAATTATATCTAGACCTCTACTTCTTACTTAACTCATACATGGAAGAAACCAGAGATTGGAATGCAATTTTCAACTTGTAAACTTGAAAATTTCTTCCCAACCTCTGCTTCCCACATAATTCACACCCATCATAAATTAGAACCCTGCTCGTAATTTACAACTTATAAAGTTGTAAATTATAAATGGAGATCTACTTCCTACCAAACATATATCCTATATAAACCAAAGAATGGAATACAATTTAAAACTTGAAAACTTGCAAGTTATTTTCCAATCTCCACTTCCCATGCATAACTCTAACCAAAAACCAAAACTTTGGTTGTAATTTGCAACTTGCAAAGCTGTAGATTTCACCTTGAGTTCCACTTCCATCGACCACACTTCCTATGGAAATCAAAACCTTGGTTGCAATTTCCAACTTGAAAAGTTGAAAATTATTCCTCGATTTCCACTTTCCCATTTTCAAAGAACCAAGCTATCCTATAGAGAGCAAAGATCAAAGTGCAAATCACAACTTTTTAAAATTACAAAGTTACTCACAAAATTTAAATTTAAAACTTCCCACCAACCACATCCTTAGGGGCATTTATTGCAAAGGTTATATAAATCTAATTAGGTTTAATTATAATTCATTTTTAGGTTACAAGTTTCAATATTAGATCTCAGTGTCTCAAACCATGACCCTACTAGCAACCTTGAGCCACAATGCCATGTATTCAAGCCATGCATTCATATTATTTCTCACTTGTATGGTATTCTTAAATCCCTTTGTGTTTTATAGCTATCATTTTCCACTGTTAAGCTAATCATAGGTAAATTTCCCATTTTCTTCCTATTTGATTGCATTTCTAGGATTCTTTTCCTTTGCTCAACATCACTAGGGTCTAAGTTTGTTCAATCGATAGCATCTCTAAATCATCTAGTCATCCATCAAGTTCTCATAGGGATCTTTCTAATAATTTTCTATCTATTGAGAAACATAGGGTTTCAAACTAAACCAATCAAATATTATTTTGAGGATTCCATACACATTCCATGTAGACTTTTCACTTGTTATCACAATTTCAAAACCCACAAGATTTCTAGTTATATCTACAACCTAATAACTATGTGGACAATCCTAGTGTACCTTGCACTCTAAAGCCCACTGGGGATTTTACTTAAATTTATAATCTTGAAACCCACTAGAGTTTTCACCAAACATTACAAGTGTGGTTTGAAACCACCATCTCCATTGGATATTTTCCCTGTACGAGTAACCCTAATATATGTCAAAACTTTCACCTATGTTTTGCATCCTCAAATCTCACCAACTCTATAGTTGGTTTTCCCCTATCAAATTCCCTACAATCCATGACTAGAAAAGAGATGAAATTCAAATCCAAGGGACCTAGTGTCCCACTCAACTTATAAACCAAAAAAATGAGATCATAGACACAGACCTAGGTCATATTGACTAAGGTGATTTTTGGACTAGTGTGAATGCTAAATTTTAAAATGATTGGATTCAGAGCATTTATGACTATGGACTGCCCCAAGTAATAGTTTTCCCCCTATCAGTGTAGAGCCCTAATCTTGTGCTCACATTGGTGAAGCATTATGTTGTGGATAAGAGAGAGATTTTAAATGATAAAGGGTAAAGAGTTATGAACCTAGACCCTAACTTCATAGACTCAATGTTGTTGATCCTTGAATATGAGATTTATCTTGATATAATTCTTAAATCATCAAAGAAGTTATATCATGATAATAACACTGGATGTTAAAGGATAATCAATAAATAATGCCTAAAATTCCCTAGGCCTACTTCTACAAGACTTCCAAAAACACTAGAAAGGATATATTTTAAGGATGATGTGGGTGATTTAATCATACTCTTGCACAGAGTCACTGGGAGCCCTAATACAAAGAAATTTCAAGACTAGATGTACCAATACATATGAGTAATCCATCAAAATAAATAGTACATCCATTGGGCATAGCTGATAAGTGATTTCATCCACAAGTAGTTGATGTAATTCTAGAACATAGATAATTTCTATATGACTTATCATATAGTCTAAATGGTAGCCAAGCGGAGAGCTTTCCTAAGATTGAATATAGTAGATGACCAAGTAAACAAGGTTTTCAATTATTACCCTATCCTCAGTCTTGAGGCAAGTAGGAAACACTTTAGAAGGGTAAATGATGCATTCATATATTTCATCATAGTTATGTTTGATAAAGAGATAGAAAGAAAGAGATTCTTTGATGTTGTTACTCCATAAATCACAAACTAGGGATCCTATTTCATTCAATTCCCCACATACTCATATATCACAATAAGAGGATTTAGTGGTTATCCTTACACCCTCTGAAGGTATGTAAGTGACATATGGGATTTAATGAAACTTGTGAGGTTGCATGTGGAGACTCACAAGTTTTTATCAAGAAAACACAAGGCAAGAATCTATTTACCATTAGTATAATGAGGTATACATGCCCTTCTTTATCCAAATCCAAGTATGTAGATGTTGAAATGACTTAGATGACCTTGAGGGCTCTAGAGGAAAGGCCATTCTATGATGTAAATGGAAACATTACTAGTGTATTAGGAATCATAACATATTCCCATGTTCCCTACTATGAAGACTACTAGGAGGACCTACAAGGCGAATAAGAATGGAGATTGAAGGATTATTTTATGATGACCCTAGATTAGATCAAGGATTTTAACATGGTACTAGTCCCTAAGGACTTGGTAGATGATGAATCCCTAATAAATAAGGTTTACTATGCTAACAAAATATTGTTCAACCCCTTCTAGTAGTCAAGTGGTCTATTCTTGAGTCCTCATTAATGATAGAAACACCAACATAATAAATAGAATAATCAATTAGATTAGAATTAAAGGGGTCAAGGTGACCAAGGAGATAGGGAGCATCAGTGAGAAGCTAACATATCTCAAGGAGAAGGGAGTGCTAACAACAACATAATGTTCAAGAATTGGAACCCTCCTAGAATAGGTAGATAGGCTAGTGGTATCTCACAAGATAAATCAAAAGTTAAATGATAAGATAGGATAATCTAGTAGTCAAGGAGTAGTAGTGGATCAAATGATAGTAATTTCATCTAAAGATATAGATTTTATTAAAGCATAAATAGTTTCTACTCCTATCTTTGTCATAATTTCTTGGCCTATCTCTGTTATAGTCTCTACTCATATCTCTATCATTACATCAACTTTAACACCTCCTCCTCCTACCTCCACTCCACCATCACCTCAATGAATTACCCCCTAAATTTCCACTAGCTCACCTATGTCAATAATTCCATTTCTAATAGTTCAATCAACTCAATCAGACACTTAGGTTTCTATTTTTCTCCCTTCTTCCATAATTCCTCCCTCTTCCACAATTTCACTCACTTATTCCATAATTCCTTCCGTATCATCCCTAAACATCACCACCATGTCATTAATCACTAACACCACATAGTTGTATATATCTATAAATTTAGTTATCTTGACTATAATCCCACTAGTGATCTGAACCACTAGGATAACTACTATTTCATTTTCATCTCCCATCACCTTTCTCATTTCATCAACCCTAAGTGTCCCAACAAATCTAATTGATTCATTCATAACCATGGATTCCACACTTCCATAGGTTCCACTTTTACAACTCCCTATGCCTACTCATTTATTGGTATCACTTCCATCTCCCACACCCCAATTAGGTAAACCCATTCCCACTAGATCCATTTCTTCAATTTTCACAATAACCCTAACCCCAATAAAGGAGGTAGAGATAGAGAAAATATTGATAAAAATGTGGCCACTCAACCCATAGATGGGGAAGATATTAGAAAAACATCAATTGAAGACTCAACAGCCATATTAGTGAATGATACAACACTTATCATCATAAACACAACTACAAGAAATTTAGCTATAGATTCATAATTGGTAGTGTTAGGACAATAGAATGGCATTCCTAGTTGG
This sequence comes from Torreya grandis, assembly GCA_037957365.1. Taxonomy (NCBI): domain Eukaryota; kingdom Viridiplantae; phylum Streptophyta; class Pinopsida; order Cupressales; family Taxaceae; genus Torreya; species Torreya grandis. Next base: position 238,333 of record JARHVA010007132.1, read on the forward strand.
ATAGTACAATCAATAGGGAAGAAAAGGAATCAAATGGTGTCCCGAAGCACATTGGATTTTGGCCTTATAGAGGAATTTAAGAAATCAAAGGCAACTCTCAAAACCATATTAAGAATATTATATGATTCAATAAGAGAGAACTATGTAGAGATTACAATCCCCCCTAAAAATAAATAAAAAGATCTAGTGGTGGGGGATTACCAAAATATCAAAGGTTCACCTTAGTCATCCTACAAGAGAGGGATTTAACCATGATGTTCACTCCATCACTAACTCTCTTTTAAAGAAAATGGATAGTGATGAGGTCACAAAAGAGGAATTGAATAATAAGGTTAAATAATTAATGACTACATTGAAGAAGTTAATTGGCCCTGATTCCCAACCAACACAATATATTACTCAAATCTCTGAAAAGAAACACTTATGTAGTAACAGATATTGGAAAAATGGGAAGGGTTAAAAATTATTAGATAGAGGAGCTCATTTCAAATGTAAATAGATTCATTGAATTAGTAATGTATTACTACAAATCTCTTAAGGATGGATGGCTAACTTTGAATGAGTAAATAATAAAATATCAAGAAGAGATAAAAAGGTTGAACCTATTCTATCTAAATTGATAATTATGGATACAATTGAAACTAATACCCTCATTATAGAAAATATATTGAAAAATGATAAAAAAATCATGAGGAATTAGATAGATCAGTTCAAATCAAAATAATAATACTCACAGAGAGTATAAATAAAGATAAGGATACACATGATAAGGTCATAGATATGTTCTTCGACATTGAAGGTTTGTTGAATAAATTGTCTTGTCAAGCAATAGATCACCAAGACCAAATATTTTTAGCATATGAATTTCAAGATAAGTTCAAAGGAGTGGTTGAGAGAGAGTTAGAATGAGACACAACATTCAGCATGAGTTCCATCCACTATTTTATTAGGTGCCATAATACACTGGATCAAATGGGGAAAGAGACTCAAGTATATAGGGTTGCATAAAGGGAACTCTCTGACATAATTGCAAAATGTGAAATAAGCCACATATACTATTTTTGTCTAGATAAAGATCATATCCTAGAGATATTCAATATTTTTAATTCATATATTGAAAAGACATAGGAAAAGAAGGACAAGGAGTCTTCAAAGATTTTGGTTACAAATTAATTCTTTCCATTAAATACATTTTGTATATTGTATTTCTTGTGTAAAATATTGCAAAGTTTCATGCTACAAATTGTAATTATCATTTTGGCAACTCTTTTTGAGAAAGAGCCACTTGTAAATTGCACTTTTCTTTTTGACAAGTTTGAGTTGCTTAATTACAAAAACTCATATTGTAAATTGCATTTCCAGTTTTGTCAAAATTGGATGACTTAAAAAGTTATAAAAGTCCCAAATAAAAATTAAAAGTTGGTTTTTGAAAAACTAACCTAAATTTATCTAAAAGTTGTCTATTGTTATAAGTATGATTTCACTTTTTGTCACCTCATTGCATGGAGAAGCTTCAATAGCTCAAATGAAGAAGATGAAGGAATTGCATGAAGATTATACAAGTTTCCTCCACACCTATAGCATATTTTGTAATTCCGAATAGTTGCATGTTCTTTTATAACCATTCACTTTGCCAAGGATGCCATTCCAGCTGAAGATCATACCTCATTGCATGGAATTTTCAAATTTTGCATGCTTTTGAGCTAGGCATCAGATTTTTATTAACTACATCTCTTCCATGAGAATTTTTTTATAAATATGGGTACTATGGTGTAGCCCATTTATCTTTTTTGTGTTAGAGATATTATTTTGCATTTTAAATAAGTTATCTACATGTTATAACCTGGAGAATGAGAATAGATTGAATATTTGCCTTTTTATCTTTATTATATTTATGTATGAAAGGTTATTTATCAAATTTTTGGACGATTTTATTCTTATTTTAGTCACAAAATTTCATTTTTGGTATTATCTTTCCCTTTTGAAATATTGTTTGAAAAAATAAATAATCTTGTACCTTATATGAGAAATACCCAATATTACTTTTGGTTCCACATTTGCATAAGTCTATGCTCCAATAAATTTCAATATATTTATTTTTTTATGTGTTAATTTAAATCAAGCATTAAAATCCAATACAAATATTTGGTGCAATCACCATTTATAGTTTAGCAATTTCATTTCTAAAACTCTTTTCTCTTAGTCAAACCCTAGTTTAGAAGTAAGATCACTAAGAAGAAGAATTTCCACATGAGTTGGTAGATTATCAGTTACACCAAAATTAGTGAAAGGAATCCATATTTATCTATAGTTTCACCTCAATTCACCAAGGTCATATAACTTTGAGGTGATCCCATTCTATCATTAGATTTTTACACAATGAGCTACAACACAAAGATGGGTGTAAAATCTAAGTGATAACAATTTTTGGCATGCCCAGTGTGACCTTAAAATTACTAATAAGATATTGGTGTTATTCTCAACAAGAATTTTATGAGCATCATAGACATTTTAAATGCACCTAATTATTTTACTAGCTTATAGATTTAGGAATTAAAGGGTTACGTATGTCAAAGAAATAAACAAGATCATCTATTAAAGGTAAGAAAGCTAATTTTCTAGAATTATCATTTCCATAGAAAAAGAGATCAAGATTAGTCATACCTTATACTAGATTATATCCTTAAAATCTATTTGAATCTCCTTTAAATATCCCTATCATTTTCATACCTCCCATTATTGCTATGATAAATCAAAATTTCATAGCCTTCAATAGAAGTAGCCCACTTCAGTTGGCCCAGTATGACGATATACCTACCTCAGATTTAAAAATCCTTCCATATTTTACTAGTGAAACTCTCACCACTCCCATGGAAAATATACAATACATTGCTAATCTATGTTCAATTCATAATGTAGTATAAGATAATGGTTCAATCAGAATTCTTGTCTCCTCTTTTAAGGGAAAAAACTTATAATGGTACAAAAGCCTTCTCCCAATTCCATTCATGTTTGGGATGAATTAGGAACATCAGTATGAACATAATTTGAAGATAAGATTGACCACATATCCCTATTCAAACAACTAATTTCTATTTAATGAGATCCTCATGAGTTTATGAGTGATTTCAATTTTTTCTTTAAAAAGATAGAATAAAATTCTATTGTTGGTCAAGACAACCCCAAATAATTATTAGTTATATTACTTAATATATTTTGATAGTGATATAATTGTTATTATTTATTCAATGGGTGGCACCACACTCCCTAATGCCTATAAAATTGCAATAAGATCAAAAAATTGCCTAATTCAAGATAGAAAGATTGCCCCAATGCCACCAATGCCTTTATTTCTAGAAATACTACCTACACAACCTATGATTACTCTAATTACCACCATAATCAAATAAACATGTTTAAACCATACTCCTAATAATGATTTATATGAGGTTAAGTCATTTCTTAAGAGCTTTGGCAAGGATAAGGTAGTAATCCTAGAAATATAGGCCTTATTAGCAAGTTAACTAGACATACCAACACAATAGGCAGCCATGCCAAGGTAATTCATATATAAAAATTCAAAATATGCTATAAAACCTCCAAACATCTATTATCTACCTACACCAAGTACTTCCAAATCTATTTTACCTATTCAGAATAACCTAGATTAGCAGTATGAGTGGTGTTATCATTGTGCTCAATCACATAATCAAAAATACTTATCCTAATGATGTCATCAATCAAGCCTTGATGGTGTAAGGCATATAAAACATTCAAGAATAATAATAATAATCCATTTTCCATTAGAAAGATACACAATAACCTAATCAAAATGAGGCTATTCTTCTAAAATAGCAAGAGGAGGACTTTTGTGGTCTCAATCAGGAAGAGGCATTATTCAATAGTGGTGGTTCAGTGGTAAAAATACATGTTCAAAGGAAATATCAAGATAAATTGATCAACCCTCCAAGGTATAATAAGCTACAACTTCTAAATTTATACAAGAACCTTCAAAAGGCAACACATTATAATGGCCACCCTTTGTGCCAATGTTCTAGTCAAAATCAAAAGTGTTAACTCCAAATCTCATGAAATAAGACATAACTCCCACCAAGGAACCAATGAAGGTTTGTAACATTCCTTTCACTATTTTTTAACAAATGAAGAAGAATAATTTGAATTTCACTATGTGGACAGCACTATCCATTCCATCAAAAAGAGATTTGCTATAGGAAGCTTTGAAAAACCTCCAAATAATGGATAAAGTTATGGCAAAGGGACCTAATGCTGCAATTAATTTATGTCAACCAAAAATTAACACCAAAGTGATTAAAAATGGTAAGCCTCCCCCTTTTTATCTTTCACTCATAGTTGAGAAGCATCTCATTCATAATTACATGGTAGACTCAGGGGCTAGCAGTTCTGTTATGACCCAAAAAATTGTTGATGCTCTCAGTATTAAGTATACACATGTCTCAAAAGGTGTGTTTCAATTAGATATGACTATTGTTCAAATAATAAAGACAATAAAATTTTTAAACCTCAGCATATATGCATGTCCAATATTGTCAATTTCCCAAGATATCTCATTTATTGATCTCCCCCCTATTTTGATATCTTCCTTTCTTGAGAATTTACTATAAAAATGGGAGGGTATATATCTTTTGACTAGTCTCACGTGTTTATTAGGATGAGATATGGAAAATATTAACAATAAGAGTTGAGCCAATCATTAAAGACCGTATTGAGTCATACACTCATATTCCTATGGATATGAATTTCACATTACAAGATCAGGAAGAGGAGCTTGATGATGAAATTGAAACACCCATAAAAGAGATCCTAGACACTCATCTAGATGAATGGGGATCAGATATCCAATTTTATCCTTATGATTATGTATAGGAAACTGGTTTGGGTACATATTGCATTCATGAAAATGATGCAATTATCTCAAATCTTGTAAAACTAGTTGAAGATCTTTAAGGAATGTGGAAACTATTCTTTGATGGCTCAAGAAGTAGGAATGGTGTAGGTGTAGGTATTGTTTTGATCTCTCCATAGAAGGAGAGTTATTTATATTCTTTCAGACTTTAGTTCAACTACACAAACAATGTAGCTGAATATGAAGCTTTGATCTAAGATCTAAAATTGGCTAAGGAATAAGGGATAAATTCCTAGCAAGTATTTGGTGATAGTGATTTGATTGTTCATAAAGTAAGATCTAGAATCATAAAAAAGAATAACTTGCTGAGATATTACAAACATGGATTTTGGGACATATTATAAGACTTTACCACTTTAAACATTCATGTGGTACCAAGATCATAGAATAAAGATGTAGATTATATGGCCTTAATAGGCACCTAGTATAACCTTCCTGAAGAGATAAGAAAGAAAAATAACCAGCATGTAAAGTTAATAGTAAGGCCATTTGTTCTTGACAATGTAACAAACTAGAAAGTCTTTGATAGTGATCAATAAATTGTGAATTTTCTAAGAGAAGAATTTGAATTATTTGATATAAACTAGTCAAGATTCCAAAATCAATATAAAGGTCAAATCATTCGATTAAAGATGAACAAATTACCTATGGGCCTTGTAACTTTAGAGAGTATCTTTAACTTAGATAATTAATTGAAAGGCAAAAAAAAAAATATCATGGTTAGTGAATAAGACTATGAGCTAGTAGTTATTTCAAAGTGTAAAACATTGAAGATTAGAAAGGTATGTAATAATTCTTAAAAATAGGATTTTATTGAGTTGTGTTAAAAATTTGATGATAACTTCATTTGGAGTTATCAAGATCTGAGGGGTTTTGACCCAGCTTATCCCAATACACAATATATCTTGACACAAATACCAAGCCTATTAGATAGAAAAAAATACCAATCAATCCAAAAATAGAACCCTTGATGAAGAGTGAGTTATCTAAACTAATAGAGGCTAATATCATTTTACTTATCAAACACTCATCCTCAGTTGCTAATTTGGTCCCTATAAGGAAAAAGAATGGTGAAATCAATCTTTGTGTAGATTTTAGTGAACTAAAAAAATCATCCCTAAAGAATCATTGTCCCCTTCTACCCATGGAGCAAATTATTTAAAATGTATTAGGATCTAAAATGTTTTCCCTTTTGAATGATTATTCTAGATATAACCAAATCCTAGTACAAGAATCTGACCAGTTCAAGATTGCCTTCACTACAAAAGTTCATATGCTTGGTCTAATTAATGTTGGTGCTACATTCCAAAGATCCGTGTATATGTATTTTAGAGGTTTGATAAATGAGATGATCATGGTAAACCATATGACCTCACTGTTTACTCAAAATATGACTATGCACACCTAGATCACTTAAGGAAATTTTTTGAAAGGTGTAGATAATTTAGAGTGTCCTTCAATCCAAAAAACTGCATTTTCATAGTTCATGAGTGGAAACTACTAGGACACATTATTTCAAACTAGGGTCTTGCAATAGACCCAGAGAGAATAAGTATTATATTTGCATTAACACTTCCAATCCATAAAAAGGGGCTACAAATCTTCCTTAGAAAAATCAACTTTGTAAGAAGGTTTATTCTAAATTTTCCTGTATGGCTAAGCCCCTTACTACAATGCTTAAGAAGGGTATCAATTTCAATTAGACATAAGAAGGAAAAGATAGTTTTGAAGTCATCAAGTAGGCTATTTCTCAAGCTCCTACTATGGTCAACCCCAACTATGAGAAATATTTCATTATTTATGGTTTTAAAGGGGAAGGCAGCATCTTAGCTATTCTGACCTAGTAGAATAAAGAATAGTTGGAACAACCAATATCTTTTTTTAGTCAATCCTTGAAGGATTATGAATAAAAGTATAGTTTTATGGAGAAGTGAGTATATTCTATAATTAAAGCTCTCAAAATTTTTAGACATATGCTCTCCAATAATAAAATTCATCTGATGGTTAGTCACCAAAGTATCAAAGAGTTCCTGTTGAGCCAAGAAATAAACAAAAAAAGAGTAAGGTGGATCATGAAAGTCATGGAATATCAAATGAATATCATAATTACAAAGCTTTTAAGAGGAAAGGGCTTATGTGAATAGCTATATTTTGATATTAAAACTACTAAAATAGTATTTGATGTAGTATATGTTCAAAATGCATCCCAACTATCCACTCCACCTCTACTCAATAGTTGGATCCATGACATGTCCATCTTCCTACAGACTAGTGAGTACCTATATGATTTTCAATAGTCCAAAAAAAGGTATTTTAGACTCCAATCTATTCCTTATGTTCTTTTTGATGGAATATTGTTTAGGAAAGATATGAATGGAGTCATATTATGGTGTATCAAGCACAGTCAAGTCCCTAAAGTGTTCAAGGAATTTTATGATGGTCCATTAGGTATACATTTCTCTACAAGAACCATGACCAGAAAAATAATGAGAAGGGCCTATTATTGGCCTGAAATATTCAAAGATGCCCATCAATGGGTAATAAACTACAAGAAGTGTGCTTACTTTATAGGAATTCAAATTTTGGTATCTCTCCCTTTAAAACCAATCCAAGCTGACCAACCATTTTCTCAATATGGGTTGGATTTCATTAGGATGATTAATCCACCATAGAGTATAGGCCATAAATGGGTCCTTGTATAAATGAACTATTTCACCAGATGGTTTACATTAGTTGCACTGAAAGATGCCATAGAGGCATCTATCTTAGAATTCATGGATGACATTGTCACAAGATTTGGTGTTCCTTATACCATTATCTTGAATAATGTTAATTTTTTTGTGGGAACTCAAGTCAATGAATGCATTGTAAATCATAATGTCTACCTGATTACTTATTCCAATTATTACCCATAGGGTAATGGATTGGCTGAGTCTACCAAGAAAAATCTCATAAGGATTATCAAAATGATAATGGAAGATAACCAAAGGACATGGAACATGAAGTTGAAATCAGCACTATGGGATGATAGGATCACTCCCAAGAGAGCCATTAGCAATTCTCCATTCATGTTGTTATATGAAAGGGAAGCAAGATTCCCATTATCAATTGAGTTACCATCTCTAGAACTCAATCATCAGTTGGATTTGATTGACAATGTTGAAATGATAGTATGATTGGCAAAACTCATGGAACTAAATGTATTCAAGAACCAGTCAATGAAAATTCTAGAAGCAAATTAGGCTCAAACAAAGAAAACTTTCAAAAAAAAATCATCTGACAAGAGATTCAATAAAGGAGACATGATTCTCAAATAAAATGTTGAAAGAGCTAAACCATGTAAGCATACCAAGTTTGATGCAATATAGAGTGGTCCATATATTATAACTTAGTACAAAGGAGCAAATGGATTCTAGCTATCCAAGCTCAATGAATCAAAATTACCTATCCTAGTCAATGGGATATACCTCAAAGCTTGATTTTGAGATTGCAATTTGTAACTTGAAAAGTTGAAATTTTCTTCCCAACTTCCACTTCCTATACAACTCACATCCATCAAAAACTAGAACCCCACTTATAATTTGTAACTTACAAAGTTATAAATTGTAAATGGAGCTCTGCTTCTCACCAAACACATCTTACAAAAACTAGAGATTGGAATACAATTTACAACTTGAAAACTTGTAAATTGATTTTCAACCCTCTGCTTCCCATGCATCACTCCAATTAGAAAAAAAAACTTTGGTTGTAATTTACAACTTGCAAAGTTACAAATTTCACCTCAATTTCTCCTTCTCACTAATCACACTTCCTACATAAACCAGAACCTTGGTTATAATTTGAAAATTGTAAAGTTACAAAGTGTGCCTCAATTTCAGCCTTCCCATTTTCAAAAAACTAAGCTATCTTATGGATAGCAGAGGTGAAAGTGTGAATCATAACTTTGAAAAATTACAAAGTTACTCACATACTTTGGATTTCCAAACTTCCCACCAACCACTAACTTAGGGGACTTTATTTTTTTTTGTTAAGCTAAGCATAGGTAGATTTCCCATTTTCTTCCTATCTACTCATATTTCTAGGATTATTTTCCTTTGCTCTACATCATTGGGGTTTAGGTTTGTTTAATTGGTAGCTTCTTCAAATCATCTGGTTATCCATAAATTTATTTTAGGAATCTTTCCAAGCATTTTATGTCTATTGAGAAACCTAGTGTTTCAAACTAAACCAGTCAAATATTCCTTTGAGGATTACCTACACAATCCCCATGGACTTTTCACTTGCTATCACAATTCTAAAACCTATAATATTCCCACCTATATCTGTAACCTGATAACTCTATGGATAATCTTAGTGCACCTTGTAACTTTAAATCCAATCAGGGATCTTAATTTCATTTGTAAGCCAAAAACCTATCAAAGTTTTCACCAGACATTACAAGTGTGTTTTACAACTACCATATCCATCAGACATTTTCCTTGTAGTATCAACCCTAATCTCTATTAGCGCTTTCACCTATGTTTTAGACCCTCAAATCTTGCCAACTCTGCATTTGGTTTTCCCTTAGCAAATTCCCTAGAATTTATGTCTAGAAAAGAGATGGAATTCAAATCCATGCTACTTGGTGTCCCACTCAACTTGAAATCCAACATGATTTATATCATAGACATAGATGTAGGTCACATTCACCTATGTGATTTTTGGACTACAGTAAATGCTAAATTCAAAAATGAATAGATTTAGAACATGTATGACTATGTATTGCCCCAAGTAGCACCTTTTACCCTATTAGTATAGAGCCCTAAGATTGTGCTCACATAGACAAATCATTATGATGTATAAAATAGAGAGGTTTTAAATTATAAGGGGGAGAGAGTTCTAAATCTAGACCCCAACTTCATAGAATCAGTGTTCCTGGTCCCTAAATATGAGAGTTATCTTGATATAACTCCTGAATCATTAAAGAAGTTTTGTCAGGACAATAACACTAGATGTCAAAGGATAACCAATAAACAATGGTTAAAAGTCCCTAGGCTTACTTATATAAGACTACCCAAAACACTGGAAAGGATAGATTTTAAGGATGAAGTGAGTGATTTAATCATACTCTTGCACATAGTTATTAAGAGCCCTGATGCAAATAACTTTCAAGACTAGATGTATTAATATATATGGGTAATCTATAAAAACAATTAGTACATTGGTTGGGTAAAACTAATAAGTGACTCCATCCACAATCAGTTAATGAAAGTCTAAAATACAAGAAAGTTCTATATTACTTATTATATAGTCAACATATTAACTAAGGGGAGAGCCTTCCTAGGATTGAATATAGTAGAGGACCAAGTAAACAAGGTTTTCAATTATTAATCTAGACTTACTCTTGAGGCAAGAAGGAAATACTTTATAAGGTTAAATGATACATTCATAGATTGCATCATAGTCATTTTTGATAAAGAGCTATAAAAGAAGAGATTCTTTGATGTTGCTACTTTAGAGATCACAAACTGGAGATCCTATTTCATTCAATTCCCCACATACTCATATATAAAAGTAGGAGGATTCAGTGGTTGTCTTTACACCCTCCCAATGTATGTAATCAACAAATAGTCTTTAATGGAACTTATGAGGTAGCTTGTGGAGACTCATAAATTGTTATCAAGCAAACATAAGGTGAGTATCCATTTCTCTATCAGTATAAGGAGGCATACATACCTTTCCTTATACAAATCCAAGTGTATAGATGCTAAAATGACTTATATTACCTTGAGGCCTCTAAAAGGAAGGCCATTATATGATGTAAATGACAACATTACTAGTGCATTGGGAATCATAACATATTTCCATGTTCCCTACTATGAAGACTACTAGAAATACCTGAAGGTGAAGAATAATTGAGACTAAATTATTATTCTAGGATGACCCTAGATCATATTAAGGATTTTAAAATGGCACCAATCCCTGAGGACTTGGTAGATGATGAATCTCCAATATACGAGGTCTACTATGATAACAAAATATTTACTCAACCACTTCTAGTAGTAAGGTGGTCCATTCCTAAGTCCTTATCATTAATGTATAGAACCATCAATGTAATAAATATAATAATCAACTACATTATAATTAAAGGGGTAAAGGTTTCAATAGTACAACCCTCTAAGAATAAGTAGATAGGGTAGTGGTAGATCACAAGATAAATAAAAATTTAAAGTATAAGAGAGAATAATCTAGTAACCAAGGATCAATAGTGGATCAACCGATAGTAATTTCATCTAAAGATACATCTTCTATTCAAGCACCAATAGTTTCTACTCCTATCTCAGTTATAGTTTTTACTTCTATCTCTGTTATATTTTTTCCTCCTATCTCTATCATTCCATCATCTTTAACACCTCCTCCTCCTATCTCCACTCCATCATCACCTCAAGTAATTACCCCCTTTATTTCTACCAACTCACCTATGTCAGTAATTCCATTGACAATAGTTCAATCAACTCAATCAAACACTCAGGTTTCTCTAACACTCACCTCTTCCACAATTCTTCCCTCTTCCACAATTTCACTCCCTTATATCCATAATTCCTTTCATATAATCCCTAATCACCACCACCACCCTATTAATCACTAACACCACACAATAATATATAGTTTTGGAATCAATCATCTTAACTACAATCCCACTAGCCATCCCAACCATTGGGGTAACTATTATTTCATTTTCAACTCCCATCACCTTTCCCATTTCATCAACCCTGAGTTGTTAAAGGTAAAATCCATTGACATGGGGTGGGTGAATCATTGGTATAAAATAATCCAATCCAATTTACAAACCCTTACAAATATTTAAGCATTCAATACAATCATTCATGAAGCATACAAAATATTTATAGTAGTGAATAATGAACATAATTTAATATCACATACACAACACAAGATCTACATGAGAAACCCTCTTGGGGAATAAAACCCACTCTCAAGCCTACAAACACATAGACTACTATCCTATAATATGATCTCAAACAAGATATCGATCAAGTCCTTTTAATCAGGAACCTTGGTTAAGTCTTTCTGACCTAAGGCCTTTAGTGAAATAGTAGTTCCATAAGGAGCACCTACCCCTAAGATGATCAAGTCCTTATGACCACCTATTTCATTAAGTCCTTCTAACCTATAAAAATGATCAAGTGCTTCTGACTAAAGGTCTTTAGTGAAGTTTCACAAGGAGCAGCTACCCCTAAGGAAGATCAATTCCTTTAGACCTTCCTTAAGATGAACACTTCCACCTTAGAACTAATGTCTTCAACACTTGATGATGGACCTTTTCTTATTTTATAACTATAAAATATCTCTCTCCAACTCATGTAGGCCTCTCACATAGGCATGTCATAATCTCTCTCTTTATTCACTCAAAGAGTCCTCATATGCACACTCAGATCTCTTTACACAACTTCAAATTATAAGAACACTATAATGTCATCAAAAACATGACCTAAAAATAATACACATAGTCTTTAATCACCTTTGATCATTAACCCAATAGCTAGACACTCTCACTCTTCTCTCCTTTCCTCCACTCTCCAACTCTCTCACATACAAATCTCTCTCAAATCTCTCCCAAGACTTTCACTCAAAAATATTCCACACCAAGTCTAGAAACCAACACATATGGTTTCACTATATATAAATAAATTATGAAATAATAAGATCACAATATTTCCTTGTCATCTACAAAACATGCCTTCACCCTTTAGGCATCTCACATGGGTCACACTTAAGCATAATTTACTTTCAAATAGGACTAAGTCACTTGTAGATCCTATAGAGACCCATTCAGCTCGTTGACACATCTCCAAGCATAATAAGAACATAAGAACACTTTCCAAATGCATGTACCCATTTTACATGATCTATAGGTCCCCCTTATGTGTCCATATCCATCACAGTTGCCAAAACACTCTTCTACTAAAGCCCAATTAGTTCAAACACTTCTTTGTACACATAGTCATTATGAATGAAAACACAATCAACTTCAAAACCTTTATTCATACTACATATGATTTTTTAAACCTTAAAAATGCACATAGAGCATCTTCGTGGAGTCTAAAACACTCCCCAATAACTAATTTATCAATATATATCAAAATGATCTTGGATAATTTTCTCTAGTCACTTGCAGTCTATGCATGAAGACAATCAACTTTGAAGTTGAATATCTTTTTTTTTACACACTTCTATATATTTAAATCCATATTTCTAGATGCACCTTGTAGTTCTTTACCACTTTATTGTTTACTGCATGAGTAAATTTTATCTAGATTGAAAGTTATGGTCCAAAAACTAGACACTAGTTTTTTTCCTTTACAAAATTCAAATATTCAAATGCAAATGGTCATAGTTAAACTTTGACTATTTTTCTCACATCTCATGTCCTCTCAGATTTATATCAATTACAAACCATTGATCTTATCTAAACTTTAATACATAGGATCCAATGCTAAAATTTTAAACCTAAGTCACTTTGACCTCATCTCATGCAATCTAGAAACTTTGATGTCATGTGCTTCATCAATCTCTATGGATCAACCAAGTATTTAACTATCAACGCTCACCATTTGATCAATATATACAAACACCCACTCACCATTGGATCCTTATTCTATACCTTTGCTTTATTTTTAAACACCATGCACTTATCCTCATCTCATTGCTTCCTAAATTCTTGGAGTAATGTGCACCATCAATCTTTCTCAAACTTTAACTTGTGTAGAAATGACTAAGCACGGGAACCTTTGAAATATGTTTGGAATACCAACTTTGCATAGTCATAACTTCTTCTAATGCTTACTTATATGATCTCAAAGTTGGACCATATGATATCCTCATTTAGGAAAATCTAACCATATTTCAAACTACTCATAAAACCTTCATGCATTCAAGATATATCACCATTGAAATGCCTTCTCAAAATTTTCTATCACAGAGCCACCTATGCTAAAGACTTGTCTATGAGACCAACTTTTAACATGCATAACTTTTATCATTGTTTAGTTTATGATCTAAAATTTATCACAAATAAACTAGGCTCAAAATTGAATAAACCCATATGATTAGTTTTTCTTGACACATTCACATTTACAAGATATATCACCATCAAAATTCCTACTTAGCTTTTCTTGTCACATGCAAATTTGGCTATGGAAAAACATAGTCAAACCGCTTGGGAGCCTAACTTTGCATATGCATATTTTTTAACACACTTTGTTGCATGATCTAAAAATTATCACAACAAAACTAGGAATAAAATGAACAAAACCATATGATCACCTTCTCCTAAAACATACACATGTGTAAGATATGATTTCTTCAAAAAATTTACTCAGCGCTTTCTAGCCACATGCAAATTTGTCTAAGTATGGGAAAATAATGAATTATAACTAAGAAGCCAACTTTTCACCCTCATAAATTTGACCATGATTCAATGCATGACTTGAGATTTAGTGTGTATCAACTAGGGAGATCACAACCATATGACCAATGTCCCTTGACTCATACCCATATGGCAATGGTGATTTCATCAAATTGCCTACTCATATTTTTTACCACTAGACCCAAACTATCTAGATGAAAACTATGGACAACCAGATGAATTCCACTTATGTAAAAAAGCTCTCAAAGCATAGATAACATCTTAGGAACATCTTTCACATGATCCAATCACCATACTCATCCTTGAACATCTCTAATCATGCCAAAACTAAAGATCAACCAAGCCTCCTTTAAGCACACTAGGACAAGCACATTGCACACTTTGTCATTATTAATTAGGCTATCAAATCACTTCATCCACTCACTAGGACACCTACATAACATCACCATGACATAATTTATAACTCTCTAATAATCTCCCCCTTTATCATTGATGTCAACAAACATCATATATAGCAATATATAGCTTACCTTCTCTTTCTTTAAGCACTCCCATAATAGGAATTTTCTCCCCCTTTGACATAATGACAAAGTGGGCACAAACTGATCTTAAAGACATTAAAATACCATAAATATGAAAGGACCATCTTATAAATATGATACAAACTCCCCCTTACCTTGAGCCTACTTTTTCTTGTCTTGACAACTTCCTCTTGCTCTATGCCAACACTCACTTCAACCAAGCACTGCAACCAATAAAGATATAACACATAAAAAACTAAAAATTGATGGAACTTAACAAGAAAAATATTAGATGGATTCCCCCTAATATTTTTTATCCATTTCACCTTTTGAGCATCTTTAGATCTCCACACTCCATGAAGAACCACCACACAGGCTTATAAACCTTCTCTCTCAAGCCACCTCAAGAACCACCAAAAAAACTTTATGATATACACTAAATATGAAACATGATCTAATAACCTAAGAACTCACCTTGAAATACTCATTCCTTTCTCTTCTTGGAGAAATTGAACAAACATCACATTTCTTCACACTAGGCCTATCTGGTCTCCTTGTACCCTACCTAACACTTGCAGAGCCCACAAAATTTATTAGACACACATTCAGGACATTAAAATTCATATATATAGCACTCTTATATTCCCCCTTAATAACATATATTTTAAACACCTAGCACATCCTCTATAACATACTTCCTTCACAAATCCACTACCTAATTAGGCCTCCAATTTGATAAAAACTTGAATAACTAGATAACCACAAACCTTCAAAACTTTTTAGATATTTATTTGACAACCCATTTGGCCCATTAAACATACTAAAAATCATTAAACCTCAACTAATAAGGTAGACCACTTTTCTAGAAGAGCCCAAAACCCTAGAATCTCAAAACAAATAAAGTCAACATAGCACCTCCCAATCAACTTCTACCTCTTAAACTTCTTATACACATAGAGATAACCATTACACACTTTTGGAACAAGATGTGATATTACACACCATTTGTAACCTTGACTTCCTATAACCCATTTTAGGACCTACATACTCATAAGCACAAATTAGGAAACTTGAGAGTAAATAAAAATCTTCAATTTGACTTTAACATACCTTCAGATCACAAAACCACTTGGATCATGCTAGAATAAGGTTAAAAAAACCTTATGAAAAAATATTACTTTAACAAATCACAAATCCTCCTTTATCATTTGGGAACCTTCAATTTAACCCTATAGACTGTTCCAACTAAAAAACACCACAACAACACTTACTTCTTCACTTGAAAGGAGTCTCTTAAGAAGCAAAAATAGAGACACCCTCCATACCTCAAATATTTAAAATAAAAACAACTCCTCATGTTCCTTCTCCTCCTTGCTCAATTTATACTTATATTTTTTATTCTTCTTCTTCTTATTTAGCTTTAGAAAAACAATTTCTTAAACTACTATAACATTCTCCTTTTCTTCTATGATTGGATTATCAATACATAGAAAAAACATAGATTCATCGCATACCTTTTCATCTAAAGAATATTCCTTGTATATTGGATCCTCATCACTAGGTACTTATTCAATAATAGAATAATGTTTACTTGGATCCATACATGCCTCAAAATTGGCTTCAACTAGTATCTTAGTCTTCTCTTTGAGCTTGATCTCTTCATTCTCAACATGAGTAGACAATGAGACTTCTTGGCACTCTTAAACTTTTGAATCATTTTCCACCATATTAAATAGATTACTTGGACCTGTAGTCTCATCATGACTCACAATTTTCACCTTTGGCTTCCATGTGTTAACATGCCTTCTTCCTTACATTCTTGGAACCTAATTGAACCTTTTATGACTTGTAGGCCTTTGCTTGCAGAAATTAGCAATGTGACCTCTCTATTCACAATTGAAGCATACCATAATTTTTTCAAGAATCTCTTTCTATCTTTCCAAATTTGGACAAATTCTTGAAATGTGTCTTATGTCATAACAACTGTAGCACTCAACATTTATTAAAAAGAACTCAGCTTGTCTTACCTTAAAAGGCAAAATTTTACAAAGTGTTTCACATAATGTTAGTTGAAACACTCAACCTTGTTCACACCTTTTGACTAATGCTTCCCATCATATTTACAATAAAATTCATTTCTAATAAGTCTCTTGCATTCTCTATCCCTATGACCAAATTGATTACAAGTATAATAGTAACCATTTAAGTTTGCATACCTCATGTCATTTGGTTGTCTGATTTATTTTGTCTTCAATCTGCTAGCACATTCATCCCTTGTTTGATGATTTATCTTCAAATACTTATCATCTTTATTCATAGTAGTCTTCATCTTGTCTTGAGTTACATTCTTTTATTTTTCTTTATATCCAAGACTAGCTCTATCACTAGCATGCTTTTGACCACTTAGAATGTTGTCTAGATCAAATGAGATCTTTTCAAATCTCACAAATGACTTCACCTTACTAGATGTCTTCTCTAAATTATATTTCAAAGGTTCATTTTTAGAAACATACCTAGAGCATTCATCTTATTTAGCTTTTAGGCTTGTAGCCAAAATTTCCAATTGACAATTGAGATGATTCATCATATCTTCATGATCCTTGGTGTCTTCATTCATTCTTACTTCATACACACTAAATTGATCCTCATTGTCCTTGAGTTTAAATTTCATTTTCTTATTGATATTCTTCTCAATCTTTAGTTATTCAAGAGCATTCATTAATATAGTCTCACATTCCACCTCATGTTCATCATTATCTGAATCACTCCAAGTAGACTCCTACTATGAGTAATTTCCTTCCTCATCTATAAATAAAACATCATATTCAGTAGGACCATCATCTTCATGATCATATTTTGAGTCACTATCTTCACTCTCATCTAATGAGATAAAATATTCTTTGGTGTAGAGACTCTTCTTGTCTTTGGAATACTTCTTGTTGTTCTCAAACCTTTTGAATCCCCTTTTATTTTTATCAGGCCTGAATGATCTCTTTCCTTCATCATGACCTTGATCATTCTCTTCATCAATATCCTTCTTATACTTATGAGGGTAATTATTATCAAAATGTCTTACCTCTCTACAATTGAAGCATTTGAAAGGTAGATTACCCTTATACTTGCATGAACCTATTTTCAATTTCCTTGTAAACAAATCAATTAGTTCATCCTCATCAATATAAAAAATGTCATCTTCCTTGGGTTTCATACCTTGGAACCCCATTTTTAGCTTCATATTTATTTTTAATGTTACTTCCTTATTTGGTGGTATATCATCATTTACTCTCATCTCATTTGCAATAAGAGTGCCATGCAATTGATCCATCTTCAATTGAGTAAGATCATGACTTTATTTTATAGTAGATACTTTTGGATCAAATTTGAGGGATAGAGAACTTAAAACCTTTTTAACTATAGTATCATCTTCAAGGTTCTCTCCAAGACCTCTAATGGTGTTTATTAACTCATCAACTTTCTATAGCAAGGATGCCATAGAATCTTATTTCATTTTGAGGCTCTCAAATTGTCTTTGATGAGTCTACAACTTTACCAACTTGTTTATTGATCAAATTTGACTTCAGGGTCAAATTTGGACCCCTATAGGTAAAAACTTGGTTTTTAGATGTTTTAGGCATCTAATGCTTTGTCATGGGGTATGTTATAGGTCTTTATGTCATTAATACTATATTATCCTTGGTCTTAGTCTTTTTAATCTATATGTCACTTTGAATCATTTAAAAGGCTTTTAGGGGTCATAAATGCAAGTGGCATGGTTTTAAAGGTTCCCAAGTGTCCTTATTTCCTATAAACTTATAATAAGTCAAATTACCTATCAATAATGATAGTCTCATTTGAAACTTGTAGGTTATCTTATTGAAGATTAAGTAATCAACTGGAAAAAGGGAGTTTAGCACTTGTAAAACCTATGAGGGAAGGTGACACAAGGGATAAGGTCATGTAACATCTCTTCATCTTCCTAAAGTTCATTTCCATGCTTTACATGCTCTAGAATTTCCATTTTTGATATAAAATCATTTTAATCCTTCTTTACCTTTCTAAACACATAGAAGTGGTTAGTAGGTTTATGTTTGGTATGAATAATTAAAGAGGTTTCAGGTCAAACACTTTTTTTAGGTGTTATTAAACTTATATAGATTCATTTATATAACAATATTGTAAGTATTGGTCAACCATGCTTTATGAACCATCTCTAACAAGTTGACTGTGTTTTTTTGCTCACTATTTCTTGCACCCTAAAGGTTTTTCTCCATTTTGGACATGTCCATACAATAAAATTGGTGGGGTTGACTCTAGAGGAATTTGTATATCATCTAAAATTCTCTCCATTCTTGGTTTCATGTTTCATTATTTTTTTATGGGCAAGTTATCTCTAGTTGCAGGAAGGTGTCACTATTATGAAGCTTCAGTCAAGTTTTCCCTTATTTCAAAATGTTTTTCTTATAAAAAAGGTCTAATGTCAATATAATATGGTGTTCCATAGGTATCAAGTCTAGATTATCACCTATTTCCATGTTTGGTTTCACCTTACCATGCTTTGAGTAACTTTTAGTCTTATCATTATTCATAGTCAACTCTTCACTCAATCCCACTTGCAATCACATGTTTGGAACTTGTCTAACTTGTTCATGGAATTGTAATAAAGGTGTATCAGTTGTCTAAGTCATTATTATCTGGATATATTTCATTTGGATGTTTAATAATATGCAAGGTTGGTTGCAATCTCATGCACCACATAAACGAGTCATTAGACACCCTTGCCTGCTCTATTCTAGATGTTTGCAAGAGATTGTCATATTATAATAAATGTTATGGAACTCATATTAGGATATCCTAACTAAAAATAATGAATTTTAAGGATTTACAATTATTTTGAGTTATTTATGAGGCCATTCACCACACATGTTGCTCTATTCTATGCTCACTACCGACATACAACTCATATACACCTACAAGAACCTCCTTGATGATGCCATGTTGAGATGGAGATTTTGATAGTTTTTTGAATCTATTAGAGTGAAAAAAGGTGAATATAAATACTTTTTCAGGTCATATAAAGTGTTTTTATACATAATTATCTTATATGTTGCCCAAGTCTACTTTACCGCCTATGTGTAAGAATGACCACCTACAGGTGGTACCACAGAGCTTTGGAAATATTTGTATGGGTAATTAGAGACATGGAAAAACCCTATTTTGGTTTATATAATATTATTTGACCATTATATAACTAATTTATGTGTTTAATGGACAAATTTAAATGAAAACCATCTTGCAAGAAGAAGGGACTGAGTTTAGGGAAACTTTCCCAAAAAAATGAAAATAAAGGTCCAAGGGCATTTTGTGAATGTCTTATAGCAAGGTTGTAAACCTTGTAGCCTCTAGCATGGAGAAGTGATATTAAAAATATGGAAATCCTAAATTTATAATAGGATATAAGTTGAAGGCCTCAAATATGCCTTTAAAAGCACTAAAACCCTACGTTAACATCTATAAGATTTGAGGTTTAAATGACAATTGACATCCCGAGAGTAAACAAAGTATACTCTAATGAATTAAATGGTACTTGGTTGAATGGTGTTAAAATAATAATTTATATAATTATTATTATATTTTTGTATAGTGTTTCAATATTTAGGGACACCTACAGGTGTCCCTTCTCAAGGAAATGTGCACCTTAGCTGAGTATGGAAATAGTGACCTAAACAGGGTGTTTTGGTGGTGTTTTAGCCCATCCAAGGGAATAAAATTATGATAAGATTATATTTGGATTTAAATATTCAATTATGGTATTAAAAAATCATGACAAAAGTCTAATTAGGTAAATATACACCTACAAGAATCAAAGAGCAAGGTATTACGGTCAAAAGAGAGAAGATTTAGTTTGGTGAGATCAAAGTGTAGGTAGATGTTAAGGGGGAGTTAACATGATGAAATAACATATTAAAAAATTATTTAGTAACATTATTACCTCCATAATCCATTTTTAATGTTAAATAATCCTACATAGACCTCTTAAGGCCCTATATGCATCTACAGTTGAGTGTGCAATCTTGATGAAGGTAAAGACATGAATATGCTTAAGATGAGAAATAAGGTTTGTTAAAAACTTGAAAATGGTTCATTATATATTAATAAATTTTTATAACACACTCTAATAATCCTTTTAATTTAACCATATGCCCTTCCTACTAGCCTAAAGGTAGCAGATCATATAGTTACACTAGGAGACCCATGTTGCTTAATGGGTAAGGATGAAGAATTTAAGGAAGAAGAGTGTTTTTGGGGTAAAGTTGTCACATTTTTAATAATCCTAATAACATTTTTTTATGTCTTAAGAGGTCATTCTTAGGTGGAAGTGAAAAATGCAAGAAAATAGTCCTTTTGGAAGCCTTTTTTGGATAAATTGAGTTGGTTAGGTGCCTAAATGAATGAATATAAATTATAAATTTGGTAAAAATATTAATTATGAACTATTAAAACTCATAAATACTTAAATTTTCCTTTAAATATATGGATATATCTCATTATTTTATCTCAGAGGTCAGCTAATCAATAAAATTAGGGTTTTGGCAAAACAAGCAAATGAAGCTATGGAGGGTGATAAATTTGATATAAAGATTTGAGAAAATAAAGGAAAATATTTTGAGGTTTATAAAATTTCAATAGGTGATGTGAAACTATAACTCTATCTCTGACCTCTCAAAATGATCAAAACACTCTTACACATAGCTCAACGAAGCAAGCTACAATTAGGCCTAGTTAGTGAATGAGAGGAAGAAACGAAAAGGAGTGCTTGAAAGGTTGTGTGATGACTTTTTGAGATTTAATTTAGTATTAAAATTAATTAGACACCATCCCATCCATGATATATTATTCTAAATAACCAAAACTAATAGGATGCATACTAAGCCTATTAGGCCTTGAAGTGACCTAGAGCCAATTGGGGGTCCAACTTCATTTCTAGCTCCTGATGAGTGTCATATCTAGTTATAACATGTTAATTAAATTTATTTAGACATTTTTTATCTTTTTTTATGTAGATAAACCCATATGAATGTTACTTTTAACTTAGAAATAGTCTAAGCATACAGGAATTATGAAAATAAGCTCGATAAGGTGATTTCAAATGCTCACATATTTCATGAAGATTTTCATGGAGATAATGGAAGTTTATAGGGGTTAAAAAGGGTCATAAAATCTTCTATACTAATATTTTTTTTCAACTTCAATGTTAGGTCTTTATGAACAAAGTTTAAGAGTGGAAACTACCTAAAACCCTTGTAAACCTTTAGTCAAAACCTAATGAAGGAAATAAAGTTGGAAAACTACTAAAATGGAATATTTTTCCTAGGATGATTATTTAATATTTTAGGATACTCTCTCAAGATACTCCCCATACTTTTTAATTGTATAAAATTAAATGGATGGAGTACAAAATAAGGTTTTCTTAATTTTTTTGTGCATTGTGCAGGTTCTAGGAACATTCAAGAGATGCAATCAAGTTTGTGAGGAATATATATACTTTTAATAAATTTATATGGTCATTTAATTACTTTTAAAAAATCTTAAGTTTTTAAACAATAGCTGTCATCTCAGCCAGTCAAAATTGGCATAGTGAACATGATGGTGAGAAGTGTGAAAACTTCAAATGGATGTCCTTCTAAGGAGTTCCTGATACCTCTAAGGCCATGGAGGGCCTTTAAAAGTTTTCATAAACTCAATTTTTTTAATTTTCATTGAAAACTAATTCTTTTTAGAACCCAAGTGTGCAAGGTGTGTCGAAGAAGAGTTTTTTTAGACTACAGATGGCAATGGCTCATTTTTAAAAAAAATCAGTTGACCAAGCCTTCAACCAATACATAGAGAGACATGTCTAAAATACTTACCTCTAATTCCAATCATTATACCTATCCCTATTTAGTTTTTTGATTTTCAAAGAGGGATAAATCTTGAAGGTATTTTTCTAAGCCAACACAAGGAATTTCATGCCACTCTCCAAGAGTTTCATGCCTTGTTTGAACACTTGTACTTCCTAACCTTTAATGGTTCATTTATAATATCCTTTTAATGCATATTTAACCTCTTTTCTTATCTTTAAATGTGTCTAAATGACCTTTGTACTTCCCTTATCTTGCCCCTCTCCAAAATGTTACAAGTAGTGACTATTTAGGCTCTTTTGAGCAACCTCCATTGGTTAATGGTGAAACCCTATCAAATTTTGTATGTTAATGTCTCTTTAAGAAATAAAAATTTAATTTTTCTACTTACATGTTTTATAATTGAGTCTTGTTGCAAATTTGTTAGTATTGCCTAGTAGAAGATGATCATTTCTAGCATTTATCCTTGATTGTTCACAAGGTATGAAGAAGAGTAATTGTTATAGGTCTTTATTATTGTTATCTTTTAGTTTATAAGTGTTTGATAATTGTTTTATTATTGTATTCTCCCAAGGTATCATTCATTACCCTCCTAAACATCAACATACCTCTTGAATCTAGCATATGAAACATTGATATAATAATCTATCTTGAGGTATGATTTATGTGTGAAAGAAGCTTTGATTTGATATAAGTAGTATAATTTCAATAAATATGAGTAAATTAAATATTTTTCCATCACCTTTTAGCTTTCTTAGTTTGTCTTGTTAACCCTTTTCATGTAAAGTTGATAAGTGAAAGAGTGCATCAAGGGAACTAGCGGTTCTAGAGATTCATCTCATAATTTGATTACCCACAGCAAGTGAGATGTTTCCATTATTCCACTTGGATGATGAGATATAATACATCTCATTAAGGGGTGAAAATCCAAGTGATAACATTTTTTGGTACACCTAATGGGACTCTAAGTCCTAGAAGATTGTCCAAGATTGGTTTTGGTCTTGGAATTTTTGCAATTACAAGTGCATCTACATTCAGTACTTGGTAACTCCACTAAGTTTTCAAATATTTGGTTATTTATCATTACCTATTTTCATGCCAAAGGTGACCACTAGGTCTACTTCTAAAGGTATACATTTTGAGTTTGTGCAATTGCCTTTATATTCTATCAAAAGATTCAAATTTGAGAATACTCATCCTTTTTCAAGGGAGTTGGTGTTTCAAAAGTCCAATTTTATGCTTATTTAAATCCCTAATCCACATTCCAATATGGATATAAACCTTATTTCTGTAGCCTTCACTAGATCATCTCCTTTGAATCTTTCCCAATATGACCAAAATCCTGGAGTGACCCTTAAGAATGTTCCATCATTTAGTATAAAAGGTCTTACTACTCCCATTGAACATATTAGAAACATGGAAAAATTATAAAAAATCCATAGTATCACTCAAGAGAATGTGGATATTATTTTTTTATCATTGTCTTTCAAATGGAAAGCTTTATATTGGTATGGAAATCTACCTCATGCTTCTATTGCTTTATGGGATGAACTAGGGAATCTATTGTCTAAGAGGTTTGAAGAGAAGAGTGATTATCTATCACTAGCTTAGTAATTGACTACTATCAAGATGGATCCTCAATATTTTATGTAAGATTTTAACTCTATATTTCAAAATACATGGGATAGGATCATATCCCTCGTAAGACCAACTCCAAATTATGCCTTCTTGTATTACCTAAAAGCATTGAATAATGATATAGCCATGATGATCTGATCTATGGGTGGGAATACACTACCTGGTGCTTATGATATATCTATTAATGTTGATAATTATCGTGTTTATGTAGGTAATATTTCTCCTAGACCACTAATGCCATTGTTCCCTGATTTATAGCCTCCTAGTCAAGTTGTATTACCTACCTTGGCTCCTTTGCCTAATAGTCAAGAAAATTCTGCCCTTTCCCCTACCAATGAGATTCATGAAGTCAAGATTTTTATTCAAAGTGTTATTAATGAATTGGTTTCTCTAAAAATAAAACAATCTCAAAATTATAGGCCTTATTAATCTTTCATTTAGTTTGGACAAGTAAGTAGGCCTCCTTTTGAAGGTAATGCTTAAGGACAAGGTAAAATACCTCAATTTATACCTTGCAAAAGTTTCAATCCCAATACCCCATCATCTTATAAATTTATTTTTCCCACTCAAAACAACTTTGTTCAATAAAAACCATGTTATCCTTCCTATGACCAAAATCAAGGCCAAGTTGTATATGCCAATGAAATGCCTAGTCAAGCCATGACAATGCAAAGTAGTCAAGCACCTCAAGTTTCCACTTTTAAGGTGATAATGTAAAATATAAAATCACAATCTTATTCTACACTTACGAATCATTTATAGGTGTAATTTTGTGCCATGAATCATTTGGAAAGTTTAAACAATGTGAATGTTAGTGTGTCTTCTAACACTAGATCTAAGAAGAAGGTTGTTGAAGAGACACAAGGGGAAACTCAAGGATCTAATTTTACTCCTAAATCACCTCCAATAGTATTTGGGTCTAAATCAGCTCATAATGTACAATAAAATTATAAATTTAAAAATGCAAGGCCAACTCCTACACATCCATCTTCACATGTTACACCACAAGGTACTAGTGCTTCCAAAGAGCAATTCAAGATTAAAAAATACTTCTATCAATGTTTTGTATTAAATTAAGAAGTTAAAAATGAATATTTAATTGTGTGATTCATTTTAAATACCATGACAAAAATATATCCTTCAAAAGGAATTGCTTGGACTCGGTAAACAAGTTGGATCAGCTAGGACTGAAAATGTTGTTTTAATGAATGGAACTTAGCCCATTAATGGAAAAGTAAAGAAAACTAATAATAATATTCATTTTTTTATCTATCCTTGATCATTGGTGATTTTATATTTCAAAATTTTACCATATATAGTGGGGTTAGTACTTCAGCTATGCCCAAGTCAATAGCAGATAAACTAGGCCTCAAGTATGAACCAATGGGTAAAGGTGTTCTACAATTGGATGGATCACTAGAAAAGACCTTGGGAGTATTCAAGGATTTTGATTTGATTTTAAATGATTATCATACTTTTTCCAACCCTCATGATGTGTTTATTTCATATTTACCCCCATACTTCACTCTTTGTTTGTCAAGAGAGTTTATAACCAAGATAGGTAGATACTTGGTATCCAATTGGTCATATATGGTTTTTAGGACAAAGCATGGTACCAAGGTAAAGATTGAATTATAGACTATTAATAAAAATAATTTATATACCTATATTCCTAAGTTTTCAAATGTCAATTATGTTATTATTGATGAGGAGGAACTTCACATGGATTAATCCCTAACTTCTTCTCTTAAAGGAGTTTCTAATTTATATTTAGATGAATGGGGAGTTGAACACTAAAAACATGATCCTTAAAAATTCATAGAGTAATTTTGTCTTAGAGTGTATTTTCTTCATTAATAAGTCTATTTCATTCCAAATTTTATGAATCCAAATGAGAGTATGAATGGTTTGTGGTAGTTATTCTTTGGTGGATCAAGAAGCAAGGTTGGATCAGGGGGTGGAGCAATGTTGATTTATCCATCCAAGAAAAGGTATTACTCTAATTTCACATTTCATTTCAGTTTTAATTTTAATGTGTTATAATATTTTCCCTCATTCATGGCCTTGAGTGGGATATAAAGAGAGGTGTGAAAGAATTACAAGTTTATAGTGATAGTGAGTTGGTTACGAATCAAGTGAGAGGTCAAAATATGACTAAAAACTCCTTGCTTAAGTCATTTAAGCATAGAGTGTGGGATATTATGTAATATTTCCAAGACTTAAACATTAAATCTATACCAAGAGAGGATAACAAAAATGCTAATAGGTTTGTACTAATTGAAGCTCAATTTGATGTTCTAAAGGGGATAAAAGAGGACAAGAACTAGCCTCATTTCAAAGTGATTTTAAAGCCCTCTATACTTGATAATGTCACTAATTGGAAAGTGTTTGATAGTGACAAAAAAATATCTCTTTTTATACAAGAGGAGGATTATTTTTCCTCAAATAATCATTCCAAACTATAGTAGCAATATGGAGGGTAGATTGTACAATTAAAGACAAGCAAGATCCCTAAGGGCTTAGTCACACTTGAGATTATCTTCAATGATGATGATCAGTTAAATAAGGAAAAGGTAATCATTTATACTAATAAATAAAACTATTAAAGAGTAAAAATATTCAAATATAAGTTGTTTGATCTTGGGAAGGTATGTGCTATGGAAGAAAGGCATGCTTTCATTGAATTATGCAAGGAATTTTCTAATGTCTTTGCATGGGAATATAGTGATTTAAAAGGATTTGATCTAAATTTAGCTCAACATACCATAGAGATAGATGAGAATTCTAATCCTATCAAGAAAATTCAAAGGCCAATCAATCCTAAGATTGATCCTCTCATGAGAAAGGAGCATACAAATTTGATTGAGTCTAAGATCATTTTTCCTATTAAGCATGCATCTTGGTTAGTAAACTTAGTCCTAATAAGGAATAAGAATGGGGAAATTAGGTTATATGTTTAATTTATAGATTTAAATAGAGTATCCTTGAAATATAATTATCCTCTTCCTTCCATGGAGTAGATTTTAAAAGTTGTGGTAAGTAGTGAAATGTTCTCACTCCTTGATGGATATTCTGGGTATAATCAAATTTTGGTAAAGGAAGAAGATCAATACAAGATAAACTTTACTACTAAATGGGGCATATATGATTATATGAAGATGCATTTTGGTTTTTCTAATGCTAGGGCAAAATTTCAACGTGCAATAGATATGTATTTTCAAGGCCTAATAAATGCTATAGTGTTGGTGTATCTTGATGATATCACAATTTTCTCTAAGGATGCAAAGGATCATTTGACTCATATTAAGACAAATTTTGAGAGATGTAGAGAGTTTTTAATCTCTCTCAATATAAATAAGTATTTTTTTTCTATCCATGAAGGAAAAATCTTGGGACACATTATCTCAAAGAAAGGCCTATCGATAGATCTTGAAATGGTGAGTGTAATCTTGGCATTGACTTTACCCAAACACAAGAAAGCTTTGAAAGTTTTTTTGTAAAAATAAATTTCATAAGTAGGTTTATTATTTATTTTTATAACTTATTCAATCCTATAACCTATATGCTAATGAAATATGAAGTGTTTACTTGGACAAGAAGAAGGAAGGAGAGTTTTGAAGAGATCAAGTAAACTATTGCTCAAGCTCCAACTCTTGCAAGTCCTAATTTCTCAAAAGACTTAAACTTGTATACCTTTGGAAATGAAGAAGTAATATTTACCATGCTCACTCAATCAAATGAAGAAAACTTGGAGTAGCTTATTCCCTTCTTTATTCAAGGATTAGAAGGCTATGAGGTAAGATACACTTATATAGAGAAGCAAGTATTTTCAGTTGTTATAAGTCTAAAAAAATTTAGGCATATGTTGTCTAAAAATAGTAATCATATATTGGTACCTCATCCTAGTTTCAAATACTTCATTTTGAGTATATATTTGAATGAAAAAAGGGTTGGTTAGATTACAAAAGTACTGGAGTATGATGTAGAAATCAAGACAACCAAGCTAGTGAAAGGGAAGGGACTATGTGAGCACCTTGATTCAGATTTGAAAGAAAAATAATAATTTGTTTTATCCCTTAATTATGATCCTATGATAGTTACATCTTCATTAATGAGGAGTTGGACACAAGAAATGATCCATTTTCTTCAAACCGGTGAGTGTCCATAAGGCCTAGATAGGGCCAAAAGAAGGTAATTTAGATTACAATCTATTCTTTATGTACTTGTTGATGTAGTGTTGTTTAAGAATGATTTATTAGGTTTACTATTGATATGTGTTAAATTATATCAATTTGAGAAGATATTATTTGAGTTTCATGATGGACCAGCTGGTGGTCACTTTGCTCCACGAACCACAGCTACTAAGATTATGAGATCTAGATATTTTTGGCTTAGTTTGTTTAAGTATACTTATGCTTGGGTAAGGATATGTCATAAATGTGCTCTCTTTAATGGTAAACAAAATATTTCAGCCTTGCCTCTTCATCAAATACAAGTTGACCAACCCTTTATGTAATAGTGTCTAGATTTCATAGGCTTAATCAATCTACCTTCTAGTACTGGTCAAAAGTGGGTGTTTAATAACACATTTTACTTTAAAATATGGGTGGAGGTTGTTTCTCTCAAGGAAAAAAATGAAAGTTCAATTTTAGACTTCTATGAAGGCATAGTGAAAAGATTTGGGGTTTTTTCAACAATAATTTCAAATAATGCATTAGATTTCCTTAGAATGAAGACAAGTGAATGGGATTTGAAACATAGTATTTACCTTATTACTTCCTCCAAATATTATCCAAAATGGAATGGAATAGATAAGTCCACTAATAAGAATTTAATCAGGGTCATTAAGAGAATAATGGAGGAAAACCAAAGAACTTGACATTCTAAGTTGAAGATAGCTCTTTAGGTTGATAAAATCACGCCCAAAAGAGCCATTAGAAACTTACAATATACACTTGTTTATAGGAGAGAATATAGAATACATATTTCACTTGAGTTACTAGCCTTGGATTTCACTTACCAGTTGGAGTTGATAGAAAATAAAAGCATGGAGGTCATGTTGTGTGAGTTGATGGAGCTTGAAAAAATAAGGGATCGAGCTATGCAAACGATGAGAGCTCATCAAGATAAAATAAAGAGATAATTTAACAATAAATACATGAAAATAATCTTCCAAGAGTGGGAAATTATTCTAAAGTAGGATGAAGATAGGGCTAAGCCTAGAAAAAACACAAAGTTTGATGCTTTGTGAAGTGGCCCTTATTTCATCACTCAATACAAGAAACACAATGCTTTCCAACTCTTAAAGTTAGATGGAGAGGATATTAATATCCCAGTCAATGGGATATATATTAAACATTTCTATTAAGGTTCTCCTTTCTCCTTGTACATATCTATTATTTTCTTATTTTCCATAAGTACTTATGCACATGTGTGAGTCTTATTGGTGTATTGCTTTGTTATGTGTTTGTTTGGTGTGTTGTGGTTGTTTGGCGTGTGTTTTAGGCAAATAATTTCTAGTTTTCTTCAAGCATTTATTGACTCCCTTGGCCCATGATAGGATAAGTTTGTTGATATTTAATATAACATGCATACTACCCCTATGAGTCACCATTTTGTTGACCGGATTTGACTTCAGGATATAATTTGGATCCCTATAGATAAAAACTTAGTTTTTAGATGTTTTAGGGGTCTAATAATTTATCATGGGGTATGTTATAGGTCTTTTGATGTCATTTAATTTCATATTAGCCTTGGTCTTAGTCTTTCTAATCTATATGTCACTTAGAATCATTTAGAATGATTTTAGGGGTTATAAATGCAAGTGGCATGGTTTTAAAGGTGCCAAAATGTCCTTATTCAAACATCAAAGAATTTATATTCCATTTTATGAATGTCAATCTCATCTGAAACTTGTAGGTTATCTAACTGAAGATCAAGTAATCAACTAAGAAAAGGGAGTTTGGCACTTGTATGGACCATAAGGGAAGGTGACACATGGGAAAAGGTCATATAATTTATCTTCATCTTCCTCAAGTTTATTTCCATGCTTGACATGCTCTATAAGTGCCATTTTTGAGCTAAAACCATTATGCTCCTTTACCTTTCTAGACAAACATAAGTGGTTAGTAGGTTTGTGCTTGGTACAGATAGTTGAAGAGGTTTCAAGTCAAATTATTTTGGGATTTGGTATTACACTAAGATATATTAATTTCCATAATAATATTTTAATGATTGGTCAACCATGCTTTATTAACCATCTCTAACAAGTTGATTATGTTTTTATGCTCACTGGTTCTTGCACCTTATAGGTTTTGCTCCATTTTGGATAGGTTCATACAATATAGCTGGTGGGGTTGACTCTAGAGGATTTTACATATATTCTCAACTGATTTCCATGCTTGGTTTCATGTTTCATGGTGTTTTTATGGGAAAGTTATCTCATATTGCAAGAACGTGTCACCATTATGAAGCTTTAATCAAGTTCTTCCTTATTTCAAAATGTTCATATTCTACAGAGGTCTCATTTGAATAAAATATTTTTTCCATAGGTATCAAGGCCATATGATCACATATTTCCATGTTTTGTTTCATCTCACCATGCTTTGAGCAACTTTCAGTCTTATCATTCCTCATAGTCAACTCTTCACTCAATCCCACTTGCAGTCACATGTTTAGAGCTTGTATAACTTGTTCATGTAAATGTAATGAATGTGTGTCAATTTTCCAAGTCATTATGAGGTAGAGAGAGTTCATTTTGATTTTTAATAAGATGTAATGTTTGTTGCAAGCTCATGCACCACATACACTAGTCATTAGACACACATGCCTACTCTGTTTTAGATGTTTATAAGAGATTTTCACATTGAAATAAATGTTATGTATATTATCTTAGGATTTCCTAAATTAAAAACATGAATTTTAAGGATTTAAAATGAGTATTATTTTTTTATGAGGCCACTCATCCACACATTTTGTTATATTACATGTTCACTACCTACATATAGCTCATATGCACCTGTAAGAACCTCCTTGATGATGTCATGTTGAGATGGAGATTTTGATAGTTTTTTTGATATCTTAGAGTGAAAAAAGGTGAATTTTAATACTTTTTTATGGCATATAAAGTGTTCAATTACATAAGTATCTTGTATGTTTCCCAAGTCTACTTTACTACCTATGTGTAAGAATGACCACCTACAGGTGGTACCATAGAGATTTGGAAATTTTTATATGGGGAATTTGAGACATGAAAAACCCATATTTTGGTTTATATAATATTATTTTACCATTTTATACCTACTTTAGGTGACTAATGGACAAATGGAAAGGTAAACCATCTTCCAAGAAGCAGGGACTGAGTTCAGGGAAACTTTTCAAAAAAGAGAATGTCTTATAACAAGGTTTTAAAGAGTTTTAAAGAATATAAATAGGTAAACATTGTATCCTATAGGATGGATAATATTTATTCCAAAGATTTAAGTCTTGAATTTAGAGGAGGATAAAATTTTAAGGCCTCAAAGATGCCTTTAAAAACACTAAAACCCTACATTAACATCTATAAGATTTGAGGTTTGAATGACAATTGACATCCCAATAACAAAAAAATCATACTCTCATGACTGGAATGGTCCTTATTGGAATGTTTTGAAAATAATAATTAATATAATTAGTATGATATTATTTTATAGTGTTTTAAGCTTCAAGGACACCTACAAGTGTCCCTTTTAAGATAAATGTGCAGCTATAGCTAAGTATGGAAATAGTGACCTAAACAGAGTGTCTTGGTGGTGTTTTAGCGTATCCAAGGGAATAAAAGTATTATCAGATCCTATGTGGATTTAAATATTAAATTATTTTCTTCAAACATCATGACCAAAGTATAGTTAGGTAAATATACACGTACAGGAATCAAAGAGTAGGGTATCATAGTTAGAAGAGAGAAGACTTAGTTTGGTGAGCTCAAAGTGTAGGTAAAGTTTAAGTGAGAGTAAAAATGAATAAATATACTATTATAACATTATTTAGGACCATTATTACCTATATAATACCTTTTAAATTTGAATAATCCTGCATAGACCTCTTAAGGCCCTATATGCACCTACAGCTAAGTGTGCAGTCTTGATGAAGATAAAGAGATGAATATGCTTAGGAGGAGAAAGAAGGTTTGATAAAAACTTTAAAATGGTTCATGATATATTAATAATTTTTTTAAAATACTCCAATACTCCTTTAAATTTTATCATCGTACAGTTGCACTAGGAGACCCATGTTGCTCAATGAGTAAGGATGAAGAATATAAGGGAGAAGAGTGGTTTTAGGTTAAATTAAAATATTATTTAGAATTAATTTAAGGTTAATAAAATATTTAAGAAACATAATAACATTATTTTTATGCCTTAATAGGTCATTCTTAGGTGGAAGTGAAAAATGCAAGAAAATAGTCCTTTTAAAAGCCTTTTTTGGATAAATTGAGTTGGTTAGGTGCCTAAATGGATGAATATAAATTATAAATTTTATAAAAATATTCATTATGACCTATTTAAACTCATAAAATTCTCAATTTTACTTTAAATTTAGGGATATATCTCACTATTTGTCTCAGAGGTTAGTCAGTCAAGAAAATTAGGGTTTTAGCAAAACAAGCAAATGAAGCCAAGGAGGGTGAGAAACTAGATATAAAGCTTTGGGAACATAAAATAACATATTTTTAGGTATATAAAATATGAATAGTTTATATAAAACACTAAATAAATCTCATACCTCTCAAAATGATCAAAACACTCTTGCACACAACTCAACCAAACAAGCTACAATTAGGCCTAGTTGGTGAATGAGAGGAAAAAATGAAAATGAGTGATTGGAAGTTTGTGTTATTTTAGATTTAATTAAGTATTAAAAATCATTAGACACTAACCCATCTATGAGAGATCAGTATAAATAGCCAAAACTAGTAGGATGCATGGTAAGCCTATTAGGGCTTCAAGTGACCTAGAACCAATTAGGGGTCCAACTTCACTTCTAGATCCTGATGAGTGTTCTAACTAGTTGTAACATGTTAAATAAATGTATTTATACATTTTTTACCTTTTTTTATGCATATAAACCCATAGTAAAGCTAATTTTAGCTTAGAGTTAGTCCTAGCATGCAAGAATTATGAAAACAAGCTTGATAAGGTGATTTCAAATACTCATGTCTTTCATGAGGTTTTTCATAGAGGTTAGGGAATTTTATAGGGGTTAAAATGGGAACTAAAATCTAATATAATAATATTTTTTTAAAACTTTAATGTCAAGTATTTATGAACAAAGCTTAATATTGGAAACTACCTAAAACCATTGTACACCCCTTAGTTAAAACCTGATGATGGAAATGAAGTTGGAAAGATAATAAAATGGAATATTTTTTACATGATGATTATTTTATGTTTTATTAAAATCTCTCAAGATAATCCCCATACTTTTTCACTATATGGAATTATATGGATGGAGTATAAAATAGGGTTTTCTTGATTGTTTTATGCATTGTTCAGGTTCTAGGAACATTCAAGAGATGAAATCAAGTTTGGGAGGAATATGTATACTTTTAATAACTCACTATTTTAATTTAATTCCTTTTAAAAAATCTTTAAGTGTTAAAACAATAGCTTTCATCTCAGCTAGTCAAAATTGGCATAGTGAACATGATGGTGAGAAGTGTGAAAACTTTAAATGGATGTCCTTTTAAGGTTTTATTAATGCCTCTAAGGAAATGGATGGTCTTGAAAAGTTTCATAAACTCCATTTTATGAATTTTCATGAAAAATATATGCTTTTTGGAAGCCAAGTGTACAAGGTGTGTGGAAGAGGATTTTTCTTAGACTGTAGATGGTGATGGCTCATTTATAGAAGTTTATAGATGACCAATAATGTAACCAATGCATGGATATTCATGTCTTAAATAATTCCCTCTCATTAAAATCATCATAAATTTCCCTAGTTAGTTTTGGGATGTTCAAATAGGGTTAAAACATGAAGGCAATTTTTTGAGCCAACACGAGGAATTTCATGCCATTTTTCAAGAGTTTCATGCCTTGTTTTGACACTTTTACTTCCTAAAATTGTATGGTCCATTTCAAATCTCCTTATAATTCATATTTAACCTCTTTTATAAACTTTAAAAGTGTCTGAGTGACCTTTGGACTTCCCTTGTCTCGTCCCTCTCCAAAATGTTATAAGTAGTGATTGTTCGGGATCTTTTGAGCAACATTCATTGCTTAATGGTAAAAACCTAGCCAATTTTATATTTAAATGTATATTTAAATAATAAATAAGTGAATTTTCCTACTTACATGTTGTAAAATTTAGTCTTGTTGCAATCATGTTGGTCTTGTCTAGTAGAAGATGATCTTTTCTAGCATGTTATCCTTGATTGTTCACCAAGTGTGTAGAAGAGTAATTATTATAGGTATTTGTTAGTTTTATATTTTAGTTTATAAATGTTTTATAATTTTTTTATGACTATATTCTTTTAAGGTATCATTCATTACCCTCTTAAACATCAATATGCCTCTTGAACCTAGCATATGAAACATTGATGTAACAATTTGTCTTGAGTTGTGAGTTATGTGTGAAAGAATATTTGATTTAATATATTAAGTATAATTTAATTAAATAGGTGTAAATTAAATATTGGTGTATCACCTTTTATCTTTTTTAACTTTTCTTCTTAACCATTTTTTTGCAAAGTTGATAAGTGAAAGAGTGTTTCAAAGAGTGCATCAAGGGAACTAGCCCTTCTAGAGATTCATCTCATAATTTTATTACCCACAATAAGTGAGATGTTTCCATTATGACACTTGGATGAGGAGATCTGAGACATCTCCTCAAGGAGTACAAATCTAAGTGAAAACATTAACCTTTGAATCTCCTTAAAATATAGTCTTTAATCTATCCCATATTTCTTTAGTAGATGTGAAAAGAATTACTTTGGTGAACTTAGTTTTTATAAGACCACAAGTGATGGCATTAATTTTCTTAAATTTATTCTCAAATAACTTATTTTTTTCAACACTAGATGGATGAATGGTAGGAGCAACATAACCATCCAAAATATATTTCCATACATCAAAACCTAGGGACATAATGTATGTCTTCATCCTAGCACTCCAAATTG
This sequence comes from Torreya grandis, assembly GCA_037957365.1. Lineage (NCBI taxonomy): Eukaryota > Viridiplantae > Streptophyta > Pinopsida > Cupressales > Taxaceae > Torreya > Torreya grandis. Next base: position 273,917 of record JARHVA010007132.1, read on the forward strand.
CATAATTGGATCCATTGAACATCGATGCTTGTTTAGTATAGAAACAACCTTGCACATTCTGACTAGAAATTATACCTTGGATCAACTTCAAGTTGTTGATCCTTTACCAAAATACATCACTCTGATATCAATTGTTAGAGGTACAAACCATTGATAAGGGTGAATCAATGGTAGCAAACAATCCAATTCAATTTCTAAACCCTTTCAAATACTTAAGCATTCAATAAAATCATTCATGAATCATGCAGATCATTCATAGCAGTGAATAATAACCATAATGTAATATCACATACACAACACAAGATCTATGTCATAATCCCTCTTGGGGAATTAAACCCACTCTCAAGATTGCATACACATGGACTATTATCCTCTAATATGATCTCAAAAAAGAGATTGATCAAGTCCTTCTGATCAATAACCTTGGTCAAGTCCTTCTGACCTAAGGCCTTTAGTGACATAACAGTTCCACAAGGAGAACCTACCCCTAAGATGGTCAAGTCCTTCTGACCACCTATTTGATCAAGTCATTTCAACCTAAAACCTTCATCAAGTCCTTTTGACCAAATGTATTCAATGAAACCCTATTTCACTAGGAGAAACTACCCCTAAGGAATATCAAGTCCTTCAGACCCTTCTTGAGATGAACACTTCCACATTAAAACTAATATCTTCAACACCTAATGATGGACATCTAATTATCTAAAAAACTAATAAATTCTCTCTCCAACTCATGTAAGCCTCTCACATAGGCATGCCACAATCTCTCTCCTTCACTCAAATAGTCCTCATATTCACACTCAAATCTCTTTGCACAACTTCAAACTATAAGAACACTATACTGTCATCACAAACCTAGCCTATATATCATATGTACAGTCTTTAAACACCTCTACTCATAAACCCAACAACTAGACACTCTCACTCTTCTCTCCTTTCCTTCACTCTTTAACTCTTCTCTCCTTTCCTTCACTCTATAACTCTCTCACATAAAAGTCTATTTCAAATCTCTCCCAAGACTCTGACTCAAAAATATTCCATACCAAGTCTATAAACCAACACATATGGTTTCACTATATATAGATCAATCATGAATTAACAAGATCATAATATTTCCTTGTCAACAAAAAAACATGCCTTCCCCTTAAGGCATCTCACATGGGTCACACTTAAGCATAATCCACTTTCAAATAGGCCTAAATCACTTGTAGATCTTATGGAGACCCATTAAGCTCTTTAACACATCTCTGAGCATAATAAGAACATAGGAACACTTTCCAAATGCATGGACCCATTCTAAATTATCTATAGGTCCCCCTTAAGTGTCCATATCAATCATATTCACCAAAAAACTCTTCTTCTAAAGCCCAATTAGCTCAAACACTTCTCTATACAAGCAGTCTTTATGAATGAAAACATAGTCAACTTCGAAACCTTTGTTCATACTGCATATGATTTTTCAAAACTTCAAAATTCACATATATCATCCTCATGGAGTTTAAAACACTCTCAAATAGATAATTCATCAAGATATATCAAAACAATATCAAAATGAGCTTGAACAATCTTCTTGAGTCACTTACAATTGATGCATGAACACACAATCAAATTTGAAGCTTAATATCTATCTATACACACTTCCAAATCTTTAAATCCATATTGATAGATGAACCTTGGAGTCCCTAAACACTTTTTTTTATTACATGAGAAAATTCTATCTAGATCAAAAAAATAGACACTGGTCTTTTCCTTTGCAAAATTCAAATATTTAAATGCAAATAGTCATAGTTAAAATTTGACTACTTTGCTTGCATCTTGTGTCCTCTTCGCTTTAGATAAATTATGCAACATTGATATTTTCTAAAATTTAACTCATAAGTGCCAACACTCAAACATTAAACCTTAGTCACTTGGACCTCATCTCATGTAATCAGGTAACTTTGACTTTATGCACTTTGTCAATCTATGTGGATCAACCAGGTCTTTAACTATCAATACTCACCCTTCAATCAATTGTATGAACACTAGCTCATAATTAGATCCTTATCCTATACCTTTGATCAATTGTTAAACACCATATACCTATCTTCATCTCAATACTTACTAACTTCTTGGAGTAACATGCACTATCGATCTTTCTCAGACTTTAACTTGTGTAGAAATGACTATGGGAACCTTTGAAATACACATAGAAGGCCAAATTTGCATAGTCATAAATTCTTATGCACTTACTTGCATGATCTCAAATTTGGACCATATCATCTCCTCATATATTAGAATCTAACCATATGTCAAACTTATCCTAAAACCTTTACATGTGAAAGATATATCTCCATTGAAATGCTTTCTCAAAATCTTCTATCATAGAACCAACTATGCTAAAAACTTTTCTGGGAGACCAACTTTGAACATGCATAAATTTTACCATGATTTAGTGCATGATCTAAAATTTAGCAAAAATAAATTAGGCTCAAAAATAAACAAACCCATATGATTAGTTTCTATTTAAACCTTCACATGTGAAATATATAGCACCATCAAAATTCCTACTCATCTTTTCTTGTCACACACAAATTTGGCTATCGAAAAACATAGTCAAACTGCCTGGGTGCCCAACTTGGCATATGCATATTTTTGATGTGATTTTCTACATGATCTAAAAATTACCACAAAGAAAATAAGAACAAAAATAAATAAACCCATATGATCAACTTCTCTTTAAATTTCCACACATGAAATATATGCCTTCATCAAAATGCTTACTCGACTCTTTTTGGACACATGCAAATTTGGCTATGGGAAAACAATGAATTATAAATAAGAAGCCAACTTTGAACCCATATATCTTTGACCACACTTTAATACATGACTTGATATTTATTACATATCAATTAGTGAATAATTTTATCACAACTATATGACCAACTTCCTTTGAATCATTCCCACATGGTAATGGTGATGTCACCAAACTACCTACTCAAATTTTCTTTGACTAGACCCAAACTATCTAGATGAAATATATGGACAACCAAATGAATTCCACTTATATATACAAGATCTCAAAGCATAGATAACATCTTAAGGACCTCTTACACATTCTCCAATCACCATACTCATCCCTAAACATCTATAATCATTCCAAAACTGAATTTCAACCAACACTCCTTTAAGCACACTAGGACAAACACAATACACACTTTATCATTGTTACTTAGGTTATCAAATAACTTCATCCACTCACCAAGACACCTCCATGACATCACCATGACATCATTAATAAATATGTAATATGAGTGTCCCCACAACTCTGATTGATTCATTCATGGCTCTGGATTCAACACTCCCATAGGTTCTTTCTCAACTCCATGTGCCTACTCCATTGGTGTCACTTCCATCTCCCACACCCCTAGTAGGCACACCCATTCCCATTGCACTCATTTCCACAATAACCCTAACCCCTAAAAAGGATCTAGAGATAAAGTAAATCATTTATACAAATGTGGCCACTCAACCATTAGGGAAGACATTAGCAAAACATCAGCCAAAAACTCAATGGCTATATTAGTGAATGATATAGAACTTGTCACCATAAGAAATAATACAATAACTTCAACTATAGATTCACAATTAGAAGTGCCAAAACAACATGATGTCATTCCTAGTTGGTTAGTATAATTAGTGGAGAATAAATGGAAGTAGATGGTGTCCCTGAGCACATTGGATTTTGGCCTTATAAAGGCATTTAATAAATAAAAGGCAACTCCTAGAACCATATCAATAATAATATATGATTTAGTAGGGGAGAAGTATGTAGAGATTGTATTTCCCCCACTAAATTAAAAAAAAGAAGATATAGTAGTGGGGGATTACAAAATATCAAAGGTTCCCCTTGGTCATCCTAAAAGAGAGGGATTGAAACATGATGTTTAATCTAACATTAACACTCTTTTTGAGAAAATGGATAGTGATAAGGTCACAAAGGATAAATTGAAGAATAAGGTTGAATAATTGATGACTATATTGAATAATTTCATTTATCCCACTACCCAACCAACATAATCTATTACTCATATCTTTGACCAAGAGACACTTGATGTAGTAACAGAGATTCGTAGCATGGGAAGGGATATAAAGGATTGGGTAGAGGATCTCATTTCAAAGGGAAATAGAGTCATTAAAGTAATAATGGATTACTACAAATCTCTAAAGGATGGATGGGAAACTTTGAAGGATCAAATAAGCAAATATCAGAAAGAGATATAAATATTGAACCTATTATATCCAAAGTTGATAGTTGTGGATACAATTGAAACTGATACCCTCATCATAGAAAAGATACTAAAAAATGATGCAGAGCATGAGAAATTAGATAGAGAAGCTTAATTTAAAATAATAATTCTCATAGAGATTATAAATAAAGTTAAGGCTACACATAACAAGGTCATAAATATGCTCCTTGACATTGAAGATTTGCTAAGTGAAATATCTTATCAAGCAACAAAACACCAACACCAAATCCTTTCAGCATAATAAGTTCAAGACAAGTTCAAAGGATTGGTTGAGAAAGATTTAGAATGAGACACAACATTCAGCTTGATCTCCATCCATCATTTTATTAGGTACTAATACATTGGATCAAATGGGGAAAGAGACTCAAGTATATAGGGATTCATAAAGGGAACTCTCTGACATAATTATAGAATGCGAAATAATCCACCTATACTCTTTTGGTATAGATGAATATCATATCCTAGATATATTGAATATTTTTTATGCATATATTGAAAAGACATATGCAAAGAAGGACAAAGAGTCTTCAGAGGTTTTGGTTGTATATTAATTCTTTCCATCAAATACATTATGTATATTGTATTTCTTATGTGTAAAAATATTGTAAACTTGCATGTTACAAATTATAACTATCATTTTGGCTAATATTTTTGAGAAAGATCCACTTATAAATCACACTTTCCTTTTTGACAAGTCTGAGTTGCTTAACTACAAAAACTCATATTGTAAATTGCATTTACAGTTTTGTCAAAATTGGATGACTTAAAATGTTTTAAAAGTCCCAATGGAAAATTACAAGTTAGGTTTTGAAAAAATAACCTAAATTTATCTAAAAGTTATCTATTTTTCTAAGTATGAGTTCACTTTTGGTGCCTCATTACATGGAGAAGTTATAGCAACTCAACTGAATAAGATGAAGGCATTACATGAATATTTTATAATTTTCCTCCATGCCTTAAAAAAAAATATAATGCCCAGTAATTGTATGTTTTTTTCCAACAATTCACTTTGCTAAGGATGCCATTTCAAATGAATATCACACCTCATTACATGGAGTTTTAATATTTTGCATGCTTTTGAAATGGGAATGAGGTTTTTGCTAATTATATCTCTTCCATGAGATTTTTTTGTATAAATATGGGTACTATGGTGTATCCCATTTATCTTTTTGTTATTAGAGAGATTATTTTTCATTTTGAATAAGTTATCTACATGGTGTAACCTGGAGAATGTGAATAGATTGAAGATTTGTCTTTATTATCTATGTTATCTTTGTGTATGAAAGGTTATTTATCAAATTTATGGATGATTTTATTCTTATTTCAGTCACAAAATTTCATTTATGGTATTATTTTTCCCTTTTGAAATTTTGTTTGATAAAACAAAATAAAGAATCTTGTCCCTTATATGAGAAATACCCAATATTACCTTTGGTTCCACATTTGCATGAGTCTGTGCTCCAATAAATTTCAAAAACAAAAAAAATTGTGTGTGTTCATTCAAACCAAGCATTAAAATCCACTACAAATATTTGGTGCAATCACCATTTCTATTTTTTCAATTTCATTTCTAAAACTCTTTTCTCTTAGTCAAACCCTAGTTTAGAAGCAAGATCACTAAGAAGCAAAATTTCCACATGAGCTAGTAGTTTATCAATTACATCAAATTTAGTGAAAGTAATCCAACTTTTTCTAGAGGTTTACCTCAATTTTCCAAGGTCCTAAAACTTGGAGGTGATCCCATTGTATCATTATATTTTTGCATAGCGAGCTACAACATAAAGACGAGTGTAAAATCTATGTGATAACAAATACACAATATAAAATCCCTTGAGCCACAAAAATCCAAGTGAATATTACCATTATAATTCCAAGGTATGTTAATTACACAATAATCAAGTGTATCCCTATCCAAAAACTAAACATTAGGGATATGTCTAGATCCCTTTTCAAAACACAATCAAACTACTAGACTTCAAAATCAAGGTCACAATAATCAAACCATATTTGATGAGCCCATATTATGAAAACCTACCATTTTCCCACCTATGTTTGACCAACCCCTATCTTTGACAAGCTTAACTTTTATGGACCTATATTTGTTGAACTATTTATTTATCAACCTATCTTTGATAGACCCACCTCTGACCAAATTCCCATGTTTGACAATCCACCCATCTTTGATGGACCCATCATAAACCAACCACTTATATTTTATGTGACCATATTTAACAAACCAATATTATAAGAACCCATATTTTATGAACCCATCATTGACCAACCCATCTTTGACCAATACGACACACTTCATGTTCACCCATCACACCATATCCATCAATGTATCAAAACCTTCATTCCCAAACCTAAAGTGGAGAAGGTACTTGTAGAAAACAAAATAAAAAATGCCATCCATAGGGCTAAAAGGAACATACCTAATATGAAAAATAAATCCAAATTGATAACCTATCATTTTCACTCAATATCATTTATCAAATTTAGCTTTCTAATAGAAGAGACAATCAAGAACTCCTAGGACTCCTTGCTACAAAATGATGGCTTAGCCTCCTATTTTCAAAGCAAGAAGTATCCTATCACAAAAATAATATGTCAATTCATGTGTTTTAAAGGTAAATTAATCAAAAAATGTTAACAATGAATTAGATATCCCATACATGTGCACACAAATCAAGGATATCATGACATTGGCTACAAACCCCCTGCTGATCAAAATAAGGCTATTAGTGAGACTTAAATGGTTCTTTAATAATATTTCACCAACATCAAAACAAGTTCCCCTCTTATTATTTATTAATATATTACTACCAATAATCATTTTAGTACCACCACCAGCTTTACCATCCATTTTAACTCCCAATATCCTACATTCATTGATTGGGACCAACATAATCACCTACCATTGAACTTATTTCAAAACAATGTCGTTATCATGAACTTCATGGGACTTTAGGATGACATCCAATTAGAATATTGTAACAAGGGTTTTGAAATCGCTCTTGATGTATCAACATACTTTGAAGAGCATGACAATTTACCCAGTCAAAGTAAATCACAAATTTAAAATAAAAATCCCCCTAGTGAAAACCTCTTTGAGGCACTATCATAAAATCAAAATCAAAATCAAGAACTCAAGGACATATTTATTGGTGAAAATATTAGTAATATGTTAATGGAAGATAAACTCAAATCTCCCCATATGCCAACATAGTTACATGGTGTGTCCAAATCACTTTTTAAAATCACAATATTTGTCAACATTGGAATAGAAAATAATCCAAAAATCATTAAACTTAAAATAAATATAAGTCATGAAGGATAAGAAAACTTCATTTTTATCCTAACAAAATGTTTCAACATATTTAAATCATGCATAATTAGGTTGTATGAATTGTACGTGAATTAATCAACATCCAAAAGGGTGTGTGAGACTATTGGTCCCAATTCCCCTTAGACTCATTTAACATAATCCTTTAATAACCTCCATGATCATACCATCCCTCCAAATCCTTCACATGACCAGAAAAAATCAATAATCTAACATTCATCACACTTCACCCTCTTGGGAAACACCCTCTATCAAAGGGGTTATATCAGTACCATGTTAAAATGTTTATAATTGGAGGAATCTAACTTAGTGATCAATGAAGTTGCCATGTGCATCTATGGATCATATAATTGAAGGTTCATATGTATCTGCAATAAAATTATTAAATATCAATAAACACCTAAATAATAATAATAATAATAATATATACATACATACACACATATACATATATATGTACACATACACAACATCCAAATGTGAAAACCATTCTTATGGTGCCTTAGGTAAGTATTGTGGAAAAAACTAATTTTTTGCATCATGTGTAATCTGTTGTCTAATATTACCTTATGTTGTGTGGAAAACCCCACTTGAATCCATCCTTAACCATACTCATAACTATTCTAACCATCCATGTAACCATACCTTCATGCACATCTTTCTTACTATTTGGGCCTTGATGCAGAAGTGGAGGAAATCTTGAGACATGTTATAAAAAACATCTTAGTATATCCTTAGAATGGTGATTTAACAACTACATGATTCATTCTTATGCAATTTGGTCCTTGGAGATCCCTAATCACTCCCTCACTCCATCATATCACATCACTCCCTCATCATCCCTCATTATCCCTAATCACTCCCTCATCATCCTAAATCAATCCCTAATCATCCCTCATCATCCCTAAACATCATATCGAATCCTTCCACCCTTCCATCCACTACCACTTATATCCTTGGTACTATAACATGTTTTCCCTTTGATATTATCACATATAATTAACTCAAAAATAGAAAAAAATCTAAAAAATTAGAAAATTTAGAATATCCAAAAATAATATAAAACCCATAAAATACTAAAAAATAAAAAAAATCCAAAAATCCAAAAATAATAAAAACCCTAAAAATACAAAAGTAATTGACATGCCACAAATTAAAGTATATGCCCATTTTTCTTTTCCTTCATCATGTTATGAATCCATCATGCATCTCAAACATCAGTCCATCCAATCTAGGCTTACAACATTTCAAGATATATCATTCCTAAATCCACCCTCTCGCATATATTATTGTTTGGGGAAAAACACAGCTTGCACCTTTTTTGAGATACATCATTCCCAATCTAAACCCTTTTCATATATCATTTCATAGTGCATACCATAACTATTTATATCATCGAGCCTCAATACTTGGATTTTAATTTGATTTAGGACAAAACATGTTTTTTTGTTTATTTTTGTAAGTTTCTTGTGTTTTATTTCTATGTTTGTATTTTATTATTTGTTGTGTCTATATTAGTCCGATGATATATTACAACACATTCACCATGGTTTTCCATACCATAGTGCATATTTTCATGTGATATATCAAAAATAAAGTTGACTAAACATATAAAATATCATGCAAGATTGGTAGTGTGTCATGTTCAACTATTAGCATTCTTACAAATTGTTTTCCTAATCCATCATCTTATCCTATAATCCATGAATAATAACCCATACTCACTAACTAATTATCTATCTTAATAGTAAAAGTGTTAATCTACCCATCATATAATCTCATACATCTACAACCACATATAAAATCCATGATATCTATCAATGTGATCATCTAATCATCAATCGACTAAATTCTTGATGTATGCTTGCACATCTACATTAATCATCAATCTAGTCCATGCTCACAGGTTCATTGCGATATATCATTCCTAAATGCACTCCCTTGTATATATCATTGCTTGAGGAAAATCAAAGTATGTAGCTTCATCAAGATATATCATTCCAAATCCATCCTCCTCACATACATCTTTGCTTTAGTAAAATCAAAACATATTAAAGCATATAAGACTTGGCTCAAGTGAGTTAATATTATCTACCCATCACATCCATAACATTCATTTACATTTATCTTCATCACGCTCTCATTATTTAACTTCCCTTCATCATCACTAAATAATTATGCACCATTAACATCAAAAACCACCCATCTTTATTCACCCCACCCCTCCATTTTGACTTATGTCTCCTTTATATTAACCCTCATCATTCCATTCTAAGCTCTTCTTCTTATTTAGAGATCCCATCTATGTATTTCTCCCTTTCATGCCATCTTGAAGGAGCATTACATCTTCATTTTTCTACTTGGGGCACCCCTTTCACCCATTTCTTCTTATGCATTCCTATAAAATATGTCACTTCATCCAAAATCTATTCACAATGTCATTTCAAAGAGGGGGAAAATGCAGACTTTCCAATTCAACCACCCCAGTATTATCACTATTCACCATCATATAAACTATTCACTATTCCACACTATATTTTATCTATAACCTTGAATTCAATGTCGATCCTTAAATCATAATTCTTTCATCATTTCATCCATAATCTTGGCATATCATAATCGTGATATTTTCATCACATTCTATCATAACCCTAATTTCAACAACACATCTCTAGCCTACCCTATCACTATTTGGGCACCACCCCCCAATCAATTAATCATATTACAAATTAACCTTGTCTAATACCACTAAAATTAAAAACAAATTAATCAACTAACTAATCATATTATGTGGTTGATTAATGCTAATAAAAAAATTTGTGGAAAATTTAAAATCCAAAATATCAAAAATCAATAAAATAAAATTTAATGAAATCAACCCAATCAAAAAATCAAGTCATGAAATCAAAAAATCCTAATGACAAAGGAAAAAGTTCAAATCAAGACCACTCTTCATAAACACAAATCATTACATTCTCAAATCCTCCCATTTAATTCCCAACTCATCTCATTCAATGAATATTTTGACTCAAATTTATTCATCCATTTGGAATCAGATTTGATCATCCATTTCCCATTATAAAAACTATAAATAGAACCCTCATCCGTTCATTTGAACAAGCTCCCATAGCCTAAAAATACTCTGGCATTTAATAGAGCAAGACTTTCAATCATTCCATCACTTCATCAATCCAATCATCAATCAACCAAGGGGACATGTTATTGAATCATTTGGATTCATTTCATTGAGAAACCACATTTATTTTTAATCTAATTAAAATCCACACAACAAGTAACTCCTTATGGTAAGTGAAGGTGTATTATATTTCCCTTTAAGCTCCATATAAGGTGCATTTTATGGGTTAGAGTGGAAATAAGTGTTATTTTATTATTTCTAGTTGTTTTGTTCTAACTTGCATGTGTACACTAATAAATATGGTTCACAAAGAATGTGTTGATTATAAAACACTTAATAAGATAACCATTAATAATAGGTACCGTATTCTATGAATTTATGATCTTATTGAAACTTCAACATGTCAATTATTTTACTAATCTTGATTTGAAATCTGGGTACCATCAAGTGTGGATTAATGAAGAGAATATTTGGAAAATGGTATTCAAAACAAATCAAGGGTTGTATGAGTGGTTGATTCTACATTTTGGGTTATATAATGCACCAACTACCTTCATGCAATTGATGAATGAGGACATTTATTGATTCCTTTGTCACTGTATATTTATATGATATTATTATTTTTAATAAAACATTTGATAAGCATATTGATCATCTTAAACAAGTTTTGAAAGTTTCAAAGGAGAAAATATTAGTGTTGAATGAGAAGAAATGTGATTTTTCTCAACAATCATTTATCTTCTTCAATTATTTGGTTGGATATGGGGAATTGAGGATTGATACAAATAATATAGTGGTCATCACTAATTATCCAAAACCTTCAAATGTGATTGAGATAAGGAGCTTTGTGGGTGTAATTCAATATTTGAGGATGTTCATTAATAATTTATCTTCCATATCTACACCTTTGCATGCCATTTCAGTAGGTGGTAAGAATTTTAATTGGGTTAACAAGCAACAAAGTGTATTTGATAGGTTAAAACATAATATTATCCATGCTTTATTTTTAGCTTTTCCTAACTTGTAACTACCCTTTTAGGTGGAAATGAATGCTAGTGACTGTATGGGGTTTTCCTAATTTAAGGAGGTAATATTGTATGTTGCCATTCAAATTTATTTCATGGTGAAATTTTTAATTATTATACATATGATAAATAAAAATATGTTCTTATTTAATTAGTTAATAAATGGAATCCCTATCTCATGGGAAAGGAACCTATTATCCATACAGATCTTCAAACTCTCTAATATTTGTAATCTCAAACTAAAATTCAATAGATTAGACACTATAAGTGGAGGGGATTTTTATAAAAATTTCATTTGGTTATTAGATATAAGAAAGGTGTGACTAAAAAAATAACTGATATGGTATCTAAACCTCCTTTTCTTTCTTCTATGGGCACCATAAACCTTCTTTATCCTTCTATGTGTGAGTCTTAGATAGAGGGATATGAGCATGATGTAGTTTTTGGGATTCCATTTCTTCAAGAAAAAAAGTCCCAAGGTGTAAGTTGTATCCCAAGGAGGATTATTACCTTCAATATGGATTCCTCTGTAAGTTGGGTAAGCTTTGTGTGCCTATGGAGGAAAGAGTTTAGCTAATGAGAAAACACATACTTTAAAATTTTCAAGACATTTTTTTATTACAAAGACTATTGTATATTTGTGGAGGCATGTTTATTGGGATAATATGTAACTATGTGTTATAAATGTCATAAGAGGATGTGCATTAAATGTAGTAAAATCAAGCCTAGCAACATGAAGTTAGGTTTATCTGTGCCATTATTCATTCCTTCTAGGGCCATAGGAAAACATTTATGTGGATTTTATAGGTGGGTTTCCTTTGTCAAGGAAGGGTCACTACTATCTCTTTGTGGTTATGGACTATTTTATTAAGATGTGTATTCTTATTTCTTGTAATAAAACCCTCAAAGGTAGTGATGCAATTGAGTTTTCTTTCTTTTAATGTGTGGGTTCATTTTGGTTTGCATAGTTTTAATATTTCAGATCGGGACTCAAGGTTTATTGGGAATTTTTATGCCACATTGGGGGAGAAAATGTATACTAATTTGAAATAGTCCACCACTTTTCACCAATAAATTAATCCATGGAAAACCAAAGATTTGAACAAATAATTGGTACAACTCTTGAAAGGGTGTAATAGGAAGAATTCTAAGTCTTGGGATGAAATTTTGGTGTATTTTTAACATTCCTACAATTGGGAAATTCATTTTTATACTAGTAAATCTCCTTTTGAAACTTATTTTTTATATTCACCTCCATGTGCATTTGATTTTTTTTTTTAAATACATATAGAGGAAATGGAAAAGTAGATCTAGATGTCCACAAAATTAATAAAATCATTATGAATATTCATAAATTCCACCTCCAAATGAAAGACATATTCAAGGAGTGCCAAGCCAATTACAAATCAAGACATGATCAACATAAGATTGAGCATATTTTCCTTGTTGGAGACAAGATATGATTGTACTTAAGTAGAGAAAGGCTCCAAGGTAAGTATAATAAGATTAAGCCTCTCAAATATGATCTATTTTAACTTCTTGAATAAGTGGGAAATAACACTTTTATACTTGATTCACCTCCTTATATGAAGATCTATTCAATTGTCAAAGTTGAGAACTTATATCTTTTTGAGCCTTCTATGTTAGATAATGAAGATGAAGGGTTTTTTCTACCTTCAATTAAATACCTCTTTCCAGATAGTAAGTCATAAATGGAGAAGGAGGAAATAACTAAAAGGAATGAAAAATTATATCTTTCCAAGCCATAAAATCTTAGGTGTTAGCATAAAATCACATTCATAACAACAAGAATATGAAATAATAGACTTACAGATTGATTATAAAACAAAGAGTAGTTATATCATTTAGTACATCTCTAAAAACTCATGAAATATAATAAATGAGCCTTGCATATATAAGAAAGGAAGATCAATCTTAACTAATAGATCAAGCTAAGTGATTGATCATAATTAAGAGATCAAGCTAGAGATCAAATATAAGACTAAGAAATAACTATCCCTAAAGGATATAAATAACTAGAAATTATCCTCATAATATCTAATAGATAAATATGTAATGTCTCATAATATCTAAAATAAGATAAATGAAATATCCACATATAAGTGGGTGGGAATAATAAAATAAAACACATAGGTAAACATGATCTAAATTAAATAACCTACTCTAACACCCCCCTCAGGTGAAATTTATGGTAAAAAATAAAGTGACATATCCATAATATGAGTCCTAATAACATGCCCTGATTAGGTACTCATGTATAATATATCCATGAAGTAATCTCTCATAAAATGGAGAAAGGGATAAAACCTAAAGAAAAAAACTCCCCCCCCAAGAGAGAGAGAGAGAGAGAGAGAGAGAGAGAGAGAGAGAGAGAAGGACTTCACATAGAATCTCCCCTAAGAATAACTTCTTTCACCCATGCAAATACCAGTACTTTATATCTTTCACAAATGGCAAAGATGTAAGAATCCATATCCATATGAGATGAAAGATTCCCATGTACATAATCCATGAGTTATCCCTATAGGAATAAAATTAAAATATTTTATGTGATCATGATGTCCCAAAGATGCATCACCTAAAAAAACACTGATGTTGTGGTGACCTTACCAAAGAATACGCCTAATAGGAGATATAATATTTTGTAAGTCATTGTCAACAACTCTGTCAGTGTAGCCCATAGAGTCGAGTGTGTAAGACCTAAAAACAAGAGTATATCTCTCAAATAAACCAAGCATGTGAGTGAATGGATCCATCATAAAATAATTAATAATAGTAGTAGTAAGAGAAACAACAAGTTTTAAATCATAACATGCAAAAATAATGGGTTCTTCATGAAAATCACCATCTAAACACATATCCTCATAAACAAGAGGAATAGGCGATGAGGGAACAACAACTATGGAATAATAAAATTCATCCTTAGGAAGTCATGATGGTGTCTCATCCATGATATCCAAAAGTGATGGTGGAGGTGTCACATCCTCAAGAATCATGTCCTCTCAATCAATGAAATGAGTAGGAGTACAAACTATATGAGGAGTAATAAGTGCCTCAAAAAAACCACTTTCAAAAGACAAGCTGTCATTAATAGGATAAATGACATTTGTGTCATCGTCAAAAAATAAATCCTCACTTAAAAGAAGAAAATAAAGTGGAATAGAAGGGGGTGGAGTAAAATAGGGTTCAAAGGACCTAGAAGACTCAATATCTTTCCCAAATAATGACACAAAGGGGTTCTAACTTCCTTAGGTGATGTGGCACATGTGACATAGGATTGAAAAGTGCCTAAAACATGGAGGCTAATCAAACAAAGATCCTCATCTTTCATGGATACAGTCAAAGCAATACCTTCTTCATCTATAAAGTGAGAAAAGTCATTAAACAAAACTCTCCACAAACCTTTTCGTTGTAAGTGTATCTTCATTTTGATCTTCTAAGTATTTTAATTTTAATTGTTTATGGGCTCAAAGAAGTGAAAATTCATTGTCAAAAAAATAAGGAGAAAGATAGGAAGTAGAAGAACCCTAAAAAAATAATCCCCTTTAATAATTTAACATCTTTAGAAGAAAACAATGAGCACCCAAAAAATTTTACTTTATAATTTAGTGTGTTTTATAAAATAAATGACACCAATAGATTAAAAATAAAAAACATACACTTTTGATAAAAATAGCACTCAATTCGATTTGTCGATCAAAAGATATAGTTAATACATTTTTTTGTCATAAATGGGTCAAATAAAAATGTACAAAATTTAAATACTTCAAAAAAATTAATTGCTTGGAGAGATTGAAATGAAGTTCAAGCACTGGAAGTTAAACCCCCATTAGTAGGAATGAAAATATAAGCCCCCTCCACATGACCACACCAGATGACCAAGGGGTTAAGGGTGATGATGAGTGCTCCCCCTTTTGATTAATTTAATTAATGTATTACATCATCAATAAAAGAAAGAAAATTTTGAGATGAATAGTGTTCCTATTTGTTGGTCTAAAATTGACACTCTCTTACATGTCACCCTGATGTTGGCTATTGTCCTGGATTTGACACTCATCTTAACATCATCACTATGTTGTGCACAAATATGTAAAATAAACATGCCTACATAGAAATAGTGTAGACAATGCATAAAAAATGTAAAATGTCATGTGCAACATACCCACACCATATAAAATATAGAACCAAACGTAGAATTCACAATAATATTGATCTTCTTCTTTCCTTCCATATCCTTATTGAAAACACTATGATTCAAAACCTATAATAAAAAATGCATAGATCTTCCTATTGGATGTCATAGTAAACACAAAAATTGGACATAAAGAAAGAAATTCCCTTGTAATGCATTTAAAAATGAATCTCTACAATACTTTAAGCTCTAGTACATGAAATGAACAAAAAACAAAGTGTTTCAAGCCACAAGATCTTAGGTGTTAGTATAACATCACATTCATAACAACAAAAATATGAAATAATAGACTTATAAATTAATTACAAAACAAAGAACAAATGTATCATATATTACATCTCCAGAACCTCATGAAATATAATGAATGAGCTTTGTATATATAGGCAAGGAAGATCAATCCTAATTAAAAAATCAAGCTAAGTGATCAATTATAACTAAGAGATCAATCTAGAGATTAAATCTAGGACTAAGAGATAATTATCCCTAATGGATATAAACAACTAAAAATCATCCTCATAATATCTAAGATATAAATATGTAATATTTCATAATATCTAAAATAATATAAATGAAATATCCACACATAAGTGCGTAGGAATGATAAAATAAATCAATAGGTGAACATGAGCTAAGGTAAATAACCTACTTTAATATAATAACAATGTGAAGAAGAGTGTCAGGACATTGATTGGTTAGGTTAAGGGGTTAGTTTCCTATAAAAGACAAATGCCACTCTTGAGAAGATGTGAAGAATAAATTTTCTCACAAAATTTCAAAAGCTTTTAGGAACTTAAAATCTTCAAATTGAGGAGATGTGATCTAAATTTTGATTCTTATGTACTAGTCATGTATCCTAGATTTTTTCACTATGCCCAATTGCATGTAAGTCATACTTATAATTCATTATTGTAAGACATTTCATGTTCATAGTGTAGGCATGTAAATTTGGTCACCAATGGCTTCATATCAGACTATTCGACCAATTTTTACCAATCATTGAACATTTTACCTAAGAATTTATATTAGTCTCAAATTTGGCTTTATAACCTTGCATTAAATAAATTTATCCTAATACATCAATTAAATAAGGAAAATACACACATTTAATTAATCAAAATCAAAAAAATGACCAAATGCCTAAAAATAATTAATTGGCTTGCACATCTTAATCAAAATTAATTAGCAAGTTAAATCAATTTCAAATCTTAATTGAGTTCACCCATGAGCTAATAAATCAATTACTAAAAAAAAATCAAGATCATCTTAGAACATACTATAACACACTCATTATCTTTGTGAGTTGTCACTTTTAGAAAATATCTAAAATAATATTCTAGGAATATGCCAAACTAAACCAAATTTAATAAACTCAACCACGGTTGTGAGTTGTCACTTTTGGAAAATATCTAAAAGAATATCCTAAGAATATGCCAAACTCAACTAAAGTTAATAAAATAAACCATGGTTATATTTAACCCATTATAAGAGATTTAAAAGCCTATAAAATCAATCCTAGAGCTCTTCATTTAGGGAGTTCAATCAAAGTAGATTTATAATGCAGGAATAGATTCATGAAGCTAAAAGCCTAGTGTTATAATGTTGAAATTGAGCCAAGCCATATCAATTAAGTCAAAAATTTAAAAATGGTGCATAGAGGATATGATTTTATCCATATGTAATTGATGTATACTTCTTATTCATAAATAGATAAAACCAAATGAAGAAATCATTTGGAGCTCTCAAGGAAGGTAAAGATTGTTGTTTCTTTGTATTTTAATTGGGTTTTCAATTGTTATTTGTTCATTAAGCTCCCCCTAAGATCTAATATTAGATATATTACTATATTAATGTGTTGATTTCATATCTTTATATACTAACACTTGATCTAACCCCATCTCTTTATCAAATTCTTATGATCACAAATGGCACGTCCGATGGGACACGTTTGCGCACCCCACTTCTTTGAACAAAAAACGCTGTTAAAATAGATTTAATTTTTAATATATTTACTTTTTTTTTAAAAAAATTGATAAGATTTTTTTAATAGTTTCATCTTAATTATCTCAAATTTTCATTAAAATATGATTTGTATTTTAAAATTTATGAGTATTTTAGTGATTGGCACTTTTTATTTATTAATTTTTTGGTAAAAATGGTTAGTATAGAGCTAATAAATTTTTTTATTCACTATTTTGACATGAATTTTTGTATATAGGTTAAATATATACCTATAAATAACCTCAAAAAATTTAGTGATAAATGGGTTTATATTTTAAAAGTTATTGTTAAACTATTGACTATAGGTTTTTATGATTTTTGTGTTCAGTTTTTTGGTTTTTAACCTTCTAACTTGTTTGCATGTTTTCAAAGTTTACTTTTTTTTTTTGAGATTTATTGAGATTTTTTCTAACCTTTGCCTAACCTAACATGATTTTTTTTTTGAGGTTTTATCTTTGGATCAACAAATTTTACCCTTAAAAGTTGCTTGTCTCATTTGATAAATAAGCTTCAAGGCTAAACAAAGTTCCGACCTTTTCTTTACAGGACCTATTTGAATAAAACCATTTCAATCTAATTTAATATTTTTACACATCATTTGTATGTCTAAAACTAACTATGAATCCTTAATTTCTGTGTTTAAATAAACTTTTTAGGATGTTTTATTGGTTAAGTTTTTGTGGTTTCTTGCAAAGTTCACAACTTAAAGCTAAGGGGATAAAAGAACACCACCACACATTTCATTTAGAACTATAAAATTGAATACACTTAAAAAATTTTGCAAGTAATTTTCATTATTTTTTTATTATAAAATTTTTTGAGTAAATATGGAGTTGTGAGTGTATGCTCTTCCATCCATCCTATTTAGGAAACTTTTGGGATAAAAAGTGCCAACTTCTTTTTGAGTGGATTGCAATTATTTCCATTTGCACTTATTAAAGCCAAGGGGATAATAAAGAATCTAATCAAACACTATCAATTTTGTGAAATGAAATTAATTTCACTTTAATTATTTGTAAACCTGCTTGTTGATTGTGTTTTAGTGAAAAGAGACGTATGTGTATGCTCTCCCATCCATCCCTTTTAGAGAAATTTTGGGATCAAAAGAACCATCTCATCATACTTTAAACCAAATCTAAGGCATAGAAATAATTTTGTTTAAAACCTTCCCCAAAAACTCATTAATAGTATTGGGTGATCTTGAGATGACCATAAAGTCTTTCTATTGTGTCATTTATTTCATGCATCTTGGCTTGTGAGGGGGACTTCATTACCTCCCATGAGTTAAGTAGGGAAGCTTTGACCTAGGGTTTCATCTCTTGGCATCAACTTCATCACCCCCACTAAGATCATAGGTTTAAGTGATTAAACCACCTTTTAGTGTTAGGGTTAAGCACTGGGACATATTTGCACATTGGACATCACACTACACTGAGCAAGTGATGGATGTAGTGGTTCCAAAAAGGGAAAGACCTTTTTATAATAAGCCAAGTGTCATGGACACCAAATTAAAGTGTGCTTCTTTTGCATTATTTTCCATGAAAGTCATTATGTGATTGATCCATATAGAATGATTAAAAACTAATTAGTTTAGTCAACCCCACATTGTCATACCCTTACTATGATTTAGATGATTATATTGTGTATTTTGGTCATTTTTGCTTGGTATGTTTTGAGACTAAAACTAATTTATTGGTTTATATCCATGTCAAAAACTAGTTTGTTTATATGTCACTCCTTGATCGAAGAGGTGTTATGATGACCATTTTACACCACACTTGTGCCTTACAATTTTTTTTAAACATGTGTGTCTATTATTTATTTGAGATGGGTACTATTATGTTGCCTACATCATTATCAAGTTTGAGCCTTTGAGTCTTTGAAACATAACATTGATCACATCATTAGAGCATGCTAACACCATTATGTTGCTTAATTTTTTTCAAGACTTGTTTACCTTGTATCAAAAAACATTGTTCCAAACCATGTCATATGTCATTTGGACCTTGTTCAGGAACCGTCATGTTGTCCAATCTTATCAAGCTTGTTTAGTCCAATAATAGTTTTCAACCATTGAGTTTTAAATTAATCTTTCCAAGTTTGAATTCAAACATTGATTGATTTATATTTAGGCCTTGTTTCATTGAGGTTGATACACAGATGTTTCTCTTTTAGGTTATGTATATTAGGTTAATTGATTGCCCAAATTTGAAAACTATCACTTATTTGTTCATTCAGCCTATCCTCATCATTGTTTATGCCTTTATTTAGGAAAACATAGTCTTTTCTCCAAGTGACTTTTGCTTTATGGCTTATACCAACTGATCATGTTTATGTTTAATTTCATGTGTCGGGTCTATGTCAAATTTGTTCCAACCTTGTTAGATTAAATCAAATCACATCAGCCTTTATTTCAAAGTCTAGATTTTGACATTGTTTGGCTAAAAGTCTTAGCAGATCATGTTTGTTTGAGCCTAAATTTTAACTTTGTGTTTGGAATAAAACCCTAGCAACTCAATTTTTTCCTTTCCTAGTTTAGACTTTGTTTAAAACACTTTGGCCTAGAATTTGACATGTCAAGTTTATTCAGACGCTTGATCTTTTATGTGTATGATATTTGATGTTAGACATTTGACTTTAGACTATTTTATGCCAAGTTTTAGCACAAACCATTTTGGAGATACAAATTCACGATCAAATCATTATTTGAAGATATAACTCCATATTTTTGACCAAGTTAGACTAAGATTGAACCATTTGTCTTTTTGACATAGTTTTGTAGAGTTTGTAGAACTCCAAGTCTTTTTGTTTTTGGAGCTTTCATCATTTATGTGGATATGTCTAGCTACACTTATGGTGGATTCATATACAATCCAAATTATGATATAATGGCCACAAAAAATGGATTTGATTTATATGGATTTATTCAAGACCCCTTTGATGATAGCATGGTTTATGAGACAAAATTTTATTCACCTTACACAAATCAAATCGAGGACCAAAGTCAAGACCTCAACTAGGATGATATGGTTGGTGAGGCAAAAATGGGTATAGACCTCTATAATGATAATATTGTTTGGAATATGGATCCATACCCTCATTACAATAATCAATATAGAGAACAAAGGTAAGGATCAACTTACAATCCAACTCAAGACCCTGACTAGGATGATATGGTTTATGAGGAAGACTTGGATGCTTTGGCTTATGTGAGAAATCAAGCTCCATGATGACCTATGATTTATATTCCAAGACCTCATCCTTTGGCTCATGCCAGCAATCAAGCTCCATATTGCCCACCCATTATCCAATTGTTAGCCATTCTTCATCTAGTGACTATCATTCCCCACTTTAGAAAAACCCAGCCAATCTAACCCAAATATTAACCAATCCAATCAAAATCCCAACCAATTAGTTAGCCTAAACCTCATTCAATCATTCAACCTCAACCCATTATTTAGCCTAAACCCCAACCAATCCAATCAGTACCTATCCAAATGAGCCAATCATTCAAAGACCAATATGTGTTCAAAATTGGTATCTTCCAACTCATTGGAAACCAAGGCCAAAAAAACCAACCAATATAGGATGTTTTTATTGAGCCAACTATTTATGATACGTCAACCTGTGATAAATCACTTACTGATCCTATATCAGTTGTTGAGGAGTCTCACTCTTATGAGCTAGTCTTTTTTGAGTCATTTTTCAATGATTATAGCTATCTTTAGACAAATTATTACCTCGACCATATGCCTATTTTTGAAGAGACTCCCTTTGACAAGTTAGTCTCTGAGGAGTTGTCTCTTGACCTTTTTCCCATCCTAGAGGAGTCTTACTGTAATAAAATAGTCTTTATAGAGCCCATTATGCCATCATAGGTCATTACTTATCCAATACCAAACATTTAACAAGACATCATTATAATAGAGTACCCATCAGATAAATAATTAGAATTAGATTTAGGTTTTACTCTTTAACTGACATTAGATTTAGCATCAATATTAGAATTGACATCCATATCAACATTGGATTCATAGTCACTTGAGTCAAAATCAGATTCAAAAATAAAATATGTTTGTGACTATTATAATATTGGTTATGCATGCCTAGCAGATTAGTATGAATACATTTGTGATCTTTCTATAGTTTTTGAGGATGATTACTTCAACATTGACACAAGTTCTCCTATCATCGAATACCAATAATGTGTTTCCAACCTCCATTCCATTACTATTCCACATTCCATTACCACCAACAAACATAGCCATATTATTGATGTTACATCTCCCATAAGTGTCTATTGGGACCAACATAATCATACCTTGTTGAACTACATCCATGGTGACATATCAAATGAATAAAATCAAGGAGTCCAAGACCAAATTCATACAACAGAAGAACATTCTCTTAGTGAAACCTTTTTATAAGTGCTAGGGGAAATCAAAGTCAAAACTCAACATCTTCTATTGAAACCTTTTCAGAGACACTAAGGGACAATCAAAGTCAAAAGTTAATGATCCTTAGTGAAACCTTCTCAGAGGTACTATAGGACAATCAAGACAACTTTATTGGTAGAAACCTCTTCAAAGTGCCAATAGCTAAGCACAAAATTTCTTTACTGATTAATGAAGACATTATCAAAGATCAAATCAAAATAACTTCCACTCTATAGCCTAATCAAATGGTAGATAATCTTAGGTCCAAACAACAGAATAATCTAGTGGTCATATTAAGAGAATAAGTCTTCAACCCTAAGACATCCAAAGTTATGTTAAAATCTGAAATCAATAACATTATGGGTGCCTAAAAATCTCAATCTTCATCTATTTTTCATCCATTATTCATTTCATTAACCTCCATCATTACATTTCTCAATCAAACCTACCATCTAACATTTATCCCTATTTACCATCCATGGTCGCACTTTCCTTTGAAAAGGCTACAAAGATACCTTGTCTTGACATTTGAAGGAATAAAAATCAATGACCAACAAAGATCACAACAACATCATTTGCATTTAAATCTATAGCTAGTTCTTGATAGAGCAACTATTCAGATGAGGAGTGGGCTAACACTTAACATGATTGATTATTCTATTTATATCATTTTTTTATTAGGACATTAATCTCCACATCATCAAGAATAATAGAATCAGAATCATATGCCATTTACTATACCCAGGCCAAACACATCAAAAACCAACAACCATCATTAACTAAAAACATGTACCATGCCATTTTCATTTACTATTCCTTTTTCCATTATCGCATACCTAATCAGTCACTTTACCACTTGGAGGCAACCTTCTTACCATTCTATCCAATCAATCAAGCCCTCACTTTCCTAAGCAAGGTCATCCTATCATATCATTTTATCATTCCATTCCTACTCGACTAAACATGTTTTGAATCCTATAAACCTAGCTCATTTAACCTTGGTTCATCCATTGGTTTCACATATTTAGCATATAGAATCAGATCAATTTTAGCAATTATTCCAATCATTTTAGATAGAAGCAGTATTTTAGAGCAATATGATAGAAGTTTTGATAGTTACATCCTTTGTTTCTTATTCCCTTCTTATCAAGTTTGTCTATGTGAGCCTGATTATATCACTTGCTAGGAAAAATTAGTATTCACCAGTCTTGATACTAATTATATCACTTACTGGGGTAAATTTGTATCATTGATCTATCAATTATATCCAATTTATAAATGCTTATGGGAAAACTAGAGGAAACATTTGTTTATTGTGCCTTGATGTATCACTTAGCCATTCCTATGTTGTACTATGCCATCATACCAATTATGCCTATTTTGTTTGAATTGGCTACTACACTAGTCAGATTCCTCTACTATGAGGTGACCTAAAACTATTTTGGGACTATGTGGGTCATGTTTGATTCATGTTGAGGTCATCTCAATCCCCCTTCCACCATGATCTCACCATTTTGTGAGCATCATTTCAAGTTATAACACTATTGCCATTTTGCAAGCAACTTTAGTCATGCTCTCATCATTTTGTGAGTAACTTCAGCTAGGCTTTCACCATTTGGCAAGCATCATTTCAAGTTCTCATGCTCTTGCCATTTTGTGAGCATTATTTTAATTTATAATGCTCTTGCCATTTTATGAGCTTAGACCATTTTAGTGTCTCATCCTTTTCAATTGAGTTGAGATGCTTCAAAAATTCTAAAAACATTTGAAAATCATTTAAAAAACCAAAAACATTGACCACTTCTTTGCCTTAAAGATTCTGAGAACCCTCACTAAGTCATAAACAAATCACTTGTTCCTTAGTTTCCCCATCCTTTTGGGCCTTTTATCCTATGCTATCACCATTTTACAAGTTCATCCCTATTCTTCTATCACATCCATCATGTCTTCTATCAATCATCATTTCTTTCCATTTCTTAGGAGAACTTCATTTGGCCTGAAGTTTCAATGGATCATCATATCTATGGAACTATATAGGTAGCATCCACTTGTCTAGCACATATGGAGACAGTTCAGACACCCCATTCATTTTCTTTTATTCCCCTATCTTGTTTTTTTGTTCAGTTGTCATCTAGTTTCAAGGGGCAATATTCATCATGTTGTTTATACTAACATAGGGACTAACACTTGTTTATTTATTTGTTTATCTTGATTGTT
This sequence comes from Torreya grandis, assembly GCA_037957365.1. NCBI lineage: Eukaryota > Viridiplantae > Streptophyta > Pinopsida > Cupressales > Taxaceae > Torreya > Torreya grandis. The sequence goes on from JARHVA010007132.1 coordinate 298,574, forward strand.
TATTTATTTGTTTTTTTTGTTTGTTTATTTATGTGCTTATTTTTTTGATTTCAATACTGTGGCCTTGATTCAGTCTATGTGTGTTCATTGGGTAATTCCTTGCACATTATTCTTGAATCTATCTATATTCAAATGTATACATTGTCATCATGGTTTTTATCATTGGTGTAATTATTTTCCATTAAATATTAGATATCGAGAGTCAGTTCTTATGCATATTTTGGCCAAGCCCCCATGGTGTTCTATCATGAGGCTTACCATCAAATGCTATAACAAAATCAGCTTTGAGAGGTCTACAACATCAATGCAACATCACCATCTCCTCGGCACTGACATCAAAAACAATCCCAATCCAGTACCCCATCATATCCCAAATAGAGTAATTAAGTAATAAAAGAATTTCAACCTTTGTTAGTTCAGATGAGCATCTCCCTACTAGCATGTTGTCCTAATTCATCTTTATCCTCTATATCAACTTATCAATCATCAACCATTCATCATATTTTTCATAATCAAGGTATATTACATCAACATTGTACACCGTCCCACATACATTCTCAATGATTATATCACTTGCTATGGAAAATCATTATATTGTCACTAATTTTCCTTTCTTTTTTGTCTATCCTAATTGGGTCAGCTCCATCTTCTCAATGATTATATTATCTGCTAGGCCAAATCATTGCGTTATCATACCACATTTCCACTATCAAGGTATAATACTTATAATCATCTTTGGGCAAACCATTATACACTATCCCACTTGTATTTTTCAATGATTTTGCCCAACTTTGGGTAAATCATTGTGTTGTCAGCGCATCATCTTCATTTGTTTGGTCCCCTCATTTTGCTTCTTTCTTTTGAGGGACTATTTGTTGACCCACTTGGTAACTACTCCCTCTAGGGGGAAGCTACAGTTCAATCATTACCATTGCAGTCATAAGCATAAAGAACCATTTTATTCTTTGAAAAGATGTTACTATGCTTACAACTTACAACATCTTCCCAAATAGGGATAAATTATAGAAATGTAAATTTAGCCACCAATGGTTTCATATCAGACTATTAGACCAATTCTTATCAATCATTGAACATTTAACCTAAGAATTTATATTAGTCTCAAATTTGGCTTTATAACCTTGCATTAAATCAGTTTGTCCTAATAAATCAATTAAACAAGGCAAATACACACATTGAGTTAATCAAAATCAAATAAATAACCAAATGCCTAAAAATAATTAATTGACTTGCACATCTTAATCAAAATCAATTAGCAAGTTAAATCAATTTTAAATCGTAATTGAGTTCACCCATGAGCTAATATATCAATTAAATCAATTACTAAAAATAAAATTCAAGAGCATCTTATCACATCCTAGAATACACTCATTACCTTTGTGAGTTGTCACTTTTAGAAAATATCTAAATTAATATTCTAGAAATATGCCAAACTCAACCAAAGTTAATCAACTCAACCATGGTTGTGAGTTGTCAGTTTTGGAAAATATCTAAAAGAATATCTTAGAAATATGCCAAACTCAACTAAAGTTAATAAACTCAACCATGGTCAGATTTAACCCATTCTAAAGGATTTGAAAGCCTATAAAAGCAAGCTTAGAGCTCTTCATTTAGGGAGCTCAATCGAAGTAGAGTTATAATACAAGAATAGATTCATGAAGCTAAAAGCCTAGTGTTATAATGTTGAAATTGAACCAAGCCATATCAATCAAGTCAAGAATTTAATAATGGTGCATAGAGGAGATGATGTTAGCCATATGTCAATGATGAAGACTTCTTATGCATAAATCGAGTAGGCCAAATGAAGAAATCATTTAGAGCTCTCAAGGAAGGTAAAGATTGTTGTTCTTTATATTTTAGTTGGGATTTCAATTATTATTTGTTCATTAAGTTCTCCCTAAGATCTAGGCTTAGAGATGTCAGTATGTTAGAGTGTTGATTTCATGGTTTTATGGACTAACATTTGATCTAACCTCCTGTCTTTATCAAATTCCTATGATCACACATAACATCAGATCAAATATGAACTATAGTGGCAAAGTTAGTATGGGGATGATCCAGACATCTTCATTGTGATGATGTCAACATGTTTCAACTCTTAGAATGAATAGATTTATCATAGAATAGTAGAGTCTTTGTTATTTTTAGGGTGGCAATTGTGCAAATGCCCTAGTGGTTATGTAATTATCGATGTTTATAGGTGATGATTATGTAACCATCTCGACAGTTTCAAAATTATCAGTCTGCATATACTGACAATTTCATCACAAGATAAAGCATGAGAATGAAAATGGTTGCAAATGTTTCCAATCCTCAATGATGGTTCGTTTGAACTTCTTCATGAACTCCAAAGTTGAGAGAGCATACATATAGGTATTATGCAAGGCAAAACAGATAAAAATATATAGTGACAAGTCTTGAAGTTGGATTTACTTTGCAAGTTACAAGTTTGAGCCTTTGATCTTATTATCTCATTGTTTCATAGTTGCAGATGGTTGGTTCAGTGGTGTTGGAGTTTTGAGAAGTTTCTAATATTTTTAGAGTAGTCTTGTGCATAAGTTTTGGACATAATAGTAGAGATAATTATGTCCATAAGGGTTATGTTTGATAGTACCTTGAGCATTTCTTACATTACATAGTGAAAGGGGAGTGCAATTATCTCACCCATTGGAGTTTTTTTCATATCTTGTTTCCCAAGGATAACTCGCGTTCATTGTGAGCTTTGTTCAATCTCATGTTTCATGTTTATGTGCAATATATTGTACATTTCCATCCTAGCACCTTTGTATATCTATTTAAGCATGGTGAATAGCCTAAAATAAGTCATCTTCCAATCATCGACGAGCTACGAGTCATATGATCCATGTTTGTGAAGATCAGAGTGGAATCCACTTAGTTTACGAATCATTTTGGACATACCTATTAACATCAAGTGTGATTAAACGTAGATACCAAATTTTTATTTATGTTATCCTTTTAATCTGGCATTTTCAATACTAGACTAAAGGGGGGCATTTTTAGATAACTGAATTTAGTATTAGACACTTGACAACCTCAATTTTAACGTAGCTTTGACAAACATGATTTATGCACACACACATGGCTCTTATTCATGTTCTCCCCTATATGTTTATCTATTTATCGACTTGGCTAACCCAATTTACTAACAATGATATTCAAGCTCTCCCTAATCTATGCTAAAATACTTTATATTCTAAGGCAGGGGTCCCATGGAAGGGGTTGCTACTCCTATTTTTAATAAGCGGATGGTCCCATGAAAAATGAAATGCATGGTATAAGGAAATTTTAGAATCTTTTCCTAAAAGTGATGAGGTAACTATTTTTTAGGGAGGAAGTTTGAGGGGGTGAAAAAGGGAAGGTTGGGAGTTCTCCACATATACTTCTATTTTGGAGGAACATATTCTACAAGTTGTAAATATATGAGTGGACAAAATTTATGTAAACTTTAATTACAAATAAAAATATAATAATTTTAAATATTATCTCTTATAAAATAACATCAAACACTCAGAGTTTCTATTCCATGAGACCATTTTTGTTATATATGCTTCTGAATTTCCTCTGCACTACCCCTAAAAAAACTTTAGGAGCCCCCTCCCACAAAACCACTTCCTAAATAGATTGTGGCTATATTCTAAATCATTGTTTTCCTCTCTATTAACAATTAAACGGAGGGGTTACGCAACCAAGACTTCCGATTGTTAAAACTATGCGTAACATGTAAACTAATCTAGACACATTGACCTTAATTTTACCGTTTCTACAATCGCAAAGAGAGTTTGTGTGGAGGGAAAGTGGTCAATCTCAGCCAACAAAGCATACAATGACGATTCATCGAAGCGAGTAACATTTCCAAACAGAAACAAAAGGAGGGCTTCATACGTAACGTACATATGTCGGGAGATTTTCTCAAATGTGGAGAGGAAGGTGGAAAATTAGGGGGGCGATGTGGGAACACGTGTGCCCTACAATTGTTGACTTGGGGATGGTGGTTTTAAATTAAAGAGAGTGTGGGAATCGTTCAGCATCATCAGAACGTGCGCCGCCAATATCGTAGACTAAATCCTGCCTGCCTATTTATTGAAGACAACTACCCTGCCTGGTCCCGATTCCTAACTCTTGTTTTACTTTACCTTACTCGAGTAAAAGTAAAACAAGGTTGCCCTTTGAGCTACGTAAGTGCCAAAAGATCTGCATAACAATAACTCGCAAAGATTTGTGACACCTTCTGGATAGTCAAAGATATATATATGAATGGTAGAAATTAGAATGTAGAGGGCGACAGGCTGTGAGGAAAAAACAAGTGAGAGACCTGCTGGTCAAGCCCATCACCGCTCCGCTGACGCCGTCAATGCCCACGTCACTTTACGCTGATGCCTTCTCAGTTTCCAAAGTCTACGTTGAATACTACTTTTCATCACAGCCGTGCGATGTGCTGCGTGAACGGCGGACTTAATGGCGCGTTGAAGCAGCGTTCTCGCCTTGACAACTTGTCACCTAATCTAGTTTCGCCACGTCACCCAGGAAGAGACCACGAAATTGGATCCAATGGGTTTTGAGCCTTTTTATTCCTCGCCTCCCTGTCTTTGCCCAGACTTTCATCCCACCCCCAAGAAAAACGGTCTTCCTTTCTCTTTCCCTTCCAAGTTTTTGAGATCTGCTTTCTCGATTCGCCCATTGATATTTGTTGCTGTGAGTTATTTATTTATATGGGAGAAAAGCTTTTGGTGGACAGATTTAGTGAGCACAATTATTGTTTTGGAGGGCCTCATAATATGGGTGGACTTACGGATATGAAAGGTGTGAGGTTTGACAGGCTCATGGGGATTGATCTCTCTGTTAAGCTGGAACAGGACTCCTCGGCTAATGATGAGGTTGAATGCACTGGTGATAAGATTGCCATTGCAAAGGATTTCTTCTCTTCTGAAGGTGGTTCTAGCCGCTTGAGTTTCAGGCTCTTGCCGAATGATAATGAGGTTAGGGGTTATAAAGCCCAAGAATTAATGAAATCGGATGCTGGTGCTGCCGACGATCGTCGCCCAGAAAAAAATGTCTCGGTAAGAAATCGTGGGGATCTATATCATATTACGCTGTTGTTAAGGTTTAGGATGAAGAAATTCTTTGGCTTTGAGGTCTGACCGGTTTGTTTGATCTTTGGCTTTGTGCAGACGGGATTGCAGTTAGTGAGTGCGCCAAGAAACACTGCGAGTGATCGGTCCACTGTGGAAGATTGCGTGTCTCCAATCAATTCTCCTCAGACTTCTGATCCGGACGATACGGATCCTGATCCAAACAATGAGGTATTATTTCGATTTTTTAATCTTTTTAAATCCAAATATTTACTTCCGTTTCTTTTTGTACTAGTAATTCACTATATTATAAGCCAGGAATTTGAATCAGGTTCCTGTGTAAATACTGACCTACCATTTCTACGAATAATTTCAATCTAAATACAAGACTTAAATAATTTATATTTTTTTTGTTTTGGTTATTGAAGAGGCTGTGATGGCTGCTCTTACCTACTCAGTCCCATTGGCGTGCTTTGTTGGTCACTTTCTTTCTTTCTTACAGTTTGTTTTGGTTCGTTAATGCAGGTGGGCGTGCTTCAGAGGGAGCTTACTCGTATGAATGAGGAAAACCAGAAATTAAAATTTATGTTGAACCATATAACCAACAATTACACTAATTTACAGTTGCATCTCACTTCTCTGGTTCACCAGCCTCATCTCTCTCACAGTACACTTCCCAAACAGGTGAGTAATTGTTGTGGAAAATGTAAATGAAAAACATAAAGTGGCACCATAGATAAATGCTTATGAGATATTGATGAAACCTCGTAACATTACATAGAGCATAAGATTTCATGATAGCGTTTGAATTGCACTGATTTATGTATTGAAAGGGTGAAGGCATTAGATTTTATTTTTATTTTTTTTCCTGTGCCTTGCCATACCATTCAAATTCGCATTGACTTCATTCCTGCCCATGTTTTAACAACGATTCTGGTTTATGTAGATAACATCTCACAATGAAGAAGAAAAAGTGGAAATCCCCATGCAAAGACTGACGCGATTGGTAGGGGAAGCAGGACAAAACAAAACCTCAATCCAGAAACAGTTTCTGGAAACTCAAGATCTGTCAAAGCCTAGTGGCATTGATGGTCATGAAGATTCTCATACATCTGAAGACCATGATGAAGAGGCCTCCAAGTCTTTTAGGATGTTGAATCAAATTGATAATATTAAGCCCACCCATAATCATAAAAACCATGAACCAAGCTTGAGAGGTATGTTTATCTTCAAACTCAATTGCCATACAAATCTCCTTCTTTACTAAATGTTGATATTTATTGCCGTCTTGAGTTTTTCTAAAGAGATTTAGGTGCAAGCAGGCAATGAAACTCCTGATCGCACAACTTCTCCAGACCATTCTCTGAGCAGTCCTGAAAATGAATTGCACACCGATACAAGGGAAGGCAGTGTGGAAATGAGTAGGCCATCAGGGTGGGTGCCCAACAAGATGCAGAAGATTGCAGATCAAAGTGAAACGACCATAAGAAAGGCCCGAGTTTCGGTCAGAGCTAGGACCGAATCACCCATGGTATGTCCATCAAACCCAACAATTGCTCCAAATTGTTACGCTCATTTGTTTGATTTATTGACGCCATCAAATTTATAAACAAGAGAAACTTCCGACCTTAACGAATGAAAACAATCGTTATATCTGTATCGCTTAGGATTTCATGATCTAAAGTCTCTGGTCTTTGTCTTCCTCTCATACAAGGTTTAATTATAGTGCAGTTGAAACTCAGTAGTGATAAAATAATAATATAATAAATTAATTTAGCCCTTTGTAGAATAATAATATAATATAAATAAATCGATTCATTCCTCTGTAGAATAATAACATAATAAATATCGATACGACCATGCATAGTTGTATCTGATACAGTCTAATTTGTTTCTCTCAGATAAGCGATGGTTGTCAATGGAGAAAATATGGTCAAAAGATGGCCAAGGGCAATCCATGCCCAAGAGCTTATTACAGGTGCACCATGTCAGCAGGTTGTCCGGTTAGAAAACAAGTGCAACGCTTGGCGGAAGACAGATCCATTCTCATTACAACGTACGAAGGAAACCACAATCATCCACTTCCTCCGGCAGCCGCAGCTATGGCATCAACCACCTCTGCAGCTGCTTCCATGCTCCTCTCTGGTTCTTCCACATCCTCTGATAATGTTGGATTCAATGCTGCTGCAGCAACTATCATGGCAGGTGGTCTCATGCCTTGCGCTGCTAACTCAGCTGCCAGCATATCAGCTTCAGCTCCATTTCCCACCATCACCTTGGATCTCACGCAAAACCCAAACCAGCTTCCACCAGGTCATATGGGTTTTCAGCCAAGGACTATGCAGGCATTGCCTTTTGGAGGAGGAGTAGGCATTCCAGCACAACAATTCTTTCCTCAGGCATATGGGCAACCTATTTACAACAACAACAACAACTCCATGTTTGCCCCTCTCGCAGCGCAACAACAACGGGCCCCACAAATGATGCAGGTTCCAAACCCAAGTGGAGTTCCAGCAGCAGCAACACCATTGAGGTTGAACAATGGGCAGCACAGTACATCTCTGGTAGACACTGTGAGTGCTATAACAGCTGATCCCAACTTCACAGCAGCCATTGCAGCAGCGATCACCTCTCTCCTCAACAATAACAACAACAATGCCAACTATTCTCAGCAGCCTGCAGCAAACGGACCTCCTCGTGGCAGAAATGAACACCGCCAATAATTACGCTTCATACACCCATTAAGGCTATACAAAGTTGCAGATACCGTTACTCTTCGTTTGAAAGGATTTTAAATGTATTTTATTGTCCGTTTGAGCCCTGGAAGTAAATATTTTAAGGGGTGTGTATAGTTTTATTGGCAGGTGTTGGAAACGACACACTGAAATTGGTTTGTAAAGATGTCGCCGTTTATATACAGATATAAAACAATTTTGGCATATATCTGTAAAGTCCACAGTTTACAACCTACTATACCAATTTTCTTGGACCGACCTATTTGTTAGCAATATTACAGAATCAAATGTGACAGGCATTTTTTAATATTGGGTATAACATTCTATCTGTGTGGGAAGCCTATATTGGGATTTGTGTAACGAGTACAATAAACGAATCAAAACTCGTCTATCTTGATTTTTTAACTCCCTATTCTCCACTTTTTTGTATTATAAGACTCTTGTTTTTGGGTGGAATCAGTGGTTTAAATTACTTAATTAATTCCTTGTAGGTACAAATACCAATTTAATTTTACTTAGATTTTTTATTTAACAAATTTGAATGAATGTTTTTAATAGGAATTAGTTATACAAATTATTTAATTAACTCCATATATGTATTACTATCATTCTAATTTTATTAATATAAATAATTAATGATTAATATTAATTATTACTTAATATAAATTAATATAAATAATTAATGATTAATATTAATTATTACTTAATATTAAATTAAAATAAATATAAATAATATTAAAGGAGTTTTTTATATATAAAATATATGTCCTAAATTAATTATAAATAAATTAATAGTTTTTATAATATAAAGCTTAACAATTTCTCTTTGATTTAAAGGAGGGAAAAAGATGATCTAGAACATTATGAATACCAAGTTATCTAATAATACATACAATAACTTATCAATTCATTATTTGTATATCTTGGAGTGATTAACATGTATCGACATTGTTAGGTTGTGGAGCTAAAAGCTTCAACTCTTTGCAAACTGTAGGAACAGAAGGTTGCTGAGATCCAGGAGCACCGGCGTCGGCAGCAGGACCGACGTCGGTCGTGACCAGTGCAAAAGGCCACCGGTGACGGCAGGAAGTCGGCCGACGTCGGCAGAACCAGGCAAGCAGGGACTGGCGTTGGTCGCATGTGTGTTCCAAGAACTGTTCGTTGCACGGACAGTTAGTTAAGTGAACGAAGAGTTTGCATGTTAAGACCAGTTAGAGTCTTGAGCTGCGAGGATAATTGTCTAAATTAAGAGTCTAAGTTATTGTTTAAGTTAGGGATCTATTTATAGACCCATTGGCATGTATTGTATAAGGATGAGATAGAAAGGAAGAGTTCCTTCTAGTTGTAAGATCATTGAGTTGCAGGTTGTTGCAAGCTCATAGGGGATCTACATGTAAGTTTGGTCTGTTGAATTGCAGGTTGCAGGTTCATGGGAGATCAACTTGAAGTGCTATAGAATGCTTGGTGTACCGGCAGGGTTATTACTGACTGGTTGGAGAGGTGAACACCAATTCTGTGTGTGAGTTGGTTGTTGGGACTGTTTTTTGTGTAGGAGAGTGTGTGTGAGAAGAATTACTGTACACTTGAGGCGTGGGAAACCTCTGTAAGGTGGAAGAGTGTGGCGGCTCTTTGTAGTATTCTTTTCTGTAAAGTGTTAATACAAGATAGTGTATTGTCTCTCATATTCTGTGTTATTGGTGAATTCTAGTTACTTGTGTTTCTAGTTATTTTCGCATATTTAATTGCTTATATTTGGTAATCATACTGTGCTCTTTCTGAGGAGCAAGATCCTAACAAGAGGAATCAGAACAGGTGTGTTTGTTCTTGGATTCCCACCCCCCTACAACTGGTATCAGAGCTTTTGGTTGGGATACTAACAGATTGGTTTAGATCTGGGTAGTGTGTTTTGATTACAGGTTACTCACAAGGTTTCTGTTTGAGTGGGAGTTGAGCAATGACAGAAGACAGTAAGCTATGAATGGAAAAGTTTAATGGCAAGAACTACCAATTATGGAGGATGCAGATTGAGGACTATCTGTATCAGAAAGATTTGTACTTACCGTTGGGTGGGGTTAATAGCAAACCCTCGGATATGAAGGATGAAGAATGGGAGGTTCTTGATCAGAAGGCTCTAGGATCTATTAGATTGAGTCTTGCATCATCTGTGATTTCCAGCTTATCACAGTGTAAGACAACGATGGAGTTGATGGAATCTTTGGCAAATTTGTATGAAAAACCCTCAGCTTCTAATAAGGTATTTCTTATGAAGCGTTTATTTAATTTGCAAATGTTGGAAGGTGGATCTGTTCATAGCCATCTTAGTGATTTCCATGGTTTGGTAAACCAGTTAAGTTCAGTCAATATTGTATTTGATGATGAAATTAGAGCTCTCTTAATCTTGTGTTCATTACCTGAAAGTTGGGAAGGTTTGGTAATGGCAGTTTCTAATACTGTGTCTCCTTCAAAAGTCTTAAAAGTGGATGATGTTGTGAGTGTGATCTTGAATGAAGAGATACGCAAGAAAAGCACAGGTGAATCATCAGGAGATGCTTTGAGTGTTGAAGGCAGAGGAAGGCCAAGAGAGAAGATAGAGCATGGGAGATCAAGGTCGAAAATAGGCAAAAGATCCAAGTCCAAGTATGGCAGAATAACCTGCTAGAAATGTGGAAAGCAAGGGCACTTAAAGAGAGATTGCAGATCGGGTGAAGATCAGCATGAACGACATGGAGAAGAAGCAGATGTTGCGGATTACATTGCACAGGATGCTTTGGTATGTTCTTTGGATAAAGTAGAATCTTGGGTTTTAGATTTTGGTGCCTCTTTTCATGCATCCCCACATAGGGAATTTTTTCATGAGTATGTCCAGGGAGACTTTGGAGAAATTTGTGTAGGGGATGGTAAGCCTTGTCAGATTGTTGGCAAAGAAAAAGTGAAGCTGAAATTGCAGATAGGTGACACATGGGTGTTAAAGGAGGTCATGCATGTCCCAGTTCTGAAGCGAAATTTGATTTCTGTTAGAAGTTTGGGTGATGAGGGTTGCACAGTAACTCTCACAGCGGACTCTTGGAAGGTTATCAAAGGTACACTTATTGTAGCTAGAGGTAAGAAAGTAGGTACGCTTTATCTATCTACTTGTATTACTGATTCTCTTTCTGGGTTATCTACTTCAGCTGTAGATTCAGAGATGTGGCTTAATAGGCTTGGTCACATAGATAAGAAGGAGATGCTTGTTCTTGAGTCAAAGAGTATGCTTTCAGATTTGGAAGGCATGGATCATGGTTTCTGTATGCAGAAGAAGAAGGTGACGTTTCTTGAGGAATTCGATGTTAGTAACAAGAACAGGAAAGCCTTGGTTTTCAAGGAGAAGGTGACGGACAGAGTTTAGCACAAGATGCAGAGGAATTCTGAGCAGAGCAAGGGTGATTTGGACAAGGGTTTGATCCAAAAGGATCTCGCGGGAAAAAGTCAGGTCTCACTAGAAAAACACAGAGACCGACGTCGGCATGAAAATTGGCGTCAGTGTCCAGACAGGGACCGACGTCGGCTATGTGCAGCCCGACGTCGGTGACTCAGGGCAGGTAACGACCGGCGTCGGCCAGGAGAAATCGACGTCGGCAAGGTGGCAGTCGCAGGGAACCGACATCGGTTAGCTGCAGACTGAGATGTGACCGGCATCGGTCACTGAGACAAATTTTGGGTGGACAGCCAGCTGTCATGGAGTCTCAAGCGCCCATATGGAGGACTGAAGGCGTAAGTAAGTTCTTAAATTTGTCATTTCCCTTATTTACACTACTTGTTGCTCACTTATGGTATATAACCAGGAAGTTGTTAAAGAAGCAGAACAGGTAGATCCAGGGAACAGTGGGAGCTTGGCATGGATGAGGATGTGATTCCTTGGAAGAGAACCAAACAGGTGTTTTGGGTAGAGTTGCCAGCTGGAAGTAAGCACTAAGAGACGAATGGATGTTTAGGATGAAGAAGAGCGAAAATGGATATGTGAGATGGAAGATCAGGGTATATGATCTTGTATTAGTTGTAGGGCAATGGAGGTTTGATCATTCTGTTTCTCTTTACTAGGTTGGATAATATTAGCTACATTATCCTATTTCTGTATGATGTGCTTGTTGCAGGGTTACATATACAGGTATTGCTGAACTAAAGGTAAAGCTAGTTCAGGGGTGTGTCATGGAGAATCTAGGAGCAGCAAGATTCTTTGGCATGAGTGTGTTCTAGAGACATGGAGGTCTTGTTGAATTTGTCTCAGGATGATTGTGTGAGACCGGTTAGCATGCCGATGGTTGGACAGTTCGCAGAACAGGTGTCTTGATTCACATAATGAGGTTGAGTGCATGGTATGTACTAAACCTAAGTTTTCCCAAGCAGTGGGAGTTGTCACAAGTTTGGAGTCAATCCGGGAAAGTAATACTGAAGGGCAATTCAGTGGGACCAGCAACAGGTGCACATGCTATGCAGGGTCAAGTTCTTATCTACATGGTTGTAGATGCGGATGTGGCAGGTAATTTGGATGACAGGTTTTGCACTACAGGATTTGTGGTGGTTGGTCTTCAAGAGTGATCTTGAGGAGGGATACAGAGCCAAGGGAACAAACTAGACAAAGTACATGTACAGGTACAGGTTGCAATTGTTTATCTCCAAGTGGGAGATTGTTAGGTTGTGGAGCTAAAAGCTTTAACTCTTTGCAAACTGTAGGAACAGAAGGTTGCTGAGATCCAGGAGCACCGGCGTCAGTAGCAGGACTGACGTCGGTCGTGACCAGTGCAGAAGGCCACCAGCAACGGCAGGAAGTCGGTCGACGTCGACAGAACCAGGCAAGCAGGGACTGGCGTCGGTCACCTTTGTGTTCCAAGAATTGTTCGTTGCACGGACAGTTAGTTAAGTGAATGAAGAGTTTGCATGTTAAGACCAATTAGAGTCTTGAGCTGTGAGGATAATTGTCTAAATTAAGAGTCTAAGTTATTGTTTAAGTTAGGGATCTATTTATAGACCCATTGGCATGTATTGTATAAGGATGAGATAGAAAGGAAGAGTTCCTTCTAGTTGTAAGATCATTGAGTTGCAGGTTGTTGCAAGCTCATAGGGGATCTACATGTAAGTTTGGTCTATTGAATTACAGGTTACAGGTTCATGGGAGATCAACTTGAAGTGCTATAGAGTGCTTGGTGTACCGGCAGGGTTATTACTGACTGGTTGGAGAGGTGAACACCAATTCTGTGTGTGAGTTGGTTGTTGGGACTGTTTTTTGTGTAGGAGAGTGTGTGTGAGAAGAATTACTGTACACTTGAGGCGTGGGAAACCTCTGTAAGGTGGAAGAGTGTGGCGGCTCTTTGTAGTATTCTTTTCTGTAAAGTGTTAATACAAGATAGTGTATTGTCTCTCATATTCTGTGCTATTGGTGAATTCTAGTTGCTTGTGTTTCTGGTTATTTCCACATATTTAATTGCTTATATTTGGTAATCATACTGTGCTCTTTTTGAGGAGCAAGATCCTAACAAGAGGAATCAGAACAGGTGTGTTTGTTCTTGGATTCCCACCCCCTACAAACATGTCTTCTGTATTTGTACCATGACTTTTTATACCATTTGCCCTCTAACTCTACTTGGCACAGAGATGAACATTGACCTAGGAATACCATCCATATGAGTATCATCATGAGAATACTCAATCACATCAATTCTTATCTTGATGATAACTTTGTACCTTGTCTATGACACACCTTCTCAAAGACCTAATAACTCTTAACAACTTTACAAACTCTAATGGTGCTTATAACCCGTGTTCTTTAATCACCCAAAGACTAATCGAAACCAAATAATATTTTCCCACATATTATACTAAAGGTGAGAAGTATATGTAGCAAAACAGTATCAAACAACTTGTTTGCTCCTCATCGTAAAATCTTGAAAATAATTTAGAAGACTACAAAAAAACAAAAAACTCTAAAAATTAACAAAACCAAAATTTCCACTCCATCACTTTCCCTATATTTGAGTTATCAACAAACTCAAGATGGGTCTATGTAGGCTTTGTCAGCTAGGTCGATCCTAAGGGACTTGTATAACTCTACTACATATAACTTATTTATCTCCGACAACACTAGTGACAACCTTCATGGTGTTCTTATAAACATTACCTATTATCAAATTTGGAACAATAAGTTAGGGTGTTGGATGCAATTGAAAATTCATCTTTTAAACATTTTTATACTCCTCATTTCTCCATTTTAATATACTTCCTAAAAAAATCTAAGGTGAGACTTTGAAAATAAAATGGGTTAAAAAACTACAAATCAAGTAGTCAATGCAACTCAAAATACCAACTCTTCTAAACAATCACTTTGCATATTATGTCTTAGACTTGTATATATTTGGTATTTTCATGTGTGTTCATATTTGCACTTCATGTAAAAATAAACAATTAAAAGATAAGTGAAATATAACTAACTATACTTGTTTGTTTGCAATGACTTCACCATAAGTTTTTGCCACTTTAATTGTAGTTTTATTTGGAATGGAATGCCAATAATAATTATTTATCTAAATTTTTATTTAGCCTTCAATATAATTTTTCTTTGGTATTCAAAATATGCAGTATTAAAAACATTTGTGGCATTAAATTTATTTTTATCTAGCAATCATTTTTTTTAGGAAGGCAACAATAAAATAATAAAATAACCCACTTTTAGAGGATTATTGATATATTTCATGAGACTGTTGTTTTGTATTTTAGTGATTTTATTACTTATTTAACACACATGCTTCAACAACCTTTTTTGGGTAATCTTCATGGCCCAAAAAATGCTTTAAGCATAAATGTTGTAATGTACCTATGGAGATGATGTTATGATACATATTGATGGGTGGAGATGCTAGAATGTGGCACACAACCCCTTAATGGGTATGTTATATTGAAGTTATGGGTAACTTGTAATATTAATAAAATTTATGAACACATATACTTTGTAAGTTGATCTTTGAGGTAGGGCAACACCATAAAATTTCCTTGTGGGGAAGGAATCATTCCACTATCATAGGCCTCTTTGAGGAAGAAACCTCATTATTAAATAATATATTCAAATTACAATATATTTCATGGATGTCTTTACACTTAGCCTATGCACATAAGTCAAGTAAGTTTTAGGGTGTTCTATTGAAGCATAATTGTGGAGTTATTTCCTCTTAAATTAATATTGTTTGGTGTATCCCTACCATATAGGTTATCATTATGTTCTAAACATATTTCATATTTGGGCATCTTAGCCCAATAATATAGCTTTTGTGTAGATATTCATTATATTTTTCATATTATTTGGATAGTTTACAATATTATATATGAGGTTCATAACATTGGTATCAGAGTTGGGATTTGGGCAAAGTGGGAGAATATTTAGTTTTGTAAATTATTGTTTAAAAAGAAATGTGAACATATTGCAAAAGATTTATCTGCACATAGACATCTAATTAAGATTTTTTTTTTTTTTTTTTTTGGCTAGAAATAGGACTTTGTGAACTTTCTAAAAATTTGTCACATTAAGGACTCTCAGCAATATCATGGGAGATATGCCAATTTGAAGTTGACATTGTGAACTTGATTTTTATGATTTTTTTGTGTGACCTTTCAAGTGCCATATTTTGTAGTTGAAATAAAAAATTCAAATCTATTTTCCTACATTATTTTATTTTTTAAACATATGGTAGAAAGGTGCTAATGTTTTTTGCAACCCTAGTTTTCATAGAATTTAATCAAATTCTTAGAGATAACTATATGAAAACAACTAAGGTAATTGAGATCATGCATGGTTCTTTGCTTAAATTAAAAGATGAAATAATGAATGGTTTTGATATATTTATGCTCCACTTCCATATAGTAATAGAATATGGAGAGGAAATAGATGCATGGATTTATTTGGAAGATAATTATAGATAATGGTATGGGGAAACTTATTTTCATTTACATATGGAAGGAAAATAGATACATGGATCAATTGGAAGATAATTGTAGAGAATGGTATGAGGATTTATTTTACTTAGATGAGAGTGATTTATTTTTTCTTCTCTTCAAAGAGTCTTCCATACATAAGATAAAAAATATATTTTCTTCTTACCTTGGATGATTCAAAGTTATCCAAAGAGGATCTTTCAATTCTTGTCAATGATTTTATACAAGTTTTTCTCTTCATTGTAAAATTTTGATCGCATGTTTTCAGTTGATGCTATTTTATTGGTTATTCCATACATAGATATGTTGATGTGGGTTATGTTCACATCAAAGGTTCTTATGGGAAGGTCCTAACATTTTAGGATTGGTAAGAGATTTATTTCAAGGCACAAGTTATGGGTCTCATTTTTATAAATAACCATGTGGTGGAATTATGGTGAGTGGAGTGTTTATTAACCATAGATGGTTCATATATGATGGGTGTAAACATTCTACTTGAGGTATATGGGTGTATCTAACCTAAGGTGAATCTATTCAAAAAGGATAAAATGAGGGAAGGGTAAGGCATAAAATAAGGTTTTCTATGATTGTTTTAAAGGATAAACTCTAAGTTGACTTACTATACTAGGCTAAACATATGTCACAAACCAATGTCTATTTTGGATTAGCTAATAGCACAATATATAAACAAACATAGTGAAGAGTCCAATGAAATAATTGTAATTAGATTCAATGACCATAATCAAAGGTGTTGTTAGTACCATATTACTGAGCATATCCTATGTCACTAACAAGTTATAAATATGATCTATAATCAAATAATTGACAAGACTGAAAAATTGTTTAATCTTATCTTTGTAAAAGACATGCACTAATCCTATCATAGATTTTATCAACTTAATGTAAAATTTTCAATGAATCACATAAATTTGGAAGATAAAAGTACATTCACACAAACTCACAAAACTCACTTGCATGAATTTCCAAAATCTCCTAAAAAAAAATAGATATAAGAAATGTTTATATAACTCTTGGATGGGATTACCTCACCCATGAAACTTGTCTAAATTATAAAATAAGACTATCTAGTCATGTAGAATCTACATGTCTTACAACAAATTATAAACAAAAGCCTTATTCTATTTTTTTTGCTCATGCACAAATACATAAATAGATTGACCCAAAAATAATTCTAATAGCTGATCACAAAGTATGAGTGGTACTGATAGTTTTAATTTTAATAGAACTATATTAAATTTTAGTCAAAGCTAGTAGACTTGAGATACCAGAAAGAGGGGATGCTAATGTAGATAACCTTACATTTTTACCATGATTGAACTTAATGAAGGCATCACTATAGTTGGTCATGGCTATGCATAAAAAATATTGGTAGCAAAAGGTCAATTCACTGTTGGCCATTTTTGGCCCACATATGAAACTTTTGCATGGTTTGATGAAGTAATGGATCAAAGATTTGAAATAGTCTAAGATTGTAAAATGAAGAAGACCAACAAGTTTTCATGATGTTTCAAGCATTTTGGAGCATGGACCAAATTACACAAGCCTTAGAAAATCATCATCACTTTGAAATAATGATCAAATGATGAATTGTGCAAGTTTAAGGACTAGATCATCACCAAGACATTATGAAAAAAAATTAATGGACCAACTAACTTGTGAATTTTATAAATGTACCTTAGAGAGTTGTGTGAGCCAAAATATTCTAGCACCATGGATTTTTTAATGCCAAGATCATCCTATGAAAGTTTCATGTCCACATGAGCCTAGCTCAAGTTATGAGCGTTCAAAGTTGAACCTATAGAATGGGACATTCGTGTAGACATCAAAATAAATCTCTAGCAAAAAACCTTTCAAGTTCAAAAGGTGATGGTTGTTGTAGACACTAAAAAATTGCACACTTACATTTTTTGATGAATAAATGCTTCAGGACCCCCTAAACCTTCTTAACCCTTAACCAACCCCTCTTAAACTAACCAAATCACTATTCTCTTATTCACATAATACTTTTGAAAAATACTATTTGAAAGTACTATTTAAAATTACTATTCATTATCACTATTCACTATGGGACCCACTATCACTATTCATGATGACATGGCATGTGACATGGTAGGTGACATGGAAAGTGATTTGGGAGGTGATATGACAAGTGACATGGCTTATAAGTGAGGTGGCTTGATGTGGGACATCATACCCTACCTAGAACCCTTTCCCAAGGTGCTTAATGACCTCATTTAAGTATCACAATGGTCCCCCCTTGAAATATGGTGAATTTCCCCTTAAGGGGCCATCATTCAACATGTATTTTGCCTTCACACATGAAAGTGGCCTTAAAAATGAGATACTTACCTCTTTAGTGCTTTGGAAAAGACAAAGGGCACCCATTTTTGACTTTTTAACCCAAATGGGAGACTCATGATCAAGGTGGGAATCCTACCACCCTCATATTTTGACTCATTCATGCACCAACATGGAAAATGGTGCCAAATTTTGTGTTCCATCTCTTTAAGTGCTTGACTGAAGATAAGAAAGGGTGGTGAAAATTCTTTGGCCTTATTTAGACCCATGTGCATGATTCCCATTCAAAATTAGATTCATGTGCAAGGTGGGAGACACACCAACCTAAATAGAAGACCCATGATCAAGGTGGGAATCCCACCACCCTCATATTTTTACTCATTCATGTACCCACATGGAAAATGGCACCACATTTTGTGTGCCATCTCTTTAAGTGCTTGGATGAAGACAAGAAAGGGTGGTGAAAAGTCTTTGGTCTCATTTAGACCCATGTGCATGATTCTCATTCAAAATTAGATTCATGTGCAAGGTTGGAGACACACTAAATTAAATAGGAGATTCATAATCAAGGTGGGAATTCCATCAACATCATATTTTGACTCATTCATGCTCCACATGGAAAATGGTACCATACTTCTACTATTCCCTCTTTTGGCATGATTCTTCACAATAAATGCTATAAATACCCCCCTCTCCTTCACCCAAGGTTAAGTTGGAAGTTAGTCTTTGGTTATTAACATAATTTTTCAGGTCTTTTAATGAAGTCATCATTTTGGAGGTCATCCACATCTTGGAGGAAAATAATTCAAAGCAATGAAGCTTTGAAAAAATTGCCTCAAGACATCTTCAACAACATCATCAACAACAACATTCTTCTTCAAGCTTGTAATATAACATTTGATTTTGTTTCTTCAATTTCATTTTATTATCCCATTATATTTTTAATCTCTTAATCCCCACTTATCCATTTTCTCCCTTTGTCATTTCATTATATCAATCCATTTTCTCCCTTGCCATCTTTTATCCATTCACACCTTTGCCACTTTTACCCTCCTTATCCTCTTCCCCTTTTGCCATCTTAACTACTTACCTTATTACCACATCAACCATTCACCCATTTATCCCATTTGAACCTTTAAATTTTTATTACCTTAACCATTTATCAACCAACCAAACCACCTTTCTTTAATCCCTTGTTAAATTTCCAAACCAAAACCATAGCCTTGTCTTAACTAATTTTCAGCATTAGTTGCTCTATTTAGTCATTGTTTTAAAAGCACTTAACTTTTTTGTCTTAATTTATTTATTTGTTGTTATTTCCTTGATTTTAATTTCAGTTGTTTTTTGTTTTAAATTCAAATATCTTTATTTTTTATTGACAAATTTAAGTGTTAAAAATAGGTAGATTGACAGCCTCCTAGAAAGCTTTCATTTCTAAGATCTAGCTCACGCTAGGCAATCCACCCAACTACTTGTCTAACCAATAAATTTTGTGGTAGTGATTTCTTATTGCAGGTAATTATTACCTATCCAAAGAGGAATTCTCACAAATTTTGGATTCAACACACACATATTCAACAGGTATTCTTCTACACACCCTTTTCAAACTAGTTTCTTCTTTTCACACTTAAGAAAAAATGAAAATTAGACAGAAACATTTTGGCATGCCTGGTGGGACCCTTGAGTTTTATTGGGTCCTTATATGTTTTAGGAAATTTATAATTTAATTATTTGAATTCGTAGAAAATTAAGCTTCTTTCTTTACAAAAAGAAGAAAAAAAAAGTTTTAGTTGCATTTTTTAGAAAATTAAATTTTATTGCATTTCTAAAAAGAAAGATAAGAGCATTCATTATAGGATTAGGATTGGATTTTCATGTTAAATTTAGGTGCATTTTATTTGTTCTTATCTTCATTCAAATTTTAAAAAAAATCTTTTGGTTAAAATTGAGTGCATCCATCGACTGCTTACTGGATTTTAGTTCACTTAGTTCAATTAAAAGCATTATGAATTAATCATAGTTCATAAATATTAAATAGACCAAACCAATTAAATAATAAAACATAAAAACATACTTGAGATAAGGCCTGACTAATATTTCATCACCTAGTGGATCACCTTACCCTTTCTCAATTGTCTTACTTGGATTTAATCACTGAGGGGATAACCAACTCAATTCGTTGGCTGAGTATAAAATTTGAAACTTGGTACATATTGGATAAGAACCCGCACTGGTTGTGAGATTCTGATGTGAGGGGAGCAAACTCTAAGTACCAAGCCACATACTTGGATCAATATAGACTTATATTGAGTGCCTAAACATAACCTGAAACCAAACATAGACTACCTTGTTTAGGACCTATTCAAACCAATTTTCTCTTCACACTTTTCTAAGGCATAAGCCAAAAGAGAGATTAAAAAGAATCTTAGGATTTAACACACTCTTAATGAATGCATTGTTTGCCTTGAGTCTTTTTATTTCTCTTTGTTTGAGGTGTGAGAACGTATCATCCTTTTCTTATCTTATTGTATGGTTCTCACTCACCAATAACAAAAAGACATCAAAGAAAAAAACCCACCACCAAATCAACCATCACCAAATTCCACCTCTTCATCCATGGAACACATTTCCAAACCCACAGACTCCCCTCACTCTCTGAGAAGTCCTACTCAGGTAGTCCTAGGAGATGCAAATTTTACCACTTTCCTAAATAATAATCATGTAGCCTTACAACACTACCTAAGAACCATGCCTTACCAAATCCAAGTTTTGACTCCACCCATATATTTGCCTTATGGCATGCCTCTCTACGTCATGGGGAATACCTCCAATACCATGGGAACTACTTAACCTTTAGTTTCCCAAATTTTATCATCAACCAATAATTGCCTCAAAACTAACCCACCAATTCAAACTACCACTACCATTATACCTCTTACTAATAACTCCCCCACAATAGGAGTGCCTACCTCTAGTGTTACCCATCTTCCTCTAGTTACCTCCACTTAAAAACCACTCCACTTCTAAGCCTTGTGGTTTCTATACCCTCCATGTTACCACCAATCATCACAAGAGTCACCACCCTTCCATTGACCACTAACCCAACCACCACTCGGACCCAACACACAAATTTTAGCTATCTTCATAACCCACAAGGGCATATGCCCTCTATCCAACAACTCACCTCTACCCAACCATCAACATCCACATACCAATATATATCTTCCAACCAACCTCCAAAGACCACATACTAATACGTGGAGTCATCTCAACCATCTACTAACTATTCACACATTTCCCAACCTCAACAAAACATACCATATAACTATGCATCCCAATAACCTCAAGCAGACTTCATGAATTTGATCATGTATAATATGAATAACCTTGAGTCATCCATCTCTAGAGTCCATAAACTATTATCTTATGATCAAATTGGTAATGAGCCTATTCACCCTTCAGTCCCCATTATACCTTATTTGACCCAGTCAAAACTTCTAAAATTTACCAAGTTTAATAGTAAAGAAGACCCTCAACAACATTTAAGAGTGTTTAGGCATTCACACTACTTGATTTCCCATGATGATGTTATTCTCCTTCATTTTTTTCCTATGTCATTATTCATACCAAAATTGGATTGGTATAGTGCTATACCCAAACATTCCATCCTCTCTTTCACCCAATTAGCCCAAAACTTCTTGGATCACTTTTCGATCAATATATCCAAGAAAGTTTCTATTACCAACCTTTACTTCATTTGACAATTTGAATATGAATATATTACCAATTTTATGGCTCATTAGAGGAGCCTAATCAACCAAATTTCCTTTTCATTTCCTCAACTTGAGCTTATAGAGCTCTTCATTTGGGCATGTGCAAAACATATTTCATACACATTTCATCTCCAAATCTTTCAGACCTTTGATGAAGCCTTTACCATGGCTTGTAAACTAGAGAACAGAGCCATTGATGAAAGAAGGCTAAAGTTGAAGAGCAAAAACTCAACTTACAAAGCCAATGAGCCATATTCTTCTAAACCAAATAACCAAACCAATCCCAACACTAAAATAAAGCAACTACCAATTCCATTGTCCTTAAAACTGCACCACTACCATCTACCAACCAATAAAATCCAAAGAACCAGACCTCTAACTCCTCTAATTATTCAAACCAAAACTAGAGGAAAAGAAATATGGAATAATCATAAGCAATTAACTCCACTTGAGAAGCCCTATCCTTCTAGTTTAGAAAAGTTGCTAAAAGCCAATATCATCCAACTTCCACTAATTAAACCACCCCAATAGTTTGATGCTTCTCACCCCATACTGAGTTGGTATAATGAGAATGACCATTGCACCTTTCATCAAGTCATAGGACATGACATTAATAGGTGTAACACCTTAAAATAACTTATCCAATACCTTGATGGGGGGGGGGTTACGTTGGACAATCCCAATACACCACCAAACCAAACCCTTGACATATTCTATAAACCTTTTCCT
Organism: Torreya grandis; assembly: GCA_037957365.1. NCBI lineage: Eukaryota > Viridiplantae > Streptophyta > Pinopsida > Cupressales > Taxaceae > Torreya > Torreya grandis. The sequence continues at coordinate 321,194 of JARHVA010007132.1, forward strand.
AATCATTTTCCTTCTACCCATTACCATGACAATAAACTAGACCCATCTCATGAAGCACATACTATTAATGTGGTTACTGATGAACCTGTTATTGAATAAAACATTACCTTAACCACATCTTTCCTCATTCCTTTAATGGAAGAAAAAAAAATTCCTTCTATTCCTTTGAACACCCAAACAAAGGAAGCCACCATAACCACACCTCTATTAGAGGATACCACACCTACCTCCCATATCATAGAACCATCCACCCCCTCTTTGGAAGCTATCTCATAAGAGAAGATGACTTCATCCACCCAACCTCTAATTTTAGAACCTTTTGTTAGAGGTCAAGACAAAGGTAGGGGAACCAAATTACAACATATAACCCCTTCTTTGGCAAACCAACCTAGCCCTTTTAAACCAACTAAAAATTCCACCCAACCAACCAAAACCTCCTCCCAATTAATCACCCTCAAACACCTAAACCCACTAAGACAACTAAAGTGATCAAATCCCCTCCAAAACCAACAACTAAAACAACCAAATAAGTAAAACCACCAAAAGGCCCAAAACCCAAAATTTTACCTCCCTCAACCTTGCCCTCCATTTGGGTCCTCATCCCTATACCTTGAATATGAAGTCCATAATTTTTATGAAAACCCCACCACCTTAATTGGTCACACCTTCATATTTGCTTTTTAAGACACCTTTCCTCACTACACTAACAATTCTTAAGTTACCTACCTTGCCCTCCTTTGCCTCTAGCTCATCAATGATCTTGCCTAAACTGAAACCATCAACCAAATGTACCACTTTACCTAATACACCTACCACCAAATCTACGTCCACACAACTTTCTAATTCAACATCCAAAACAAAAATTGCTAAACCTTTACCACCTTTAACCGAATCTTACTTAACCATTCTCCAATAGTTATTGCAAAATTATTCCTTGAGCTTGCCACCCATCAAACCTTTTGACCCTTCAAATACCAAACCCTCTTAGTTCAATGATAACTTGATATGTGCATACCATAGGGCACTAAGACATGACATAGAAAATTGTAAAGCTCTCCAAGCACTTGTTCATAGCTTGTACGAAGATGATGATCTATTATAAAACAAAACTCCTTCATCCCCATCACCAATCCAACCACTAACTCAACCCATCCAATATTTAGTATCACCCAAAAGTAAAGAGGAGGAACCAAAGTGACCACCCAATCTAGAAAAACCCCTTATCCACACTATTCACATGGTTACTCGATCTCAAACCCAATAAAAGGATAAAAGGAAGGCTAAGGCATCCATTCCTTAGAATTACCCTTCCCTAACATCCAAAGAAAAAAATACCCAACCATCTCTATCTTCAAAAAAACCCAAGGTGTCTATCTTAGGTGCCTCCCCATCTAATCCTCCATACCCTAACCCATATGCAATATCCGTCTAAAATGCTATTCTCAAGTAGCTTCACCCAACTCCAGTAAAAATAAGATTATATGAGTTAGTATCTACCTCTCCCCATCATCGCTAAGCACTCATAGAAGCCTTGTAATCCATCGAGGTCCAACCCAATGACCCTTAACCTCTAGCTACCTTTGTTGGTGCCCTTCAAACTTCTAACCTTGTCACCTTCAAAGATTTAGAAATACCTTCTATTCATCTAGAGGATCCCGATCCCCCCTCTTCATTACAATATAAATTAATCAAAATCACATCAAAAGGGTGATGATTGATGTAGGAACCAACATAAATATTATATCCTTCCATGCCTATGACCAACTGCACTTACTCATGAACATCATGTTTAAAAGCACAATGGTCTTTCATTATTTCAATGATATCATAACTAATACCTTGGGAAAAATTGTCCTCCATATTTGTGTAACTGCTATTCCTAAACTTTTTTTATGTTGTATAAGGATAATTACAATATAATGTTTTACTTAGATGCCCTTGGATTCATGCCATGAGTTATGTCCCTTCCATCTTACATCAATGTGTCAAATTTGAGCATGAAGGGAAAGTTGTGACTATTCAAACTGACCCTAGTCCTTTCACATATTGTAATATGACATATCAACCTAATGGCATCCTTCTTACTTCTTCATCCACCTCACAACTATCTACTAATGACATAAGCCCAACAACCAAAACCCATGATACTTCCACACCAAATGTTGATGAAGCTTCTACTAGCTCATCTATCACTTCTTCCTAGATTCTAGTAGAGGACCTCATGACAACCATATTTCAAAGTATTTCCTTTGGGGAATATATACTCTTAGCCTTATATGCCTTCTCTACTCACCAAGAATATGGAGATATCAGACATGACCTTTCCTATGACCCTAACATTAGAACCATCATCCCCTTTGGCCCCCCTAACCATAAAAAAAATTAATTTATGGGGGACTTGATCAACAAATTCTATCCCCCACCACTAATTCATCCATTCAACCATTTACATATCATTTTTACTATCTTAATAAACTAGAGTTTTTAGAGACCTAAAACTAGCCACCAATAACCTCCAATCAGGGTTTTGGCTAGTTTCCATCTAAAATGCATAATTTGACCTAAAAACACTAAAAAACATAAAATGATGTGAAATTGACATATTAAAGTACTGATTTTGGCTAGGATATCCCTAAATGGGGCAATTAAATTTATGGGCCAACTAACTTTGGTTAATTTATTTTGAGTCAAAATGCCAAATTTGCACCTGCATGCTCTAGACTGCTCTTTCCTATCAAATATTTTGTACAAGGATTGTGTCTTTGTTATTTGTTGTTGGAAAAAATTCTAAATGGGAATATGCATCTAATGCATTTGACATGGACTTATAATTCCAATCCAGTTAAATTTAAGACCAATAATAAGGCAATCTGATCAATTTGAGTAATTTATGCACAAAGTGCTTAATCATGCTTAAGAGCTAATTATACCAAATCAAGGCCTAATCAATAATTCCATGGAAACTTGTTTAATAATTATTTTTGGAAATTAATATTTAATATCTAAATCATCAAATGACCTCATTTCTTGGGAAGACATCCCTAGGCTATAAATGCCACAAATATTAGGATTCATGCCCTCCATGCCTCCTCAATGCATTCTATGATGCCCTCTATGCCTCTTAATTTCCCCTTATTCCAATGCCATGATGAGGATAATTAAAAACTTAATTCCAAAAAATGAATTAATCTTCAACCACACATCTCAATCTTGAGATGGATGATTGAGGTTGATTCTGATTAAATCTAAAAATATATAAATAGGAGGCCTCACAACATCATTTCTAAGCTTAATTTGTGCAAAGTTATAATGCATGATTGGTTCCAAAAAGATTCAAGAAAATAGTTTTATAATGCCAAATTGATTACAAGCCAAGCCAAGCCAAAGCCAAAAGGTGCCAAAAGGAGATGAAGGTAGCCACACTCCATTGAAGAAGACCTCTTGAAGCACAAACCAAGCAAGACACCATTACAAAGGCATTTGGAGCATCCAAGGAAGGTGAAAGGAATTTTTGTGTTTTTATTCCTTGATTTTTAGTTGTGCTTGTCATTTAATTTTGTTAACTAAGATCTCCCTAGTGTCTAAGCCTAGAGATGTTATGTTATTAGTGTGTTTATTTCATTTTTTTTTTCATTTTGGAACTAACACCATACTAGCCATCCTCTCTTGAGTCAAATTCCTAGATCACATAATGGCACGCTTGGTGGGACTAGACACATCTTACACTTGAAGGAGATCCTTTTGCAACTTTAAAAAATTCATTTGAGCCTTTAAAACTATTACAAATTTATTTTCTAACTTTATTTTTCTATTTTTGGTTGCCACAATTTTTACATGGTAATTGACATCGATAAAAATACCAACATTGATTACTTGGCTTAACCGATGTAAGTTAATAGAACTGACATCGATCAAATCTTGATTGGCCGTAACTGATGTCAGTGGTATTGACCAACATCGGTCACTATGTTTTTCTAAAAACACAGACCTGAGACCTACTTTTTCAAAGCTTATTGTTTCAAATTCAAAAGAGCTTCAAAGATAAAGGACATGCTAAAAATTTTACTATAGGACCAAGCAGGGTATTCGCTCAAAACATGTCTAAATCACTTTTTAATGCTTAAAATTTTATTAAGAACTTTGTTTTGGTGTTTAACAAGGAGTTTTTAGATGTTTTTGGTGAATGTTTTTCAAAGTTTAGAACTAAGACCAAGGGGTCAAATGAACACCACCAAATATTTAATTTGGGTTAAAATTGAACGCACTTGTCAATTTTTGTTTGCAATAGTTATTTAATTAAATTTTGTTTGGCAAAAAGAGGAATTTTGCATGTATGCTCTTCTATTTTTCCCCTATAGGGAACCCTTAGAATCAAAAGTGCCATTCCTATTGCAAGTATCCTAGTCTAAGGCTTATAAATAAAGTTGTCTAAAGCACTCCCCAAAAACTTGTCAAAGTTTGGGTGACCTTGAAAATGATCCTAAAGTCTTTCTATTTTTGTGCTTTATTTAATTATGCATCTTGGCTTCTGAGGGGGACTTCATCACCTCCCATAATTTCTTTAGGGAAGCTTTGAACTAAGGTTTCATCTCTTAGCATTAACTTCATTTGACTCTTTTAGAGTTGTACACAAGATGTAGTGGCACTTTGGACATCACACTACACTAAGCAAATAGTAGGATATAGTGGTTACAAAAAAGACTAGACCTTTTTAAAATAGGTTGAGTAATATGGACCCAAAATATGTGATTTTATTTTGAATTATTTGGTGTGAAAGTCATTATGTAATTGATTCCCCTAGATCATTTGAAAACTTGTTAGATTTTAGACAAATCCCCACTTGTTGTGGAAGTATTGTTGGTGCAAGGTGCACCTTAAGGTCCATGTCATAGTACTATCATTTGAAAGAAGGGCGGGGCGGGGGGGAGGGGGGTGTAAAATCCCTACTATATAATGCACATTTACTTTTGGATGAACACTTAAAATCCTCTCAAATGATGTATATTGATAGATTCCAACAATACCAATCAACCTTGTTAGTTTAGGATCTAAGGGTGATTAATTAGTGGGTCTTATCCTAGATTAAAGTCTTGTTTGGAGTCAAGACTTGGTGTAAACAAACAATTCAAACCAAACATATGGTCCTCATTTTTCTTTGAATAAAGAGGCATTATGCTGCCTACGTGAGATCTTCAATTTGCCTTGTTTAAAGTTTATCAAAAGCTTAAGAGTCATATCATCTACTTTGGCATAGTTATGCTGCTCAATTGAGTCTAGACCTTGACCAAAGTTGTTTAAGTCCTTCACTTATAATCTGAATTTAGAATTACATCTTTACAAGTTCATAGGGTTGATGTGTTAAGTGGGTTTGTCATTTACACTAAACTTGAGGGAACTTAGGTTTAATTTCCAAATTGGGTTGAAGGTCATTTAAGACTCATAATAACTATCCTCACTTGATATACTTAAGCCATTTTATGCTAAAAACTTGTACTTTAAGTCTATATACCACAACATTTTGAGTCAAGAAAGGTAGTGTTATGCTATCAAAATTGTGGAAAAATGTATTTGCATTAGAGAGTCTTTGAAACAAACTTTTTTATCACACCTTTTGGGTAGTATAGCATCGTTACATTGCCCAAATAATTTCAAATGTTGTTTCATAGTCCTTCTTGCATATAGTTTCAAATTGGTTCCTATGTTTTCAGACCAATCCAAGTTTACTTTTGATATTTGTCTAAAACATAGTTATACTATTCATCTTTGTCTAGCTTGTTTGTCAAAAGAACCAAGTTTTATACTATTATTTATGAGAAAATAAATTATTGCTAAAGTGCCTTTTATTTCATACCTTATACCTAGTTGATCAAGTTCAAGTCCAAGAATCAAATGCCTAGTGTTTGTTAGAAGTGTCTCAAATCCATTAGATTAAAAATTTCATCTATTTACAAAGTCTAGTTTTTGATGTCATTTGGCCAAAAGTCCTAGCACATGCCTTGTTTGAGCCTTACTTTTGATGTCGTGTTTGGCCAAAATACTTATAAAATTTTAATTTCCTAGATTAGATTGATTTGAAACACTTCAACCTTAGAGTTTGGCATTTTGTTTTTTTGGTCCATTTACTTGCTTACCTTTGTGTGAACAGTGGAATGTTAGATATTTTATGCTATCTTGTTTCCTCAAAAATATTTGCATAAACCTTTTGATCCTTTTGAAAAATATAGACCAAGTTGGAACATCATTTATTTTAGATTCTATCCTTTTTAGAGTTTGTAGAACTCTTTGACCTTTTATCACCAAGCATTGACTATGGATCCCAACATGTATTCCTATGCTCGTAGTGGACTCATGTACAATCTAGGGATTAGTAATGTATTTGCAAAGGAATAAATGGTGAAAGACCCCTATGTGGATAACATTGCTTATGAGATGGATTCTTATGCCTCTTATAATACTCAGTTAGGGGCACAAAGCCAAGATCCATTGGCTAACTATTTGGTTAACACACCTTTTTACACAAAATAGGACCAAGAACAAACTACATAATACTTAGCTACAATACCCATGGTAGACGAGCTAGTACTTCAACAACCATAATCTTCTAATACAGCTTCCACATATGATCCATTTTTATTTGAGAAATATTTGTTAGAGAACAAAGATGATATTTTGGTTAGGGCCATAGAGGTAGGGGCTAAGTTTACAATAGACTTCCCCCATGAAAATTTACCAAGTCTAGTAAGAGTGCCCCACAATATCATTTAAGATCAACAAGCTTCTTATAGCAATCCTATGGCTCTAGTCCAAATAATGTACCAAGACCCCAATATATCCAATCACTATAAACACATCATGGAAGATCACTTTAACCAAATGCAAACAACATACCAAACCTACCTAAATTTAGCACATGATTTCAATCAGATGAACATGGTAAGTAAGCCCCTCATTGACCTAGTACCTTTAACATGAGTGTTGATATAATTAACTAGATAAGAGAATCTGAGTTCCAAACCATTTGTATAAAATGATTTGATAGATAACTTGATGCATATGCCAGTTATTTAATAAATGTCTTCAGCTTCTACACTAAATAGTGAGCCAAACATAGTAGACAATATGCAAATGGCATCTAATCTTAATCAAAGTGGTATTAATTCAAAAATAACTAGCCAACAATGTGTGCCTATAGTTAATCCCATGAGAAGATCATCATACCAAAGAATAGGAGTTTTTATACCCTAGCCTCAACTAGATGCTTCCTCAAGTATACAACCTACAGGATTAGATAATCAAACAATAGATAATGTTACACCTCAATGATAGAGTGTGATGAATCCTACTCCCCCTCAACAAGTAGTGAGTGGTATTCCATAACAATAGACATAATCTAGTGTATCAATGCAATAAAGGATGAATACATTATCACCTTAACCAGGGGAAACTAATATTCCACCTCACCAAGTAACGATGAACATAGCTTTTTAGTCATAGACTAATATGCTAGTCCAAAACCTAATAATGACTAGTTAGCAACATGCAAATATTGGTCAATGACATATGACAAATATACAATATACTTTCACTTATTCATAGGGATTCATTTAATAAGGAGGTCCCCAGGTTTCTCAAGTACCTACTAGATAACCATTGGTTCAAAATGTGCCACAAATCTAGAGATAGGGTCTTGGTCCACAAGTTTTCACTCAATAGCAAGGTTTGATTAGTTAGTAGCATGCCCATTTTCAACCACAATAGGCACAATATAGTTATATCCCTTTACCCCAACTAAAAAAGACTCCAAGTCAAACCTTTATCACCAACCCAAACCAAAATATCATACAGCCAAATGTGCAATTTCAAGTACATCCTAATCCACATATGCATATTCTTAGTCCATTCCCCAACTAAGCCAATGTACCCCAACAAGTGTATCCATCATACCCTGATCAAAGTGTCCCACTTGTGACCTCCCAACCATTTACCCAAACCAATATTCTCCCTCAGACCAATATCCCTTCTAGTTTCTTATCCCAAAAATTACAATAAATGAAGGATGTGATTACTACTATTTAGGTGGGGAAGCAAACTAAGAAGTTCAAATTGGATGACGTATGTTATTGTCTATTTAATATGGAGTATTTATAGATACCATTTCCTCCAGGATATGAACCACCCAAATTTGATAAGTACAAAGGGAAAGATGTCCCTAGGGTCCATTTGATTGAGTTCTTCATCACATGTCAACCAGTGACATATAGAGACATATACCTTTTGATGTTATTTCCAAAGAGATTAGTTGGAAAAGCCTTGGAGTGGTTTTTAAAGTTTCCCAATAATTTAGTAATAGACTCTAATGATCTTTATGATAAATTTATGCAACACTTTTTCTATAATCTTGAGTATGAGATTTCATTAGTGGACCTGACACAAGTAAAGAAAAAAGTAGGGGAGAGTTTTGAAAGTTATTTATAGTGATAACAAGCCCTTTCAAGTAATTTCACCCATAATTTATCAGATAAATAATGATTTATTGTGTTTACTAAAAATTTGCATAGTGAGATAACCTATCATCTGGAACTGCGATGTGCACACACGTTTAAAGAGATCATTGATAAATGTTTGTTGATTGAGAGGAAACTCATAAATAAAGGGGTCATCAAGCTTAATTCAACTAATCAAAATTAAGGTACCAATTAAGGAAATGACCAACATCCCATCTAAACACAAACATCACAACTGATACAGGCCAATAATCATGAAAGACTGAAGCAATTCAATCAGTAATAAGAATATTGTGGGAAATGGAGTAATTAAATCTCATCATGTACAAAATATGTAGACATCATCTGCACCACCTTTTTAACTTAATCCTACCTAAAAACCTATCTAACTAATGCCTCAAGTACAATAATCAAAACTTGCATAAAAAATACAACCTTTACCATTATAAACCTCTCCTCTGAGAAGAACCATCCCTGCATGTCGTGTCTTTAGTGACCTAGGAGAACCTATTGAGTCTATATTTTGAAAGCTTATTTCCACTAATCGAATTCATTGGCCCATACCAAAACATTATCTACAAGGCATTCCTTATCCTGATTAGTACCATGAAAATGAATTTTGTGACTATCATTGGGTCAATGGGCATAATCTATGAAGATGTGTCCAAATCAAGAATTTAGTTGAAAATATGTTGGAGGATGGGGAGATAAAATTGGATAATGGTGCTTCCAATTCCAATAAAAATCTTGGGATCTATCAAAACCCCTTTCCTTGACATAATAATCAACAACAATAGAACAATTGACAACAACAACAATAACCAGTGTAGCAACAAAATCAATAGTATCAAAATCAAAGGCCAAACCAATAAAATCAACAAAATTAGTAATAAAATATATAATGGAAAAATAATGGACAAAACCAAGGTTAGAATGACAAAAACCAACAAACCTACCATGTAGTTTCACATGACTACAATAGGGTTGTAGGTCATATTACAGGGGGTAGCATTAATACCATCTCCATTAATCCTAGACCAAGCACTAATCAACCTAGACCATTGATAAACAACAATATTAAACCAAATCACATGTATAATCCTTATTTGGCCTAGGAGTGCATATAGGCAAACCAACAAACTAGGATTTCCACTTTTGGATCTTATAGTGACAACTCATTCTTATCATGTGACCACATGCAAGTGCATCGACAACTGAGAGTTATCTTATCTGGTCCCACACCATTTCCAACAACTGTTAGTAATAATGGTTTGGTATTTAACCTTAATTATGCAATCTTAAATCAGAGGTTGAAGATTACTATCCCAAGCCCATAACCATCCACCACTTTTCCTATCATCTAACCAACCATTCAACCTCAAAATAAACCATTCACTATTGACCAAGATAAGAAGTTTGATATTGTGGAAAAATTTAAGAAGATAGTAGCATAAATTTATATTTTAGATTTTTTGTAGATGTCAATAATCCAAAAAAACATCTTGAATGAGTTTTTGAACCAATCTACTGTTACTAGTGACATATCCCCTAATAACTATCAAGATTTGGTTGGACACCTAGCTCTAGCCTAACAAGTCACATTCAACCAAAGTTATATGTCTTCCCTTGGCCTGCTCCATAATAACCCATTGTATATAGAAGCTTGTATTAGATGGTATAAAGTGAAATGTGTCCTTATAGACAATGGATCTAGCCTCAACATAGTGTCCCTCAAGCTCATCAAGATTCTTGGGTACATGATGATAGATCTCTAGCCATAAATAATAACTATCAAAGCCTATGATAATCAAGAAAGAGAATCATAAGACACCATCAAGTTGCCAATTATCATTGGGAATTTTACCCATGATACACTTTTCCATGTGTTAGATCTTGATTTATCATGTAATATTCTTCTAAGCACTCCTTGGTTACATGAGATTCATGCAATCCCATCAACACTGGACCAATGTATCAAGTTTTCCCACTCAGGGATGGAGGTGAATATTCTAGGAGATTTACATCCATATGAGCACTATAAGCATCTTGAGGCTAATATTTAAATCTATAATTATCAGTATGGTATGAATCCTAGTTACAAACTAAATAAAGGAAAGGCTATACTTATTGATCCTTCACTAGATAATTGCATAGATCCTAATACCTTGGATTCCCTTTCCCACATGCCACCTCTTGAAGCTTCCAATAATTTCACCATTTCAGATAATGGATCAAGAGAATATGTGACCCATGATATGTTTCATATCTCCAATATTCCTTAGAATTTGAAAACCTTTGGGTGACCTAAGGCCATCCCACATATACATTGGCAATAAAAGAACAAAGATAAGGGACCTGTCACATTTGTACCAACATCTAGCCTAGGACCTAACCCTCTTGAAGGGAATGAATCATGGTATATAATGATGACCAAGTTGATTTTTATAAAATTACAAAGTATCATATTATCAATAGTATCATGGAGCATCACAATTATGAAGGAAGAGGCCTTGAACCAAATCAGCAAGGAACCATCAAGCCAATTTCTATGACTAAGTAGGAAAGACCTTATGGAATTAGATTTAAACCACTTGGGGGTGATCCCACATATTTTATTCAAACTCCATCACTAGTGACTAGTGATGATGATTTCGATAGTGAAGCAGAGTTTGATCATAGTCTTACCTTTGATAACCTAGCTAAAACCAACTTGTTTGATAACAATGCCATTTGTACCCTTACCCAAGCTGTTCATCACAATCCATTTCCATTATATTATCCCCAACTAATAGTTTGGGACCAACAAGAATCTAGTATGCTAATTGATGAGTTCCAAAATGATGAGGTATTCTATGATTTCTTAGGCCTTAGAGACAATGTTCTATTAGGAGATTATAAATCAAGTTTCTCAATCACATTGGATCTTGTAGTGTATTATGGAGAACGAGTGAACACCCTTAGCCAAAAACAAATAAGTAAAACATTGAGGTTCCAAAGTGAAAACTTCATTGAGGTGCTTTCTGACTAGGGAAAAAATAAAGATAAAGGCTAGTCTAGTGGTGAAAACCTATTTCAAGTGCCATTAGCAGGGGCGTTCATTTTTCTTCAAATTTAGACTAGGAGACCACCAATGATGAACTTGGCTCTAGATCTAAGTTTAGTTTTGATCAAAAACAAGTATTTGATCAAATTATCCAAAAAAATTTAACTATTTTTATTATATGGCCAAATCTCCCATTAGGAGACTCAGATTCATCATGCCTAGGAGAAGTTGAAGAGCAAGTCCTAACAGAGGACCCTAACATAGTCCAATAGTTCAAGTCACTGCCTACTATCCTAGAAGATGATTCAACCCTCCTAGTCAAAGATACATAGAGGTAAACATTAGGAATATATCAAACCTAAAATGGATAAATTAGGTACATCCCTCACTAAGGAGGAACACAACATTTTTACAACTCTATTGAGAGAGTTTGTGGATATATTTATGTGGGCCTATTCTGACATGCTAGGATTTGACCCTGCCTTAGTTCTGTACCACCTTGTGGTTAATCTTGATGTCAAACTAGTAAAACAAAAGAGATGTAAGATGTATATTTGCATTATTGTATTGGTAAAGAAAGAGTTGGAAAAAATCTTAGAAGTAGGATGTATCCAATCCATTTACTACTTAGAATGGATCTCTAATGTAGTACCTATTAGAAAAAAGCTTGAAGGAATCATAATTTATACTAATTTTTGAGATATCAACAAAGCTTTTCCTAAAGATGATTTTCCATTACCTAATATTGACATGATAATTTAATCCATAGTAGGTTATGAAACGATTTCACTCATGGATGGCTTTTTAGGATATAATCAGATCATAATAGCACCAAAAGCTCATCATAAAATAGCATTCACCACTCCATGGGGAACCTTTTTCTATTAGGTGATGCCATTTGGCCTTAAGAATGTGAGATACACATCAAAGATCCATGAATATCATATTCCATGATATGATGCATGATATTATTGAAGACTATGCCAATGACATATTGGGAAAATCCAAGACCAGGGCTGACCATCTAGTAGTGCTGTGTAGAATATTTGAAAGACTATGAAAGTACAAAGTTAGAATCAATCTAAATAAATGTGTGTTTGGTGTAACTTCAAGTAAATTAATTAGATTCATCATGTCTCATAGAGGTATTGAAGTTGATCCAACTATGTATATGTTATAGCTGAGATGCCACCACCAACCAATTTGAAGCAAATTCATAGTTTACAAGCTGAGATCTAGTCCATTCGACACTTCATCTCTCAATTAATAGACAAGTGGCATCCATTTATGCACATTTTGAAGAAAGGAGTTACATTTCACTAAGATGATCACTACGAAACAACTTTTTCACAGCTTAAATATTATCTTATCAATCCACCTATTTTATTACCTCCTATGCTATGAATGCCATTTTTGTTATACCTATCAACTATTGATCATGCCTTGGGGGCACTCTTGGCTCAACATGATGATAATGGAAAGGAGAATGCTGTATACTACTTAAGCTATACCTTGGTTACATATGAACATAACTATGTACCTGTTGAAAAAGCTTGCTTAGCCATGGTTTTTGCAACTCAAAAACTATGTCATTACATGTTGAATAGTAAAACCATGGTCATTTAAAAGGTAGATCCATTAAAGTATCTACTATCTAAAATAGATTTTCAAGGTAGAATAGATAAATAAGTCATGATTCTCAATGAATTTGACATAGAGTATGTCAATCAAAAGGTAGTCAAAGGACAAGTTCTTGTAGATCAACTTGCTGAAACATCTCTCATGGACACACAGCCACTCAAGTTTCTATTTCTTGATGAATCCATCATGACCATTATTGATACATCCCTTGAGGATCAACCCAAAAATCTATACTTTGATGGTTCATTCACTGCACATGGATCGGGGCTAAGCTTATTTTTTATTACACCATAGGGGGATCGAATCCCTAAATCATTCAAAATCAACTTTCTTTATACAAACAACATGGCTGATTATGGAGCACTTATTATAGGACTTTTACAAGTAGTAAAATGGAATATATCTCATCTCCAAGTTTATGGTGATTCTTAGTTAATCATCAATAAGGTTACATATCATTTTCAGACCAAAGATGACAAGCTAGTTTCATATAAAGCCATGGTTGACACTCTTAAAAAGCAAATTGCCAACATTCAGTTTGAACATATACCAAGGGCTAGTAATAGAACTAAAAATACCATGGATACTATTGGATTGATAATTTGACAAACATATAAAGCTAAAGAGTATTAGTTCCTCATCAAGAATTTGTTAGCACCAGCTCATGAACCTTCAATCATTACCATGAATTGTGATATTATTGGTCCTAATTCTATTTGGTACTCAAACCTTAACAACTACCTTCATGACCAAGTTATGCCACCTAACCTATCTCAAAAACAAACCAAAGCCTTCATTCATCATTTTGTTTGTTACACTCTAATTGGATCCACTCTTTACCATTATAGTTTTGATGGAACTCTACTTCATTGTTTGACTTCAATAGAGTCTACATTAGCATTAAGAGAAGTTCATGAAGGAGTATGTAGAGCCCATTATAGTAGATCAGTCCTATTCAAAAATCTCTTACATACTGGTTATTATTGGCCCATAATGGATGTAAATACCACTACATATGTAAAAAAATGTGACAAATGTCAATGGCATGTTAATTTGATTCATACACCAACAAAAAATTTGAAACTGATGTTGACACCATGGCTATTTTATACATGGGGACTTGACCTCATTGGGAAGATCAACCCCACTTCATCTAATGGCCATAAACATATCCTTACCACCACTAAATATTTCACCAAGTAGATTGAAGCTATACCCCTCATTTACGTGACTAGAAAGAAAATTTCCAAACTCATCTTCAATCATCTCATCTACCACTATGGTATCCCATCTAACATTATATTTGATAATGGAGGATCATTTAAGAACAAAGATGTAGACCAATTATGTATTGAATACAATATCACACAACACTTTTTTATAGCATATTACCCTCAAGGTAATGGCCAGGCTGAGGCATCCAACAAAACCATTGTCAACATTCTAAAAAAGATTGTAAATAATGTAGGTCATGATTGGCACCTCCATATATTCCTTGCCCTTTAGGCATACCATACCAATTATCATACCCTAACAAGAGCCACTCCATACTCACTTGTTTATGGTACTGAAGCCATCCTTCCCATTGAGGTAAAATTACCTTCACTATGCATCTCTTTCAAGCATGTCTTGGATGATCATGACTATGGATTAACTCACCTATAAGAGCTGGATCTACTAGATGAGAAATGCATGGCTGTGCTCAAAAATATTCAAGCATACTAGAATAAATTTAAAGGCCATTACAATCAGCATATGAAGTATCAAATATTTGAACTTAGTGATCTTGTTCTCAAAGAAAACCAAAAGAATACCATGGTTGAGAAGAAACATAAAGGGAAATTCAAACCAAATTGGATAGGGCCATTCGTCATCACTTTAGATTATGGATTAAGAGCATACAGGCTTGCCATGCTAGATGGTGATGAACTTTTAGAGCCCATGAATATTATTCATCTCAAGTAGTACTATGCTTGAATGCTAAGGTGTATTGTCTATAAGGACTATTTTAATTATGCCTTCTTGTCATTATTTTTATTTGTACACATACCATTCTTATCTATCCTCTTTTGCCATATCCACTTTTTGTTTTTGACCATCGACCCAATGTGTTCTAAAGCCTAGCCCATTTGACCTTGGTTTTTGTCATTCATTATGAAATTTCAACATTAAGGTATCTAATTAGTTCATCAATTTGTTCAAGAACTTTAGATAGAAATCATATTTTGGGATAGTGTGATAGAAGTTTTAGCAGTTGCATCCTTCATTTGTTAGTCCTTTCTTACCACTAGTCTTGTTACTAATTATAACCACCTTTGGTAAAATTAGTACCTTTGATCTATGCCATTATGTCTTAGTTATAACCACCTATGGGAAAACTAGGGGAAATACTAAGCTTTGACATACCAACTTGACACTTCTTATGCCATACTGTGTCTTTTTACCAATTGTGCCTATTTTGTTTGAATTGACTACTGCACTAGTCAAATTCCTCTACTATAAGGGTAGAAATATAGTGACTTGAGGTCCTATTCTAAGAATATATAGGCAATAATCAATACTTATTGAGGTTAGCTTAGTCACCCTTTTCCCCATGCTCTCACCATTTTTTGAGCAACCTCAATTTGAATGTTCTCACCATTTTATGATCCACCTAAGCCACACTCTCACCATTTTGAGAGTAACCTAAGTTTGAACACTTTTGCCATTTTGTGAGAAACTTAAGCCATGATCTCACTATTTTATGAGCTTGAAACATTTAGTGTCTTGTCATTCTTGATTGAGTGTTGACACTCCAAAACACTTCCAAAAACATCTCAAAAAATCGTTAGAAAAGAACAAAAACATTGACCACTTCTTTGCCTTAAGGATTCTAGGAACCCTTACTAAGTTACAAGCAAATCACTTGTCATTTAGTTTCCCTATCCTTCTTGGCCTTTTTTTCTCATGCACTTGACATTTTACAAGGTGATTCCCATTCTTCTATCACATCCATTCTATTTGTTTTCCTCAGTTATCACATTCTTCTCATTCCATGGGAGAACTATATTTGGCCTAAAGTTTTTTTTATTGAATATTACATCTATGGAAATATGTAGGCAACATCCACTTGCCTAGTGCATATGAAGACAACTCAACCACCCCCTTCCTTTTCTTCTATTCCCTCATTTAGTTTGTTTGTTAAGTTGTCACCTATTTTTTAGCGGCAATGTTCGTAGGATTTTTTTTATTGCATTATTTGTTTGTTTGTTTGTTTTTACTTATTTTGTTTGTTTGTTTTCCTATTTGTTTTCTTTAAACACTATTTCCTTGATTTATTTTATGTGTGTTCATTAGGTGATTCTTTTCCCACACTTATACTTGAATCCATCCCTATTCATATGTTTACATTGCCATCATGGTTTCTATCATTGGTGCATTATTTTCTATTGAGTATTAGATTATGAGAGTCAGTCCACATGCATATTTTGTCCAAGTATTTATGATGTTATAGCATAAAGCCTACCATCACATGCTACAAAAAACCTTAGCTTCAAGAAGTGTATTCATTAATGGCAACATCTCTTCAGCATCGACATCCTAATTCCACTCCCAATCATATCCCAAACAGAGTAATTAACCATAAAATAATTTCAAATTTTATTAGTTTAGATGAGTATCTACCTACTAGCAGGTTATTCTAATTCATCATTACCCTTTATCTTAAGTTATCATCATCCTCGACCAAGTTTATCATGTTTTCCATAATCAGGGTCCAATGATTATAACCACCTATGGGCAAATCATTACACAACATCCTACCTACATTTTCCAATGATTATAACTACCTTTGGGAAAATCATTGTGTTGTCACCAGTTTAATTTTCCTACCTATACAAGGGCATGTTATTATCTTGTTTGTCTGTCCTAAATGGGGCAGCTCCATCTTTTCAATGATTATAATTGCCTTTGGGCAATCATTATGTTATCATACCACATTGTCACTATCGAGGTACAATGCTTATAACTACCTTTGGGCAAACCCTTGTACACCATCCCACTTAAATTATCAATGGTTTTGACTAATTTTTCAATATCATTGTGTTTTCACCCCCCATCATCTTTCCTTTCTTTGGTCTCCTTATTTCACTTCTTTCTTTTTGAAGGACCATTTTCCAACCTGCTTGTGCCAACCATTCCCTCGAGGGGGTGCCATATAGTTAGTTTATCATCATTAAAATTTTAGGCATACAAGACCTTTTCATTATTTGAGAATATTTTAATGTGATTATAACTTGTAATGCCTTCTCAAATAGGGGAAAATTGTAAACACCTAAAATTGGCTGCTGATAACCTCTAATCAGGGTTTTGGCTAGTTTCCATCTAAAATGCACAATTTGGCCTAAAAACATTAAAACACACAAAATTATGTGAAACTAACATATTCAAGTATCGATTTTGGCTAGGGTATCCCTACATGGGACAATGCAATTTATGGGCCAGCTAACTTTGATTAGTTCATTTTGAGTCAAAATGCCAAATTTGCACCTACGTGCTTTGGACTACTCTTTCCTATCAAATATTTTGTACAAGGCTTGTTCCTTTATTATTTATTATTAGTAAAATTATAAATGGAAATACACATCCAATTCATCTGACATGTACTTCTAATTCCAATCCAATCAAATTTAGGACTAATAACAAGGCATTCTGATCAATTTGAACAATTTGTACATAAAGTGCTTAATCATTCTTAAGAGCTAATTAACCCAAATCAAGGCCTAATCAATAATTCCATGGAAACTTGTTAAATACTTATTTTTGGAAATGAATATTGAATATCTACATCATTAAGTGACCTTATTTCTTAGGAAGACATCCCTAGGCCATAAATGCCACAAATATCAGGATTCATGCCCTCCATGCCTCATCATTGCCTTCCATGATACCCTCCATGCCTCTTAATTGCCCCTTATTCCAATTCCATGATGAGGATAATTACAAACTTAATTATAAAAATTGAATTAATCCTCAACCACACATCTCAATCTTGAGATGGATGGTTGAGGTTAGTTATGATCAAATCCAAAAATCTATAAATAAGATGCCTCACAACATCATTTCTAAGCTTAATTTGTGAAAATTTATAATGTAGGATTGGTTGCAAAAAGCTTCAAGAAACTAGTGTTATAATGCCAAATTGATTCTAAGCCAAGCTAAGCCAAAGCCACAAGGTGCCAAGAGGAGATGAAGGTAGCCACACTCCATTGAAGAAGACCTCTTGAAGTACAATCTAAGTAAGCCACCATTATAAAGGCATTTTGAGCATCCAAGGAAGGTGAAAGGAATTCTTGTGTTTTCATTCCTTGATTTTTAGTTATGCTTGCCATTTAATTTTGTTAACTAAGCTCTCGCTAGTGTCTAGGCCTATATATGTTATGTTATTAGTGTTTTTATTTCATTTTTTTTTCATTTTGGAAATAACACCATACTAACCATCCTCTCTTGAGTCAAAATCTTAGATCACAGAGTCTATTAAGTTTTATCTTTGTAGATGTGCTTAGAAAGGATTTGGCCTTGGTCGCTATGAACAAGGGTCCCATGAGTTACCCCATATCAAAAATTTGTAACCTCATGATTCATTTGGCCTTGGGTATGAACCACCTAAAGAACCCACCAATTCACCCAAACCCATTACCACCATGGAGGAAGATATCCCATCCTCACCAACCCAACCACTTTCCCCACCTGAAGATCCTGACATCATCCCCCCTAATTTTTTTTCTAGTCAGTACCATTATTTTGGGCCTTCTCATCTACTAAAAGGGTGGCCAAACCAAAGTCCTTCCAATCATACACCCTAAAATGGTAGAGAATGATTCTCCTAGACACCATCCAACATCAAGATGATGATTCCATTCTTACCTACCTCAGCATGAGGGATTCTTCTATCCATAAATCCCTTCCTCTTGAGGCCTCAATGATCTCGAATGAATCTACCATGGATATCAATTTGGGATTTTTAGACAGACACTACATTATCAAATTGAGCCAATCACTAAAAGCTAAAGAACTTTAGGACTCCTCCTCTTTCTTCCAAGACTGTAGCATAGCATTAGTTTGGTCTTATAGTGATATGCCCAGGACTAACCCCACCATTGCTACCCATAACATAGTTACTCATCATGATGCCAAGCTTGTTAAATAGAAACTTCAATGCATGCATCTTCACATATCCCTTCTCATCAAAGAAGAGATTCAACATATCCCATATATAAACTTCATTAAACCCATTGACTACCCCTAATGGGTCTCAAATATAATACTTGTCACTAAAGTCACTAGGGGTATACACATTTGTGTGGACTTTTATGACCTTAACCTTGCCTACCCCAAGGATGACTTTTATCTACCTAGGATTGACCAGCTTGTTGATCTTATAGATGGCCATGAGTTGTTATCTCTCATGGATGGTTTTTTAGGCTATAATCAGATCTTGATTACTCTTAAAGATCATCACAAAACCACCTTTACCATCCCTTGGATAACTTTTTGCTATAGAGTCATGCCTTTTGGGTTAAAGAACTCTAGTGAAACCTATCAATGTGTCATGACTTATATCTTCCATGATATCATCCATAAGATTGTAGAATACTATGTCAATGACCTTCTTAGGAAATCCAAACTCCAAAAAGATCACTTGACTATTCTTATCATCATATTTGAATGCCTTATCTGTTATCATGTTTGCCTTAATCCCAAGAAATCCATTTTTAGGGTACTTTCAAGAAATCTTCTTGGCTTTATCATCTCTCTTCATATAATCTAAGTAGACCATACTAAAGTTAGATAAATTTTGGACATGCCTCCTCTAACCAACCTTAATCAGCTTCATGGACTACAGGGAAAACTTCAATCTATTCACCATTTCATTTCCCAAATTTTAGACTAGTGATAACCTTTCCATCACCTTTTGAAGAAGGATGCCTCTTTCAAATGGAATAGAGATTGTCAAAAGGTCTTTAATTTTCTCAAACAATACCTTTTTTCACCACCTATCCTCACCCCTCCTAAGGATAACCACCCCTTTTACCTATATATCTCTGCATTGACCATTCCCTAAAGGAAATGTTGTCTCACCAAGATGAAAAACATAAAGAGAAAGCTATATAATATATTAAATGCATGATTATATAGTATGAAACTCGATATACACATACTAAGAAACACTACTTAGCATTGACATTCATGGCCACCAAACTCTGCCACTACCTTCTTAACCATAAAACCTAAGCCATCACTAATACCAAACCACTTAAGTACATGCACTCTAAACCATACCAAAATAAACGTGTGTCTAAGTGGCTCATGATATTAGATAAATTTGACCTTGGATTCCTCCAACAGAAGTTGATTAAAGGGCAGGTCATTACTGACCAATTGATCAAAGATCCTTTACCAAACAACCAACCACCTCCTCTTGCCTTTCTGAATGAGTTTATCATGACTCTTTTTCAAGATGATGGCATAACCTACCAAATGACCATGTTATTTGATGGGTCAAAGTGCCAAGAAGGAGGGGGTGCTCAAGTTATTCTCATTCCTCTTGATATTGAACCCCTTCCTCTCTCCTTCAAACTTAACTTTAAATACACTAATAATATGGTTAAGTATGAATCCCTAATGATAGGTCTTTATACTACTCTAGCCTTGGGAATTAAGACAATCCATGTCTTTGGTTATTCCAAACTCATGGTCAACTAGGTAAATAGATCCTATAAATGTAAAAATGATGCCTTTCAAAAATATAAACTTTTAGTTGACAAACTATTAACATCATTTAAACATTACCTGGTTTAATCTATTCCTCAATCTACCAATAAATTCATAGATATGATGGCTTGCCTTACTTTACAGATCCCTTCTCAACATTCCAATTCTAAAATACTTATCACCATTCATCATTTTACCACTCCCTCATATAGCCAATCTGACCTCCCTACCATTTGCAATGTGGAGGAATCCCCATCCAACATTTAGTATGACCAAACTTTCAACTACCTCAACCTAAGCATCATCCCTCCCAACCTCTCTAATAATTCCTAAAAATCCTTTGTTTAGAGTACCTCTTTTTATACCATACTAGGGAGAATCCTTTATAAACATGGTTTTGACAGTCTCCTTCTTCATTACCAATGTAGCCATGAAATTTCCCATGCCATCAAGGAAACACATGATGGGATTTATGGGGGACACTTTAACAGCCTAGCAATCACTAAATATATCCTTCACCTTGGATATTATTGGCCCACCCTTAACCAAGACTATTGTGATTATGTAAAAAAGTGTGTTAAATGTCAACAACATGCTAATTTACATCATGCACTGGCTAATAGCCTCTAGGTATCTAAGGAATTTTGACCTTTCTCTCAACGGGGGCTCAATTTCATTAGGGAAATTAACCCTCTTTATTTGTAGTGGCATAGCTCCATCATCATGACCATTGAATATTTCACCAAATGGGTGTAAGCTATTCCTCTTATCTTGACCAAATCATAAAAGATTATTGACTTTATCAACCATCATATCATTTTCCACTTCGATGTTACTCATAAGATCATCACCGATAATGGCAAAGTCTTAAAAATAAGTAATTCCAAGGCTTATGTGATGAATTTGGAATAAATTTAATATTTTACTCACCTTACCATCCACAAGCAAATAAATGGGCAAAAGTCTCCAACAAAACCCTCAACAAAATACTGACCAAAGTTGTTAGTACTTTAGGACAGGATTGGCACTTGCAAATCCCATTTGCTTTATGGGCCTATCACACTAGAATTTAAACCTCTACGGGTACTACCCCTTTCTCTCTAGTCTTTGGAGTAGAGGCAGTCTTGCCTCTTGAAGTCCAAATCCCCTCTCTTTCCATATCTTTGTAAGAGCTTATTTTTGAGGAAGATTTTTGTCAGCACCATTTATCTCAACTGGATCTACTTGATGAGCATCATTTATCATACCTCACCCACCTCCATATCTATTAAGAACATATCAAATGTGCTTATAACAAGCACCTCAAACAATGGGGATTCAATATCAGAGACCTCATCCTAAAGGAAAACCAACACATGACTAATATGGAGAAGAGTAAATGAGGCAAGTTTGATTTCAATTGGCTTGGACTCTACATCATTACCCATAAGTATGGATCAAGGGATTATCATTTGTGCTCTTTCTAAGGAAAGCCAAAACCTAAGCCCCTCAACACTTCATATTTGCATCCATTTTTTTGTCAAATAAGGATCAAACTCACTCTTTTTGTCTAACTTAAGCTCATCTCTTGATCATGAGATTTTAACCTTCACCCATATTTCTCCTCTCCTTGTGAGGACAATTGATTACAACATAAAACCATGTGATTAACCATCATGTTCATAGCCTAATCCTAAATGTGGGTACCACAGCTCTACCCTTAGCATGGTTATCATGGATACTTTTTGTCTCTGACAAGATGGAATCCCATGGTCATTGTCTCTCAAAAACCACACCTTTTCATATCATTAACCTTATTGTGTTAAAATTTTACCTTCATAAAGGTAAACCTCTAAACCTAATTAGACTTGTCCATATCTAAAAACATTGCATCTAGAAACAATTTGGATACCAAAATACTACTTGGGTCAATATATTAAGCATTGTAATCTATTCCCTCAAAGGATAACTACCCAAAAACAAAATACAAATGTCCAAATATAAGGTAGACTGGTCCCTTAAAGGACAACTATCAAGAGCATTAAACAAATCCAATAATCTTAGACCACTCCCTTGAAAGATGGCTAGGTTAACTTTGTCAAAAGTAAAGAATTTTTTTGGAAGATTCCCACATCGATTAACTTCCCATATACAACAATAAAGTAAAAGACCGACTATCACAATAAAATCTAAATCCGTAATCAATTCTCAAGCAACATAATAAGTTGGAAGCTGCAATCAGCTTTCACATGTAGACTTCCCGTATTGATCAGTCTACATATAACATACGATATGAACTTGTCTATTACCATTCTTAGGCCACCTATAGAAGGGGAAAACTAATTCACATGAGGTTATCATACATATCACCCATTACCCTTCACACCACCAATCATCCATCTTCCCTTTAGACTATCTGTAAATTAGGGGATTTAGAGCTTAATCGACACCCTATGATCAAGAAACCTTTTTTTATCAACTCACAACTGCTCATACACAATGTTTGAAGTGCTTATATTCATTAAGCTAATCCCAATTTGGGTCTATTTTTAGTCCTTTTCAAAAACAAAACATCATGCCCTATTATTATCTTAATGTGCTTGGTTGATGTTTTCATCATGACTTTTACCATCTAGTGTTGTAACAAAAATAATCATTCTTATTACATTAAGTGAGATTATAACAACCATAACCATACCAATCATAACCATAACCATAATGTTCATAAGTATCCACAAAACCTTAAGCATGATAACATTCAACCAATGACACGTTTTGTACATGTTTACATCAAACCATATAATATTTTATTTAGGGTTTGAGGAGTCACATGACACATACAAAGTTATCAGACTATCCACACTTCATCTAAGGCCCCTATATACATTATTTTCCTACCTAAGCACTAGGCTAATTGTTTGATGACTCTAGGTATTTGATCAACCATCCTTCTACTTGATTGTTCCCTAAACTAACATCCATACCATTCCCTATCTCAATAATTGCTAAAGGGTGTACTCTATTCTCCTCTTCCACATTCATCCCCATAAGATGAGAATCATATTCTAATCTTAGTCTTTCACCCTACTTTCCTATCACAACCATTACATCCCTTTGATCTAGTTATTCTGATTGCATAGGTACTACCAATTATTGCCTTAGTGCACATCCCCTTGGATAGTGAGGGTTCCCTCCATAGATAGGTTGATGGTCATGTTCTCAAATCCTATATCTTATGCAATGAAATTCTTAATTTATTCATTGCTATAGAGGTATGAGTTTAGGCTCAATCTCATGACATGGGTGCCTTTCCTCTTTTTGTTGATCTAATAGTACTTCCATTATCACCATTACATGTTAAAATATATAGTAGATCTCAACATTCACCATATTAATTATTTTGGGTCATGGGGGTTACTGATTATCTCCACCATTATTCTCATTGTTCACCATCTTCAAATTTATGTAGTTATCTACACTCTCTATAACATGCAAAACCAAATAACTCAATGATAAACACTCATCCTTATCATGATTCTTTAAATAGAATACCTGACCATTCTTCCTCATCGACATGATTCTCAATTCCACTAATGGGGAAGGTCATATGATGTCATTGATTCCCTTGAATAGTCTTCCCATTTGAAATGGTCATGTCTATTTACCTTTTCATATAGACATGTCACCCTTAATCTGATTGGTCATCTTGTTAAAGCCATTATACACCATCATGATATCTTTTTGTTGCCCTTATCATCCGATCTACATCTGAGGTCTTTCCTTGATTTGTCATCTTGTGATCCTTGTGGGCCTAGTGGTTATTTGTATCATTTTCACCTTTAGCCTAGTTGACATAAATTAAATTCCAACCATGGGCCATTATAATGATCATGCCTCCAAAACTACCACTATTTCTCATAATAATAGATTCTAAATCCTTTTTTCTATAAAAACTCTTCCATCAGAGGTAGGCCATCATGAATTCACAACAATACAATCACATTCCTATCTCATCTACCCTCCTATTACTACTAGCCCATTTGCATAGGCTTTGAATGTCAGACCCTAACCATTAGTAGTGCCTACTTGAATATGGCAATCTTTTCTTTTGTGCCAGCTAAAAGTTTATCCATAGTAAGGGAATGATCATCTTCTCCAATTTTATAACTAATCTCCTAGGCCACATATATTCTTGTTGGTTAGGCCCAACCTAGAGAAACCAATAATTCATTGGTTCTGAGGTACTAGGATAGAGGATACAAACATGGACACCTTTTGTCTAGCTTACCCATGCAACTCTTAGGTCATGCATGGTCCATCCTTTATCACTCACCACACTGCCAATTTTTTACCTTATATAATCTACTTAGTTGTCAAAGAAATTATTTATAGGTAATAACTTCACTATTACCCTTAAAACTTGACTCATAGCAGTGATGAACCTTGGCCAAAGTGACTATGTAGATCCTAATAGAAGCCCCTTTCCTAAAACTCAGCTCATAATGGTAGACACTATCTCTAGGATTATACCCTCACACAATTTTAGAAGGTACAACCTCCTCATAAAGTCATCTCTTCTTTATATTAGCTCCATTTAATGTCATTTATGGTGCTTAGTATTGTGTTCCCTTCTTATTTATCCTACCTTACCCATCTATGTCTCTCATCCTACTAAATGTGGGATCATTATGGTAACTATTCACCAATCTACACCATGCACTTTCATCGTTACCTTCACCAAAACCCAAAACCTCTATTTTATACAACCTTCTCCATCAGCCTAAACCAACCCATGTGGTCCATTAAATTGGGGCAACCAATTTGAGCATCATTTTCCAACCCTAGTTGAACTACATTGTCTTGATGTCCATTGACTATATAGGCACTATTTGACTTATAGGGGTAGTTCAACCACTAAAAACTAATTACCCTCCCCTTTTTCTTCTCATTAATTTCCATTTCTAATAACACCCTCATGTTTAGGGTATCCTATATTAGGAATTTTTTTGATTTTTCCTAATATATTTGTACTTTAACATCACCTAATAATTCCTCTTTATTTTTCCCTCATTACTAGGAAAACTACATTGGTCTGAGGTCTTTTTGGACTATGTAAGTAGTGCTCAGTTACTAAGGTCAGCTCGAACCTATCCTTTATTTTGTTTTCCCTTCCCACCTAAAATCTCTTCCTTCACTTCTCTACCTATCTCCTCACCACCTCCCTCCATTCAACTTGTCAATCTCTTTTAACCACTTTTCCAACTTATCTATCTCTTTTTTCATAAGGATTGATAACCTTTCTCATTGGCCCCCCTTATCTCCCATAAAGCCACCACCTACTCTACTTCATTGGCCTCACCATCAGCTTTTCTTGTGCATGCTTCACAACTCACTTCCCCACCCACCTTTCACATTTTTTTAATCTCTCTTTCCCCTTATTACCAACCTTAACATTTACCCCCGTTGCCTTATTTCTCCATCCTCATCATCTTCCCTCACCCTTGACTATTTGTTATACCCTCTTTATCACTCTCTTTTCCTCACCAATTCCACATCATCTTGTTCCCTTGCACATCAAGGGACACTTTTACCTTTTTCTCTTCTTTGCTACCACCTTCTTACTTCTCTTCCATTGGTTCTAAACCACATTTATTACAATTCTCAATTCTTGTTTTCCTCTTTCCCATATTTTCAATCTGGCATGCTTTCTATTTCTTCTGTTTCTTCTAGCATCTCATTTTTTTCTTACGTGTGCCACCACTCTATGTCAATTTGACACTCTTACCACCTTTTCCATTTTTTCCTCCACAACTAGCTTCTAACTGGGTCTTTATCCTTTGAGAATCCTTCTATAATTTCCCTTTTCTTCTTATCTCTTCTTGCTTTTTGGACTTTACATTCCCATTTTCCTCTTTTCATCTTAGTACTCACTTATCTTTTACATCTATGTGAGTGTTCATGATTTATATCCCCAATTCATTCTTCTTATCATCCCTAATCTTCATCCCTTATTTTAATCTCATTCCCTTTCATTGTGTTCCCCTATTTCTTCACTACCTCATTACCTCTTCAGCTTGTCAATCTCTTCTAATCACCCATTTAACTTGTTAGTCTCTTCTAACAAGCTGATTGATGCCTACCTTATCTCTTCACCTTCTTGTCCACCCATCCTTTGATTCCCCTCATTATTCTTAACCACTTTCCCATTTTCCATCCCATTCTCATCTCCAAAATCACCATCTATTTTGCTTCATTATTCCTCTCCTTGCCTATCATCATCCATGCTTACTTGGTCAAGATAACACCTAATTCTTCACTCTGTTGTCATCCTTTTTATGTCCTCATTTCACTCTTTTTCCCTCTTGTTTCCTTTTCTTGCATTTATTTCCTTGTTTTTCATTTTCATCACCAAACTATTTTCTCCTTGGTTTTTTTAGACTTATTTTTAAACCTTTCATGGTCATCCATATTTCTCATCCTCCCATTACCCTTCATGATTGTTACACTTTTCTCCCCATACTTTTCAATTCTCCAATCTATCATTCTTTAGTGTATCCCTCCCCCCATCTTTTACCTTTTATTTTTCTTCTCTTTTCTCTATTTGATTTCATATTTTTCATCTCCCCTGATGACATTCCTTGTTATTCCCAACCTTTTTTTTCCTCTTATATGTCCATGCCTGGATGCTTCCATCCTTCTCCAACTTCATCTTTATCTATGACCTCATTATTTTCTCTACCTATCTCTTCATCCATCTCTTGGTCCACCTTCACCTCATCCCTTGTTGGATATACCTTATTTTCTCCCATTTAACCTCTAGCTCCTTAGAGTGTGGTCACCAATTATACCAATTTTACGTAAATCTCTTTGTCTACTTCCTCATGTCCTCCACACCCTTGCTTTACTACACAAACTCTAGTTAGGTTCTTTACTTTAGGTGCATCCCTTTATTCCTTTAATGATTTTTCATGTTGACCCTAGATCTTTTTTTTCCCTCTTTAGCTACTCCCTTCACCTTGCCTATCATCTTTTTACCATTTAAATCTTCTACCCATTTTACTCTTATATGATCAAAACATGCTACAACCTAAAAGGTCTTCCATTTGACTTTGGTTTACTGTGAGATATATACCGATCTTATAACTCTATAACATAATTGGCTAGGGCCATAGGCTCATATGACTAACAAGTGAGCTTGAGCATCATTAAGCCATCGAGATGAATATTCCTTCCTCACCCCTCTGGTCTTGCCTATTTCAAACCCTTTTTACTTTTACCTTCAAAGATATTAGAATCAAAACTAAAACCACCTTCAATTGGAAGATTTAGGGTACTTACATGTGGATGCTAGCTATACCCTCTCTTGTGACCTACCTCCCAACCAATAATTTCCCTTGATTCTCCCTATCTGGCCTACATCTTCCTATGCACTATAATAGCCCTACTCTTTAATCACATTCCACCCATAAACTATTATAGGAGTCCCATCTTCCACCAAATTATTTATTTCATTGATCTCTTTTAGATCTATTTCTCCACATTCCTTTTGAACTCCCTAATCTGTCTATCTTCATACATTCTTCTTCTATTTTTCCTCTCAAATTTCCATTATATAATTTATTTTCCTTCCTATATTAACTTTCTCCCTCATTTAATTAATATTATTATTCACCTCACTCCATATTCCAAAACCCCTCAAAGTCTTTTCTTGAATTCCCTCAAAACTTAATGCTTACTTATTTTGGGGCCCCACTTGCTCCAGGGTCAAGGGTTTGAATCTTTACCACTTCTCATTTACCCACTCTACTACTTTACTTCCCTAAATAATTGAATAATACCCTTCCATAGCCTATTAATGACATTATTATGGAGTGTGCATAATGTCAGCTTAATTGGATGGTGATGAAAGAACCCTTCAAGTCACCAGGGTGATTAGAGTAGTGCCAATGTTTTTAAAGCCTAGTAAAACATATTTCTCCTTTTTTTTTCTAACAAATGATGGCCATAATTTCATGCTTGAACCTACTTATCCATAGATACATATTAATTTTACATAGTTGAAGAAATCATCTAATTTCCTCCTAGGTAATTTCATCCACCGTTTCTACCAAACCAATCAACAAACTATTTGATATCCATATTTTCCACCCTTTAGAGCTTCCCTTTCTCCAACATCCTTCAATCAGACCTAACTACATGATACATCAAATTGGGGAAACCAAGTTAACCAACACTCCCCACCTTAGAAGAACTACATGAGGCCTAAAGTTCATTTTGGACATTATATCCATAAAACTATGTAGACAATGTCCACTTGACTAATGCATATGGAGTCCTCTTGGCCATCCCATTCCAACTAACCAATCCACTTGCCCACATTTACCTTGATGTTGGCCATTTTTGACCTGACCTTTTCACATGTTTTACAATGACCTTGCCTTGGTCCTTTCGATTGCCTAAATACATATACCATATTGCACTTTTTATTCCCCACATCATGTGTAACCATATCATTTATATTATTCTATAGGAACACTTCGTACCATGAATACTTGTGAACAAAACTAACCTTGTCTAGATGACATGATAATCTAAATCTAATCAACTATGACTAATGTTATAGACCAGTTACCTTGTCATATGTCCATCTAGAACCTGAGCCTCTTTTTATAAACATTGGTAGCTTTAGTCTTTACACAATATTGACTATCATGCTTAGTTGAATTTTATGAACCCATTGGCATTTCACATGCCCAACTACCTTGTGGCACCACCTGGTGTCTTCCCACCAACTACTTATCAAAATTGTACCTAATTCAACCTTTCCTCATCAAATCTTAGTTTGAGGGGGAACACATCCTCCCATACATGGAGCACCTTGACCTTTGACCAAGTGATTCATTTTTATTTTATAGCTTGTTAATTCAAATCCACATAATAAAAAGGGGCAAAATGTAAACACTAAAAAACTACACACTTACAATTTTTGATGACTAAATGCTTCAAGACACCCTAAAGACCCCCTAAACATTATTAACCCTTAACCCACCCCTCTTAATGTAACCAAATCATTATTTTACTATTCACATAAAATTATTCAAAAATACTATTCAAAAGTACTATTCACTATCACTACTCACTATGGGACCCACTTTCACTATTCATGATGACATGACATGTGACATGGCAAGTGACATGAAAGGTGATTTGGGAGGTGATATGGTAAGTGACATGGCTTAAAAGTGAGGTGGATTGATGTGGGACATCATACCCCACCTAGGACACTTTCCCAAGGTGCTAATGACCTCATTATAATCATCACAAGTGTCCCCCATTGAAATATAGTGAATTTCCCTTTAAAGGGACATCATTCAACATGTATTTTTCTTTCACACATGAAATTGGCCTTCAAAATGAGATACCTACCTCTTTAGTGCTTTAAAAAAGACAAAGGGCACCCATTTTTGAATTTTTAACCCAAATGGGAGACCCATGATCAAGGTGTGAATCTCACCACCCTCAAATTTTGACTCATTCATGCAACCACATGGAAAATTGTGTCACATTTTGTGTGACATATATTTAAGTGCTTGGATGAAGACAAGAAAGGGTGGTGAAAAGTCTTTGGCCTCATTTAGACCCATGTGCATGATTCCCATTCAAAATTGGATTTACGTACAAGGTGAGAGACACACCAACCCAATGGGAGACCCACAATCAAGGTGGGAATCCCACCACTCTCATATTTTGACTCATTCATGTACCCACATAGAAAATAGATCCACATTTTGTGTGCCATATCTTTAAGTGCTTGGATGAAGACAAGAAAGGGTGGTAAAAGGTTTTTGTCCTCATTTAGACCCATGTGCATGATTCCCATTCAAAATTGGATTCATGTGCAAGGTAAGAGACACACCAACCAAAATAGAAGACCCATAATCAAGGTGGGGTGATCCCACAAACATCATATTTTGACTCATTCATGAACCACATGGAAAATGGCACCATGCTTCTACTATTCCCTCTTTTGGCATGATTATTCACAATAAATGCTATAAATACCCCCTCTCCTTCAACAAGGTTATGTTGGAAGTCAGTATTTAGTTATTAACATATTGTTTCAGGTATTTGAGTGAGGTCATAATTTTGGAGGTCATCTACATCTTGGAGGAAAATAATTCAAAGTAACGAAGCTATACCAAAATTGCCTCAAGACATCATCAACAACATCATCATTAACAACAACATTCTTCTTCAAGCTTGGAAGGTAACATTTGATTTTGTTTCTTCAATTTAATTTTATCATCCCTTTAGATTTTTAATCTCTTCATCTTAACTTATCCATTTTATCCCTTTGTCATTTCATTATCTTAATCCATTTTCTCCATTGTCATATTTTATCCGTTCACACCTTTGCCACTTTTACCCTCCTTATCCTCTTCCCTTTTTACCATCTTAACTACTTACCTTCTTACCTCATCAACCATTCACCAATTTATCACATTTGAAGATTTACCTTTTTATTACCTTAACCATTTATCAACCAACCAAACCTCATATTTTGACTCATTCATGCACCACTGGAAAATGGTGCCATACTTCTATTATTCCCTCTTTTGGCATGATTCTTCACAATAAGTTCCATAAATACCCCCATTTCCTTTACCCAAGGTTAAGTTCAAAGTTAGAAGTTAGTATTTGGTTATTAACATATTGTTTTAGTTATTTTAAGGAGTTCATCATTTTGGAGGTCATCCACCTCTTGGAGGAAAATAATTCAAAGCAATGAATCTCTACTGAAATTGCCTCAAGACATCCCAACAACATCATTAATAACAACATTCTTCTTCAAGCTTGGAAGGTAACATTTGATTTGATTTATTCAATTTCATTTTATCATCCCCTTGTATATTTAATGTCTTCATCCCCACTTATCTCTTTTATCCCTTTGTCATTTCATTATCTCAATCCATTTGCTCCCTTGCCATTTTTTATCCATTCACACCTTTGCCACTTTTACCCTCCTTATCCTCTTCCCTTTTTTCCATCTTAACTACTTACCTTCGTACCTCATCAACCATTCACCAATTTATCCCATTTGAAGCTTTAAATTTTTATTATCTTAACCATTTATCAACCAAAAAAACCTCATCTTTTTACTCATTCATGCACCATATGGAAAATAGTGCCATACTTCTCCTATTCCCTCTTTTGGCATGATTCTTCACAACAAATGCTATAAATACCCCCCTCTTCTTATTTGGTTATTAACATATTATTTTAGGTCTTTGAAGGAGGTCATCATTTTGGAGGTAATCTAAATCTTGGAGGAAAAGAATTTAAAGTAATGAAGCTCTACCAAAATTGCCTCAAGATATCTTCAATAACATCATCATCATCAACAACAACAACATTCTTATTCAAGCTTGGAAGGTAACATTTGATTTTGTTTATTCAATTTAATTATATCATACCCTTAGATTTTTAATCTATTCATCCCAAATTATCCATTTTCTCCCTTTATCATTTCATTATCTCAATCCATTTTCTCCCTTGCCATCTTTTATCCATTCACACCTTTGCCACTTTTACCCTCCTTATCCTCTTCTCCTTTTACCTTCTTAACTACTTACCTTCTTACCTAGTCAAAAATTAACCCATTTATCCTATTTTAAAATTTAATTTATTATTACCTTAACCATTTATCAAAAAACCAAACCACCTTTCTTTAATCCCTTGTTAAATTTCAAAACCAAAGCCATAGCCTTGTCTTGACTAATTTTCAGCATTAGTTGCTCTATTTAGTCATTTTTTTAAAAGCAATTAACTTTATTGTCTTAATTAATTAATTTATTTTTATTTACTAATTTTTTATTTTAAATTTAATTGTATTACCTTTTTATTAACAAACTTAAGTGTTAAAATCAGGTGGATTGATAGCCTCCTAGAAAGCTTTCACTTCTAGGATCTAGCTCACACTAGGCAATCCACCCAACTAATTATCTAACCAACAAGTTTTTTGGTAGTGATTTATTATTTCAGGTCATTATTATCTTGCCAAAGAGGATTTATCACAAAGTCTAGATTAAACATGCACACATTCAATAGGTATTCTTCTACATACCGTTCTTAACTAGTTTCTTCTTTTCACACTTAAGAAAAAATGAAAATTAGATAGAAATAGTCATGCAAACATAATTTAAATTTATGTGAATGTATTTAATGGCAAAATATATTTTAAAATTAAGACATATCAAAAAACCATTAGATCCTAAATTTGACTATTGTGCGAACATCAATAACGGTCATGTGATCATCATTTGATAGGAGTATAGACATCAAATTTGATCTCGTGTAGTATCCATTAGATTTCAAATAGTGGGTCTCAACATATATAATGGTCCATGTTACATCAAAAATTATGATCTAATAGTGCATGATCAAGTTAAAATGTCAAAGAGCTTAAAGGCCACCACATGGTGTAAACTTAGGAGTAGGTAGACTGATAGTAGATCTTGAGTACAAACACAAGACTACCAAGTGGCATCATCTTAGATAAGGTTGAAAAGTCAAGGGCAGGATTGATGGCTCTCACTCAATCATAATGATCAATATTAATGGTGTGTAGATGAGTCAAAATGTTAATAATTCAAGTTAGGTTGATAGCTAATAAGCAAAGGGTGAGCCTGGGACATTTTGATGAAAGTCAATAGGGCATTCTTAGATGCAAGTAAGGTAAAGATGAAGAAACCTAGCTTGAGATCTCCAAGCTAAACTATATAGACATTATAAGATTTAACACTACCATTAAGGCTAATTACGAATCTCTAGTTCATAAATTTTTATCAGGCAGGGTTATTTCTATAATTATGTTCACCATTTTAAAGAAAGATTTGTGTATAAGGTAAACTCTTGGTTCTTACAAAGATAAATTAGGTCTTTTAGACCTTTTTAGATCTATAAAAAGGGTTATATGGTCTATAGGTCTATATTAGTATGGAATCTATTAAAAAACCAATAATCTTAGATTG
Source organism: Torreya grandis (assembly GCA_037957365.1). Classification (NCBI taxonomy): domain Eukaryota; kingdom Viridiplantae; phylum Streptophyta; class Pinopsida; order Cupressales; family Taxaceae; genus Torreya; species Torreya grandis. Next base: position 355,144 of record JARHVA010007132.1, read on the forward strand.
GTTTTCTATCTATAGGATGGACTTATGATCCAAACAAGAAAATGGAACATATATGTGTTTAATGCAAAGGGTCCCATCTATCAACATGGTTCCATCATCTACAAAGATGGTAATAACTACCATTCATGGCATGACACTATCCGTTTTAAGATTTGATCCTCATGAACATGTCAAGTGGGCTTAGGGTCCCAAGGTGGTGAACTGGTAGTTAGAGAAGTAGTTAAAGCCATTGATTCCACTCAAACAAATTTTATCATCACATAGAATAAACCCTTATCTTCTAGTAGGATCTCTTAGCCAATGAAAGGAGATCAAGGACTATTGGGATAAAATATGTCAATTTTTTGATCAAGACATGTATTTAGAAAGTAATTAAGGAATTACCACCTCACTTCTTGATCATGATGACTCTTTCTCCACTCTCCAATGCATTGTTCCAATCTCTGTCTCTTTCTACTATATATAGAGGCTTTTTAGCTAAACAATGTATCCCTCTGTATCCTCTCAGTAGCCCTCTACCCCCTCTCTTAGGCATGACTAAACTCTACCAAGATGGAGTTATAACCTCTTGAGATGAATACAAGACTATTTTTTAGATTTCATTATTTTGGTATAGTGTGTACATGTCAATTGATTTGTATATGTGTCAGAGCTTTTCTCCCTTATCAAGTCTTGATCTCACCTAGTTACTAGTTCATCTTGTTATATAGGTCATGTTTAGTGTATTGTATCTTTTAATTAAATCAAAATATATGGATACTGTGATTGTTTAGTGTCTTTCATTAGACCTCTCCATCATTTTCCTCAACTTATGATCATTTGGTGAACCTCTTCATGAAACATTGATCTATGATAGATATTTGGAATCCTAGATCATGTCTTTTGCTTATTTCATTAGTGTTTAAGAGTCAAATAGAGTGGATCAACCATAATTTAGGTGCATCACCATTGTCAGCTTAGGTTTCCCTTTCATGTTCTTTATTTCTCCCTTTTCCTTGGTTAGTAATAGGTTTTAGTAGTGTAAATGAGCTAAAATGATGCATCAGAGGAGCTAGCCTCATTAAAAATCCTAGAGGTCTGACCTCATTATAGGATACTCATAGCCTTGGGTTAGTCCATTGTAATCTAGTTTTAGAAGTAAAACCTAAAAATTCTTGTTTCCATCTAGTGTGAAATCTAGATCTCCAACAATTTTGGCATGCCCAGTGGGACAAGGTCTAAAAGAGTGGGAAGATCTTGGTGTGTCTTTCCTCTGATAAAATTTTGAAAAAAATCAAGTTAGCACCAATGGTGACTCTGAATCAAATATTTTGTTTATGAGTAGACCATGTATGTTTCATTAGAGATTTTCATCAACTTTTACATCTTATTTGACATATAAGGTTAATATGGACAACTATGGTGAATATCCCTATTATCTACCTCCTTATCAGTAGTCTCAATTTGGTCTTCATTGTTAGGACTTGTTCCAAAGTCTTAACATTAGGTTAGATTTTTGGTAGGTAATAAATAATTATTGTAAATGGGGCATGCATCTTTTAGTAAAGACACCCCCATAAAATAAACTTAGTTTAATTATTAAGTAGTTTTAATGTTTTATATATATTAATTAGAATTACTTTACGGGTTGTTTTCCCGTATTTAGTTGGTTATAGGATTAGTTGTTTTTACCGGTCATTGGTAAAAACTATATAAATCCATGTTTGCATTGTAAAAGGGTTAACAGAGTAAAGGCACCCTTATGTACTTGTTTTTTTGAAATTAATAAAATACTTGTGCACTCGCACTAAGTGGGGACAAGGTTCAACCTATTTTTGGTTCTAGAGTTATTAGTGGTATCAGAGCATGGTTATTTTGGAAGCTTGGTGAATTCGAAGGAGCAAGGTGAAAAATCAATTCACGTGATATCTTTTGGCATGAAATAAGGTATGCCATATAAAATGATTTTTTTTATTGGTTTAAATGTTTGAAAAATTATTAAATTATTTTAATTTTTCAAATATTATTCACATTTAAACCTGTATTTTCCATATACCACAGTCTGGTCTGTTTGATCATTTGATACTCCATTGTCCTGTGTTCAATCTCCTCATCTAGCATAAAAATGAATTTTTAGCATTTTAATGTGATTAAATTCATTGTTTTTTGGCCAAAACTAGATTTGTACGGCCTATTTATTTGAGAAAAACATTTGAAAGTTTTCATTCATGGCTGCCATTGTGATTTGGATTCATTTTAGCTCTTTTTAAATCCAAAACATCTGTAAATCTTGATCAAATGGCATTAAAACCTCTATTTTTTCATTTTAAATGAAAAATCTATGTTTTACGGCCTGTTGTATGGCCTTCCAATGCCCAAGCTTCATTTTCAACTCATTCCCTACAAAAAATACTTTAAAAATCTACCAAAACTCAGAAAAACAATTTTATCCTCCTTGTATGGATTTGTACGGCCTGTAGGAAGGAGAGAAGGTGCAGGAAAACATCCAGGAGCAGCCATGGCATCCCAGGGAAGAATGGCGTAGTATAAAATTTAGAAATTTATTTTTTGATGTTTCTAAAGTTTTTATCAAATATTTGCTGTGACTGGGTCCCATGGGAGAAGATTGAAAGAGAGGTTGTAAACAAAGGGAAAAATTTGAATTTATTTACTCATATGTATTTTTTTTTAATTTTCCCTCATACACAAAATCTAGAATAAGTAGAAATTTATGAGTGTAATGTTCTGCAAATGCTCTTAGAGCAATTGGTTAAGCTTATTTTGTTAGAAGCTTGCAAGGGAAGAGGTCAAGGGTTCAAATCCCTTCTTTTTGGAAAAAGTCATTTTCGCTTTGGAATATGCTTTTTTTGAAAAAGGAATATTCTCTTTTTTAAATCAGAATATTGTAAAACACATACTTATTGTATTGTGTTATTTAATTTTTTGAAAAAGGGGCAGAATTCAATCATATTTATTTTGCATTGTTGTGGTGAGACAAGTGTGTAATTGGTGGAATAAGGTTTTAATTTGGTGAAATAAGGGTGTAATCATTGATTTTTGGTGAGGTTAAGTGCAAAACCCATCAAAAATACTTGTTTTTTTTCTTTTACACTCTACGCGGAGGTTAAGTGCAAAACCCCATAGAAGCAATGTCTTGTGTAGTGAGTGTGATATTTGTTTAATTTCTTTTGAATTTTGTCACACGTTTCTCTACTACACTTGCTTTCATTTCAAAATGCCAAAAATTCAAAATTTGCTTTCAAATGGTGATAGATTAACAATTTCCAATTATTCAGATTGGAAATGATTGATGGAGGCTTCACTAGTGTTTAATGAATTATGGGATATTGTTAAGAATGAAAATCCCACATTGCCAACAGAGCAGGCTAAATTAGATATTTTCAATTTGCATGATTCTAAGGCCTTATCTCTTATTAAATTTTGTTGTACTCGTGATACGTATATTCATATTGAAAATACTCCTCATAGTTATACTACATGGCAAACATTGTTAGATTTGTATGATAAGAAACCTAAGCATAAGAAGATAGATATTCATATGCATTTATTTACTTTGTCATTATATGAAGATGGAGATATGGGAGAATATATGTCTAAATTAAAAAATATCACTACTGAGTACACTAAGGCTGGTTTTGGAAAATTAGATGATGACCTCATAGTTATTGCTACTTTGAAAGGACTACCAGGGTCTTATAGGAATTTTGTTGAAATGCTACATGTATTTGACAAGATCACAGGCATCACCTTTGATAAGTTAGCTAAGTTTCTCATCCAACACGACCTCTCTCTACCCAAGAAATCCAAGAAAATCGAAGAAGCCCATGTTTTAGAGTCAAATCCTAGTTCATCTTCATCTGGGCATCAAAACAATAGAGGAAATAGTTATAGAGGGGGTTGAGGTTACAGAGGAGGTAGATATCAAAATAGAGGTAGGGGTCATTTAAATAATCAACAATCTAATCAATCACATTAACATGAAACAAGTGATCGAGGACATGGTCACAATTCATATAGGGGAAGAAGTCGAGGTAGATCAGATATTCAATGTCATATATGTGAAAAATTTGGTCACATTGCCTCACAATGTAGGATTCCTTTTGATAAAATTTAGAGGCCACAAAAAGTGACTAAGACTAACTCTGCTTAGTATGCCAATCATGACTATGATGAATCTAGTAATGTTGCCCATGAATTTGCATTCACTACTTTGGGGCACATTGATTATATTGAATATGAGGCTAGAGATGAGCTCATAAATGTATGGGTTTTAGACACAAGAGCAACCAAACACATGACATTTAGGAGATATTTTTTTTGGTCTTATAAGGAAGCTTCTCTCTCTCTAGTTTCCTTAGCAGATAAGTCTATGCATACACCACTAGGACTTGGTTCTATTTGAATTCTTCTTCCTAATGGGTCTATAAAATACTTGGAGGATGTTTGGTATGTTCCCACATTGAAGAAACACTTACTTTCTTTGGTAACTATTCTAAAGAAAGGTCATCAAATTGTACTTGAAAATGGGCTCATTTACATCAATTCAGTGAAGGATGATTATAAAACTATGTATACAAGATATGAAGATGGAAACTTGGTTAGATTGCATTGTAAGGTGCTTCCTCCCAATATAGAACTTGCAGTAGTTATTGACACAGGTACAGGTACTATGTCTACATAGAAGTTATGGCATCTCCGCTATGGACATTTGAATATCCATTCTTTAGTGGATTTGCAGAGATATGGTATGGTGAATAGTGTTGGGTGAATATTTTGTCATCAACTAATTGATGACAAAATGGGTATATCAACCACAACATAGGGAGATTCACACCACAAAAAGTATGGGTTTACCAGATCTGAATGAAGTAAATCTCTCCTCTCATCAAGGGAAGGTTCCCTATAAATATTAATGTGCTATATGTATATATATAATTAAGCAGAAAATAACACATGAGGTGGTATAACAACATCTACCTCTCTTTTTTCAGAGGTAATGTACAAAGAATGAAAGCAGGGTATCTTGATCTTTAGCTAACAACATTCCTCTTCTTTCAAGAATGGTATTAAATGGGAAATAGAAGATCACCTGAAATAACAAAATTTGCAAGAAAAATTAAGCAAACACAAAGTCTTCCATAGCTTCCTTCACCGATCTGGAACAAACGTAACCGTAGAATAAAATGAAGCATAAAGTCTCCCCCTGAAACTACAAAAGATAACTGAATCTCAAAGATAAGAGTAGCTCAAAGTCAATCCTCTACCTTTAGAAACACTCTCAGATAATATAAACACACCCACTTTGCTTATTAAATCAGATAAACAAGAGATTATCAGGAAATAGAATATAAGAAACTATTTCCTAGACAACACAGATAACTTCAACACAAAGTCTAAAATAAACTTGTTTCTCATTCATTCAACAAAATATGATTTACAAGTTTGAGCACAAAGTCTCAAAATTTGCTTCAATTTTAGCAGAGTGTTTGCTCTCTATTTTTCCAAGATCCTTTACAAATGAGGTCTCCACTATATATAGGGAGAAAATCCTCAAAAACCAGAAAATAATAAAATACAAAAATATCTCAGTCAAAGATGACTCATCTTTGACTTTGAGATATTTTTCCAAAATATTTACGTGTAATTACACATTACAAAATTTCATGTGAAAATGTCCCAAAATAATTACAAAGTGCATTTTGAATAAAGCACGGAAGAACAACTTCAATCTTTATTTCCAGTCTTCTTCATGGTCTTCGACTTCTTCAGAGAAACTTCAGTAATCTGGAAGGACTTCTATTGAAAGGATGCCGATGAAGAGGGATCCTTTAGAGAAACTATAGCATGAAACATGATTGTGCAATCAGGGGAAGAAAGTAGCAAATTGGAAAAATTGTACATTTGATGGTCACTATCAGGGAAATGCACTTGAAAGGGATGAGACGTGAGCAGGTCAAAAAGTAGAAGAAAAGGGGAGCAGGTATGAAAGATGAAAAGAATGAAGATTTCTCTAGAGTTGGAGAAATGTGAGAAATAGATGCAGGGGTGACAAAAATTGCCGCACCTGCATGTTCCAGATGCAAGGGCAGCAAAAATTGCCACTCCTACATCTTCTAGATGTAGGGGCATCAAAAATCACCGCTCTTGCATGTTCCAGATGCAAGGGTGGAAAAAAATGTCGCTCCTGCATCTTTCAAATGTAGGGGCGGCAAAAATTCCCGCTCTTGCATCTTCCAAATATAGGGGCAGCAAAAATCGCCGCTCCTACATCTTTCAGATGTATGTTCTAGATACAGGGTCCAGATGCATGTTTCAGATGCAGAGGTGGCCAAAATTGCCACTCTTGCATGTGGAAAGGGAAAATGCGCTGATGACAAAAATTGCCACCCATGCATGAGAATAGAAGAAAAACACTAACTCTGAAAAAGCCAAATTTTGGTCTCCTATTCGCATCAAGACTGTAACAACTTTCACGTTTTGGGGAAAATGTAATGAAAAGACGTCATGAACTCTAAATCATGTCAATTGAGCAAGTACGAGAATGAGAAAAACCCATCTCAAAAATGGGCTTAGAGAGATGAAAGATGAAACAGACAGGTTTTATAGGGGGTTATTTCAAAATGAGTGCAGCTAGTTTTGGGAACAACATCTGGCTCCTATTGGGGAACTGCCTTCTATTGCAAAAAGAGATTGAAGGGAGAAGAATCTAGAATCTCCAGTGCCTTGAAGTGTGCCATTGGGCCATGGAGTCATGCTACTAAAAAAAAAGGCGACAAAAACAAAAATGAAAAGCACAAAAAAAAACCAAGGCTTTACAAATATACAAAAGTACAGGTGAATTTATTTGGTACTTCAAGAATTGAATTAATTTAAATGCTGCCCCTCAAGAGGTAGTGACAATGGTGTTCTATCCTAATAAACCAACAAGAGGCCATTTTCTCCCTAGAATTGATGATGTGTGAATGGAAACCTCCACCAAAAAACCAACTTCCTGTGCCTTCCCTTTTGTTTTCTCCTCTTGCCCCACAACAAGATTTGTCTTTTGACTCGAAAACCATGAATCTTTGTTTTCTTGGTAAAGAGTTCTTTTTTTTGATCATGATGCGCAACAACATGGTCAGCTACCATAATTATTTGCTGTTCTGATTCTATCCAACACCTGATTTGATTGTCCTCATTTGACACCCACCACTGATTAGCACTATCAGGCCCACTTGTCATTATTTTAGTTGAAATTTTTTTTTGGTTGGCCTTCTTAAGGGCTTTAACAGGCTCTTCATGAACCTCTTTTGTGGTCAAAAAATAATTACCCCTACCTGAGGACTCAAAAAAAATTTGAGCTATAGGGGCTGACATTTGGGTGACCATGTACTTTGCCTCTCTCTCAGGAAGCAACCTCTGTACCAAACCTTTCATAGGGATTTTTTCTTAGGACAAGTCCATGCTCAATTCTCCTCTGACATCCTTGCAGAAATTCCACCCAAGCAGGATGCCATAAGATGCTGGAACATCAGCCATTAAAATCATCATTTTTATCTGCTTTTCTGGAAAAGCCGTGAAGGCATATTGAGCATCTTTTATTTGGCCAAGGAGAGGGACTTGCTTATTTTCCATGGAGAAACACCTCCCATAAGTTTTGGTCAAAGTCAGGCCAAGAGAATCTGCCACCTTTGCGGGCATGACATTATCTGAGGCTCCAGAATCTATAATACAATTACTCAGTTTATAACCATTTATAAGTAAGGAAACATAGAAAGGTTTTATTTTCTCGGGAGCAACAGGAGGAATCACCACAATTTTATTCTAGGTGGATACATTCTTTGGGGGATCATGAGTTACCCTCAAAATTTCTTGTCCTGCAGGGGCGACTGTACCTTTTACACATTCCACCAACCTGTCCAACTGTTCAGGATGGGCTTGTAGAAATTCAAATTCAGACATTTGAATTTTAGTCTTTTTAACATGCTCAATTATGTCAAATGTCAAAATTGGACTAGGCACAGAGGATGGGAGTTTACTCTTTTGGTTTTTAGGAGGGGGAGAGCTGGTTTGTGAAGTTGAAGTAGAGGGTGTAGAGATGCTTAGGGTACGTACCTTTTCAATAGTCACCGGGTCCTTTGGTTAGAAGGGTAGAGTGGTTCCCCACTTGGCAATTGAAACTACCAGCCGAGGTTGCTCCTCTATCTTCTCTTTATCAGCTTGTCGAGCTGACTGATTTTGGGATTGGGTGAATATGGCATATGATCCCTCAGCTACATTCCCCTTGCTTTTGGGTTCATCTTGATAATTCAGGTAACCAATGACGAAGTCGCTAGCTAATTCTTCTTCCTACTCTCCAAAGATATTAGCATCATATTCTTGTTGGTCCAACTCAGGTTGGAAAGGGGAAGTGTGTTTCATTTCCAGATATCCAACCACTGAGTTGGTTGGAGGTGCTTCAATGGCGAGGTTCCTCTGTGGAGGAGGAAGATGATTTGGCTGCCCATGATTCCTAGCAACATTGCCTTGGTACACTTGATTCTAAAATGTCCTCCTTGGCATATCCTAATTAGGAGAAGTAGACATAACTTGGGCCATCTGTCTTCTGCGAGATAGCATTTCATTTGCTAACTTTTGTACCATAGAATCTGTAGTAGCTGTAGAAGAGCTTTTAGCAGATGAAGAGAATCTATTTTTACTTGGGTATTTTCTGATCCTACCTGTCAGGATAAGATCATCCTCAATCTTAGTAGCCAAACTTTGAGCCAAGGCTAGATCCATAAGGCCAGCTCACCTCAACAGGAAACTTACCTCAGGAAGCTGTGAATTGATAAAAAAACACTTGAGGTTTTTTGGTGTGGGTTGAGCCACAGTTGGAATTTGATTCCTCAACTTGTTGAATTTAGCTATGAAATCCCTCATGGGTTCCTGGGATTATTTTTTCAACTGTGTTAGCTGAGCCAACAAAGCATGTGCATCTTTAGCAGGTTTAAACCTAGCTTCAAATTTGGACTTGAGCGTATCCTAGTCTGTTACTGACCCGGCCTGCAGGTGATAAAACCAATCCACGACAGCTCCTTGCAAAGTTTCCACAAAAAGTCTAACTACTACATCCTTGAATTCCACGTCGATCATACCACATGCTATGGAGAAAGTGGCAATATGCTCATTGGGATGAACCTTTCCATCACCAAAAAACTTAAGAATTTTTTTCTAGAACTACGAGGTAGTTCATGCAGAGGTGCAGTCAAGTTGAGAGGACCAAAGGAATTACCCCACGGGCCTTGAGCCATTATGTTAGGATGATTAAATGGTGGGATAACAAATCTTGGTGGGGTATTGATAGGCAAGGCGTGATTGATGACAGAAAAAGATGCTCTTCCGTCTGTCGATGACCTGATAAAGTTAGGAGGGAAACTCTTAGAACGTTGGAGGAAAGGTGACAGGGGAAAGAGATCAAAGTTACTTTGCTACGCCAACTCAAACACGGGGTCAAGAACACCCTTAGCTCTCTGGATTCTAGTGTAGCATGGAGTTGCCAGATTTTAAATGAAAAAGGGCCAAAATTGCTTCAAGTTGAAGCTTGAGGCTTCAAAATGCACGTTCTTCCTAGCGGCTCTAGTTTTCCAGACCAGATAATGTAACAAAGGTGGAGGGAGATGGTAAGGCTATACTGATAATGGGTAAGACATGGAATGGAGTCACCAAACTATGTAATGGATAAGGGTAGGGACTGATTCAATCTGAAACTTGAGGTTTCAGGCTGCACATCTGAGGTCCCCAGTGGAGTCACCAAAAAACTGTTGGGTGAATATTTTGTCGTCAACTAACTGATGACAAAATGGGTATATCAACCACATCATAGGGAGATTCACACCAGGAAAAGTATGGGTTTACCAGATCTAAATGAAGCAAATATCTCCTCTCATCAAGGGGAGGTTCCCTATAAATATTCATGCACTATATGTATATATATAATTAAGTAGAAAATAACACATGAGGTGGTATAACAACATCTGCCTCTCTTTTTTTAGAGGTAATGTACAAAGAAGGAAAGTAGGATATCTTGATCCTTAGCTAATAATATTACTCTTCTTTCAAGAATGGTATTAAATAGGAAACAAAAGATCACTTGAAGTAACAAAATTTGCAAGAACAATTATGCAAGCACAAAGTCTTCCGTAGCTTCCTTCACTGATCTGAAACAAACATAACCGTAGAATAAAATGAAGCACAAAGTCTCTGCCTAAAACTACAAAATATAATCGAATCTCAAAGATAAGAGTAGCTCAAAGTCTATCCTCTAACTTTAGAAATGCTCTCAAATAATATAAACACACCCACTTTGCTTATTAAATCAGATAAACAAGAGATTATCAGGAAAGAGAATATAAGAAACTATTTCCTAGACAACACAGATAACTTCAACACAAAGTCTAAAATAAACTTGTTTCTCATTCATTCAACAAAATATGATTTACAAGTTTGAGCACAAAGTCTCAAAATTTGCTTCAATTTTAGCAGAGTGTTTGCTCTCTATTTTTCCAAGATCCTTTACAAATGAGGTCTCCACTATATATAGGGAGAAAATCCTCAAAAACCAAAAAATAATAAAATACAAAAATATCTCAGTCAAAGATGACTCATCTTTGACTTTGAGATATTTTTCCAAAATATTTACGTGTAATTACACATTACAAAATTTCATGTGAAAATGTCCCAAAATAATTACAAAGTGCATTTTGAATAAAACACGAAAGAACAGCTTCAATATTTATTTTCAGCCTTCTTCATGGTCTTCGACTTCTTCAGAGAAACTTCAGTAATCTGGAAGGACTTCTGTTGAAAGGAGACTGATGAAGAGGGATCCTTTAGAGAAACTACAACATGAAACATGATTGTGTAATTAGGGGAAGAAAGTAGCAAACTAGAAAAACTGCACATTTGATGGTTGTTAAGGTGTGGAGCCTAAAAGCTTCCCATATGAGCGCATTGTCAAAGTTGCAAGTTTACACAGTCATCGGCGTCGGTCAGGAGTGACCGACGTCGATCCAGTGTAGTTGAAGAGATGCCAGCATCAACAGAGGATCGGCCAACGTCGGTCATAGGGAAGCAGGCAGGAATCGGTGTCGATTACTTGTGCGTCCAGAATGCTATTTTTGAGGATAGAAGCGAGTGTTTGCATGATGAGTTTAAGTCTTAGTCTTAAGTTCATGTTTCTATTATTAGAAAGATTGTTTTTAGAGCCCTTGTTGAAGAGGATTAACTGTTGGTTGTAAGTGCATGCACAAGTTTCCTAATTCTATATGTAGAATTAGATCTTCCTAGCTTAGTGTGGTCATTGTAGTAGTTCATTGTATGTGAATGTTGAAGAACAGTACAGAGTTGTATCAACCCAGGTTGTTGGAGTTGATTGTACTTGAGAGAGAGAGCTCTTAAGGGATAGAGATCTAGAGAGAGATCTTGTGCATCTGAGAGAGGTGTGGAAGAAAGAAGTTTCTTCAATTGTATTCCTTTTGTAAAGAGTTTTAATACAAGTTTTTAGGGTGGTTTCTTGTATCTCTTATTCGTTGCTATTATTTGATTCTAGTTACTTATCTATCTGATTTAATCCTGTGATTTATTGCTTTCATAAGTGTAATCTATTGTTGGTTGATCCCCAAAAAGTGGTAACAGAGCCTTAGTTGTAGGTTTAGAGTTTGATATCCAATAATTGGTATCAAAGCTCAGGTTCACTAACAAGCGGTTCAGATCTGTGTAGTGTGTATTGATTACAGGTTGCTCACAGGAGTTTTTGTAGGGATTTCTGTTTGAGTGGGAGAAGCAATGGCAGATGAAAGTAAACTGAGAATAGAAAAGTTCAATGGCAAAAACTATCAACATTGGAGAATGCAGATAGAGGAATATCTGTATCAGAAGGATCTATACTTACTGTTAGGTGGGATTCCAAAGAAGCCCACAAACATGGAGGATGAAGAATGGGAAGTTCTTGACAGAAAGGCTCTGGGGTCTATAAGACTGAGTCTAGCATCTACTGTGATATCTAATTTATCACAGGCAAAAACAATGGTAGAGTTGATGACTACTCTAGCAAATTTGTATGAAAAACCCTCAGCTTCTAATAAGGTATATCTTATGAAGCAGCTATTCAATTTGCATATGCAGGAAGGTGGATCTGTATCTAATCACCTGAATGATTTCCATGGTATTGTAAATCAATTAAGTTCAGTCAAAATTGTATTTGATGATGAAATAAAAGCTCTTTTAATATTATGTTCTTTGCCTGAAAGCTGGCATAGCTTAGTAATGGCAGTTAGCAATATTGCATCTGCATCAAATATTTTAAAAGTAGAGGATGTTGTTAGTGTTATCTTGAATGAGGAAATTCACAGGAAAAGCACATAAGAGACATCTGGGAACGCTTTAAGTTTTGAGAGTAGGGGAAGGCAAAAAGAGAAGAGCAAGAAAGGGAGATCAAGATCCAAGTCTAAGGGGAAAGGCAGATCCAAATCCAGAAATGGCAGAAGGCCACAATGCTGGAATTGTGGAAAGATGGGGCACATAAGTAGAGATTTCTGGTCAAAGCCTAAGGAGGACAATCAACACGAAGGAAAAGAAGAAGAAAAGGTTGCAGGTATTGCACAAGATGCTTTAATATTCTCTTTTCATAATAATATAGAATCTTGGGTGTTAGATTCTGGTGCATCTTTTCATGCTACCCCTAATAGGGAATATTTCTGTGACTATATCCATAGAGATTTTGGAATAGTATATCTAGGGGATGATGAACCTTGTAAAATTATTGGCAAAGGTAAAGTGCAGCTGAAAATGCAGAATGGCAACACATGGGTGTTGAGAGAAGTTATGCATGTTCCTAGCTTGATGAGAAATTTGATTTCTACAGGAAAGTTAGGGGATGAGGGTTGTACAATAACTCTCACAGCAGAATCTTGGAAGGTGACCAAGGGTGCACTTGTTATGGCCAGAGGTAAGAGAGTAGGTACTCTCTATTTGTGTAATTGTGTTACTAACAATTCTCTTTTTGTATTATTTACTTCAGATGTGGATGCAAAATTGTGGCATTCAAGGCTTGGCCACATGAGTGAGAAGGGGATGTCAATTCTTAAGTCTAAAGGTAAGCTTTCAGATTTGAAAAACATGGATCTAGAATTTTGTGAGCACTGTGTATTTGGAAAACAGAAAAGGGTTAGTTTTCTCAAGACTAGGTCTACAAAGAAGAAGCATAAGTTGCAGCTTGTTCACATAGATGTGTGGGGACCGGCTCAGGTAGCTTCTATTGGAGGATCACAGTACTATGTTTTGTTCATAGATGATGCTACAAGAAAGGTATGGATCTACTGTATTAAGAAGAAATCTGATGTATTTGAGACTTTTAAGATTTGGAAAGCTATGGTTGAGAATGAAACAGGCAAAAGATTAAAGTGCCTGAGATCTGACAATGGTGGAGAGTTCTGCAGTTATAAGTTCAACTGGTATTGTTACATGCATGGAATTCGTAGGCAAAGGATGGTTCCAAGGACACCTCAGCAGAATGGGATTGCTGAAAGGATGAATAGAACAATCATGGAGCGTGCAAGATGTATGAGATTGCATGCTGGTTTGCCTTTAGATTTTTGGGTAGAAGCTGTTGACACTGCAGTGTACCTGATTAATAGAGGACCCTCTACAGCTCTGGATGGTGGAATTCCAGAAGAGGCTTAGATAGGTAAAATGGTAGATCTCTCTTTTCTCAAAGTTTTTGGTTGTGAAGCCTTTGTGCACATAGATAAGGAAAATAGAAAGAAGCTCGATGCTAAGTCTATGAGGTGCACATTTATTGGCTATGGCTCAGATGATTTTGGTTTCAGATTTTGGAATCTAGGAACTAACAAGGTAATTAGGAGCCGTGACATTGTTTTCAATGAAAAAGTGATGTATAGTGATCAGCTAAAGAAGCTAAATCAATTTGGGCAGAGCAATAGTGAATTGGATGAGGTGATGGTCCAAAATGAGCTCACGGAAAAAAGAAATAATCACTTGCAGGAAAACACAGAGACCGATGTCAGCAGTATAGGAACCGGCATCAGCAGAATAGAAACTGATGTCGATCATACAGAGACCGATGTCAGTAGGACAGGCATCGGCGTTGGTCAGGTAGAACTGGCATCGGCTAGTAACAAGTATGATGGTGACCGAGGTCGGTCACTATCAGAGAATTTGGGTGGACAACATATTGTGAACGAGTCTCAGACACCCATCAGGAGGTCTGAAAGGGTAAGCAAGCCTCCAATTAGGTATTCTCCTTCATTATTCTATTTATTGCTAACTTATGGTGGAGAACCAGAAAGTTTTGAAGAAGCAATACAGGTGGAGTCCAAGAGTCAGTGGGAGCGTGGCATGGTTGAGGAGATGGAGTCCTTAAGAGAGAACCAAACATGGGATTTGGTTAAATTGCCAGCTGGTAAGAGGACACTGAAGAACAGATGGACCTATAGGTTGAAAGAAGGTGAGAATGGATAGATGAGATATAAGGCCAAATTGGTAGTGAAAGGATTTGCACAAAAGCCAGGTATTTATTTTGGTGAGATTTTTTCTCTTGTTGTTAAAATGACTTCTATACAGATTGTACTTTCTTTGGTTGCTGTTGAGGATTTGCATCTTGAGCAGCTAGATGTTAAGACAGTGTTTCTTCATGGATATTTGGATGAGGAAATCTATATGGAACAATCGAAAGGATTTGAGGTCAAAGGTAAGGAGAAGTTAGTGTGCAGATTGAAGAAAAGCTTGTATGGCCTCAAGCAAGCTCCTAGACAGTGGTATTTGAAATTTGATAGGTTTATGACTGAGCATGGCTACAGTAGGTGTCAATCTGACCATTGTGTGTATTTTAAGAGATTGGATAATGGTAGATACATTATTCTATTGTTGTATGTAGATGATATGCTGGTTGTAGGATCACACATGCAGGATATCTCTGAGCTTAAGGTGAAATTAGCTCAAACGTTTGCTATGAAGGATTTGGGAGCAGCAAAGAAAATCCTTGGCATGAGCATTAAGAGAGATAGGAAAAATCACAGGTTGATATTGTCTCAAGAGGATTATGTGGACAAGGTGTTGAAACGGTTCAATATGCAGGATGCTAAACCGGTAAGCACACCTTTGGCTGGACATTTTAAGTTGAGTAAAGAACAATGTCCTAATTCACATGATGAGGTAGAGTACATGAGTAAGGTTCCATATTCTTCCACAGTAGGAAGTTTGATGTATGCAATGGTGTGTATTAGACCAGATATTGCCCAAGCAGTGGGAGTTGTAAGTAAGTATATGGCCAATCCAGGTAAGGAACATTGTAAAGTAGTTCAGTGGATCCTTAGATATCTGAGAGGAACCAGCAGTAGGCACTTGTGCTATGGAGGTTCAGATACTTCTCTACATGGTTATGTAGATTCAGATATGGCAGGTGATTTGGATGGCAGGAGGAACACTACAGGTTATGTTTTCACTGTAGGTGGAACGGCAGTTAGCTGGATATCTAAGTTGCAGAAGGTTTTTGCCTTGTCAACTACAGAAGCAGAGTATATTGCAGCCACAAAAACTAGAAAAGAGATGATATGGATGACATGGTTTATGGAAGAGCTTGGAAGGGAGCATGGGAGTTGCAGATTGTATAGTGACAGTTAGAGTGCAATCCATTTGGCTAAGAATTCAGCCTTTCATTCAAGGACCAAGCACATACAGCTAAGGTACCACTTCATACGGCAGGTATTGGAAGATGGTGATTTGAAGCTGGAGAAGATCCATACAGATAGGAATCCTGCTGATATGTTAACCAAGCCGGTTACAAAGGAGAAGTTAAATCTTCATTCAACTTCTGTTGGTCTTCATGATTGAGTTGAAGATAGAGGAGCTAGAAGATGTTGCTGTACAGGTACTGGTGCAGCTGTTTATCTCCAAGTGGGAGATTGTTAAGGTGTGGAGCCTAAAAGCTTCACATATGAGTGCATTGTCAAAGTTGCAGGTTTACACAGTCATCGACGTCGGTCAGGAGTGACCGACATCAGTCCAGTGCAGTTGAAGAGACACCGGCATCGGTAGAGGATTGGCTGACATCGGTCATAGGCAAGCAGGCAGGAACCAGCATCGGTTACCTGTGCATCTAGAATGCTATTTCTGAGGACAAAAGTGAGTGTTTGCATGATGAGTTTAAGTCTTAGTCTTAAGTTCGCGTTTCTATTATTAGCAAGATTGTTTTTAGAGCCCTTGTTCAAGAGGCTTAACTGTTGGTTGTAAGTGCATGCACAAGTTTCCTAATTCTATATGTAGAATTAGATCTTCCTAGCTCAGTGTGGTCATTGTAGTAGTTCATTATATGTGAATGTTGAAGAATAGTATAGAGTTGTATCAACCCAAGTTGTTGGAGTTGATTATACTTGAGAGAGAGAGCTCTTAAGGGATAGAGATCTAGAGAGAGATCTTGTGCATCTGAGAGAGGTGTGGAAGAAAGAAGTTTCTTCAATTGTATTCCTTTTGTAAAGAGTTTTAATACAAGTTTTTAGGGTGGTTTCTTGTATCTCTTGTTCGTTGCTATTATTTGATTTTAGTTACTTATCTATCTAATTCAATCCTGTGATTTATTGCTTTCATAAGTGTAATCTATTGTTGGTTGATCCCCAACAATGGTCACTATCAGGGAAATGCACTTGAAAGGGATGAGATGTGAGCAGGTCAGAAAGTAGAAGAAAAGGGGAGCAGGTATAGAAGATGAAAAGAATGAAGATTTATCTAGAGTTGGAGAAATGTGAGAAATAGATGCAGGGGTGGCAAAAATTGCTGCTCCTGCATGTTCTAGATGTAAGGGCAGCAAAAATTGCCGCTCCTACATCTTCTAGATGTAGGGGTGGCAAAAATCACTGCTCCTACATGTTTTAGATGAAAGAGTGGAAAAAATTGCCACTCCTGCATCTTCCAGATTTAGGGGCAACAAAAATCACTGCTCCTGCATCTTCTAGATGTAGGGGTAGCAAAAATTGCTGGTCCTGCATCTTCTAGATGTATGTTCTAGATACATGTTCCAGATGTAGAGGCGGAAAAAATTGCCACTCCTACATGTGGAAAGGGAAAATGCACTGATGACAAAAATTGCCACCCATGCATGAGAATAGAATAAAAACACTAACTCTAAAAAAGCTAAATTTTGGTCTCCTGTTCGCATCGAGACTGTAACAACTTTCACGTTTTGGGGAAAATGTAACGAAAAGACGTCATGAACTCCAAATCATGTCAGTTGAGCAAGTATGAGAATGAGAAAACCCCATCTCAAAAATGGGCTTAGAGAGATGAAAGATGAAACAGACAGGTTTTGTAGGGGGTTGTTTCAAAATGAGCGCAGCTAGTTTTGGGAACAACAAATAGGTTGCCCACTTTTTGCAAAGATAGTATTCTTTGTGAGTCATGTGTTTTGGGCAAACAAAATTAGGAAAAATTTCCTAAACAGTCATCTTGGAGAGCTAATAGATGTTTACAGTTAGTTCATAGTGATGTATGTGACATGAAAAAGTCATCCATTGGTAAGTATAGATACTTTGTTTTGTTTATTGATGACTTTTCTAGGATGACTTGGGTATTCTTTATGAAAAATAAATTTAATGTTTTCGCTAAGTTTGTTGATTGGTTACACTTAGTCAAAAAAGAAATAGGTTCACATTTGGCCACTCTTCATTTAAATAATGTAGGTGGGTATACCTCAAATGAATTTTTAGACTATTATCGAGAACATGGAATTCATTGACAATATAGTAATGCTTATACTCCACAACAAAATGGAGTATTTGAATGAATGAATAGAACTTTAGAGGGCACAACATGTGCCATGTTGCACTATAAATAGCTTGATGATAAGTTTTGGGCTGAAGCCATAGGTACTATAGTGTATTTAAGAAACAGGTCCCCCACAGTTGCACTTTTGGGACAAACTCCATATGAGGCATGGTATGGGTTCAAACCCAAAGTTAAACACTTGAAGGTGTTTGGATGTCTTTGTTTTTCTTTTTTTCCTATTCAACATAGAACTAAGTTGGAACCACGAAGTCGAAAATGCATCTTTCTTGGTTATTCTGAAGATATAAAGGGGTTTGTTTCCTTGCAAAAGATTTAGGCAAATTCATAGTGAGTCGAGATGTAATATTTGATGAGTTTGGGACTATGAACACTGTAGAGATTGATTCTCAACTTGATAGATTAGAGAGGAAAAATACAAAAAGAGATAAGGGTTTGAATAATGGGGATAACTCTTCGAAGTTATGGTATGAGACTCAAATTCCTTCACTTTCCTCTCCATCTACAAGTTCACAAGTTGATGACTTAGAAATTGTTGAAAATTCTCTAAGTCCCCCTTTAAATGATACACATAATGAGAATTCTAGAGTCCCTAATTTGAATAATTTATCTAAGTATCCAAAATGGGCTCAAATTACTTTTTCTAACTTGACAACAGATGAAGTTAGTTTAACAAGGCCCAAAAATTCTCAAAAATAAGTAAACTATGCTATGGTTGTTACTACTTCCACTGAGCCATCCACTTTTGAGGAGGCATCTACTGAACATGTTTAGCAACAAGCAATGAAATGTGAGTATGATTCCATACTTAACAATAATACATGGGTTTTAGTTGATCCTCCTCCACATGTTAAACCCATCAAATTTAAATGGGTTTATATGACTAAGTATAAATCAGATGGCTCCATTGATAAACATAAGGCACAACTTGTTGCAAAAGGATATGTGCAACAAGAAGGTATTAACTATGAGGAAACATTTGCACCAACTACCAAATGGCACACTATTCGTATGGTACTTGCATTATTAGCACAAAATGGTTAGAAAGTACATCAATTAGATGTTAAAAGTGCTTTTTAAATGGTGATTTATAGGAAGAAGTCTATATGAAACAACCTCAGGGTTTTGAATAGGTGGGTGCTAAACACAAAGTATGTAAATTGATAAAAGCTTTGTATGGTCTCAAATAGGCACCCAAGGCTTGGTATGAGAAAATGGATTCATACTTGAAATCCATTGGTTTTCATCGTAGTGAATCAGATGATACTCTTTATTTTTGAGTGTAGGGTAAGAAAATGGTGATACTAGTTCTCTATGTTGATGACTTGTTTATTATAGGTAATGATGAAAACCATAACAAGTCTATGAAGAAGGAATTAAAAGATGGGTTTGAGATGACAGATCTTGGACTTCTTCACTACCATATAGGCATAGAGGTAACTTAGAAAGAGTATAGTATTTTCATTTCACAAACTAAGTATATTTCTGAGTTATTAGAGAGGTTTGGCATGAGTGATTGCAAACCTGTCCTCACTTCCATGGAAAATAACTTGAAATTGTCTAAGGATGATAGCAGTGCCTTTTTTGATGGCACCACATAAAGATAATTGGTGGGAGGTTTGATATACTTGATGACTACCAAGCCCGATATTTCATTTTCAGTTGGAATTTTATCTAGGTTTATGCATGAGCCTAGAGAAATTCATTGGCATGCATCAAAATGAGTACTTCGTTATCTTTAGGGAATGAAAACATATGGCCTTGAATACCACCACAATAAGAACTTCAAACTTGTTGGATATTGTGATGCAGATTTTAGTGGATGTGTGGATGACAGAGTGTCAACCATAGGATACACTATGCATATAGGTTCAGCTGCCATTGCTTGGTGTTGTAAGAAGCAAGATATAGTGGCAAATTCATTAGTAGAATCAGAGTATATTGCAGCATGGGATGATTCCAGATAAATTGTTTACCTTCATCATATTCTTGAAGATCTTCAGGTTTCTCAGTTTGCTCCTACACAGTTATACATTGATAATCAGAGTGTAATCAATATGTCCAATAATCCAGTGTTTCATGCCAAAACAAAACATATGGATGTCAAATACCATTATCTATGAATGATGGTGGCAAATAAAACTCTTGATCCAATATATTTCCCAACTATTGATCAGACAACTGATATCTTCACAAAACCCTTTGACAGAATCAAATTTGAAAAATTCATAAAAATGCTTGGTATGTGTCCAAAGACCTGACTTTGGATCATAGGGGGGTTTGTTAGGACTTGTTCCAAAGTCTTAACATTAGGTTAGATTTTTTTTAGGTAATAAATAATTATTGTAAATGGGGCATGCATCTTTTAGTAAAGACACCCCCATAAAATAAACTTACTTAGTTTAATTATTAGGTAGTTTTAATGTTTTATATTTATTAATTAGAATTACTTTACGGGTTGTTTTCCCGTATTTAGTTGGTTATAGGATTATTTGTTTTTACCGGTCATTGGTAAAAACTATATAAATCCATGTTTGCATTGTAAAAGGGTTAACAGAGTAAAGGCACCCTTATATACTTGTTTTTATGAAATTAATAAAATACTTGTGCACTCGCACTAAGCGGGGATAAGGTTCAACCTATTTTTGGTTCTGGAGTTATCATTCATGATCCATAAGAGCCTAATCATCCCTACCAATATTTATGTCAAATCTATAAGGAGCCTTGTTAAGTTTATTATGATCCTTATTATTAAGGAAATGGCTCTTACCTTTCTTATGATCCTCACCAGTAATATGAGGACCTATTTTAGTCATATATACAAGAGCATTACCCTGATCCTTCTTATGGATAGTAAGACCATCATAATATTTATCCTCATCACCCTATCATTAGCCATCCATACCAGCACTTAAGTAAAATTTATTTATCCTTGACAAGCATGCTCTGAAATTATGCTCATAAACGTATTATGGCCAAGATGTCCTTATTGACCATATCCATTATGTGAGGGAGTCATTACAACAAATGAAAGAAGAATGGACACCTGTTGAGAGAGAAAATTAGAATAATATCATAGGTGGGATGATGGATGTAGGTGGTTACATTCAGAGCATTAAGGATAAGCTAAAAGGCCTTGAAGAGTAGTAGGTCCAACCTTGCCAATCTCATGTGCCTACATATACACCACCTTATCATTATTATGTTCCACCCATTCCTCCCTAAGAGACCATTCCAAGTGACCCTTTGAGTATGAAAAGTTCCTCATGTGTTCTTCAAACTTTCCCTTCTTGGAGATCTATCCAGGAGAGGCATCAAATAAAGAAGGATATTGTTGTGGAATAACCTACTGTTGATATCCAAGACTCCATCCTTCCTCAAGAACCCCTTATAAATTCCTTCATGGTTCTAAGATGGAATCAAGTGGTAAAGTCATAGGGTGGAAAAAGTAAGGCAAGTTTAGATTTTAGAGCCCAAGATAAAGTAGGATCTAAACCCATGCAAACCTCTCTCATCGCTCCTCAGTAATCTTCTTATGTTATTTATCTTCATGAAGCTACTAACTACCTTAAATAGGAGATATTTCAAGAGAATATTGATAAGCAGATCATAGATTTAGAGCTAAAGACAAGGAAAGAGGAGGAAAACTAGAATCAAAAGGCTAAAGAAGGACCTCTATCTTTTTCATCTTGGAGGCAAATCATGCAGTCAAGCAAATCCAAAGTCATTCAACCCCAATCCTTCCCTTCTCAAGAATCTAGGTAATTTCCATCTTACAAATCCATTCAAAGTAGTATACAAAAGGAGGAGGACATGACTGTCAAATACAAGTAGTTGGGCCAAGGAGGCATGTGTCTCATCTCTCTTAGAGTCATCCCAAGAATATCCTATGCCACTCATTGAAGAGGTAATTACTAAAATCCATGTTTAAATCATAACTAATAATGATGGATTATCAGAGTCAGAAGAGTAGATCATTATTGGAACACCACTTAGTGAGAGAAATCATGTCTCATTCTTTCATAATGTCAAAGAGGATGAGTTGAAAGAATAAGTGCAAGTTGGAGATGAGATCCGATATGAAAAACACCATTGGTATCAACTATACCATGATTTCATGAGTGGGATTGATGAACTTAAGATGGAAAACTTGGATGATGAGATGGTACAACAAGTTAGATCTTTAGAGGATTCCATTAATGCTTTAGAGCATGAAGAACACCAATTTGAGGACCTCATGCATAAAGAAGAGAAAACTAAATAAGTAGTGATCAAAGATGATTGGCAGCTATAGATGAGGCTCTTTTAAGATATTGAATATATTTCTTAAGTTTAGGATCAAGTGCTTGAGAAGGTAGACAAAGAGTTTCTCATAGAGGACAATAACCAAGATTGGGTAGAAGATGTAGAGCTCTATGATGATATTGAAGTACTTGTAACCAAAAATAATCCTAGTCTTGCTGAGGATGCTATGGATATTAGGAAGGTATGCCTTTTTGAACCACCATTGGAGGTCATAGTTGAGGAGCCATATGAAGAACTTGAGACTGTCTGGGTACACATATGTGACCTATTTGGAGTTGTTTGGTTCTCATTGATCATCATGCCAATGAAGTTAGCAGATATAATAAAGAGTAGTTAGGAATCAAGACCCAGAGTTAAGAATATATATGCCTCATTCATTTCCATGTCTCATGATGCAAGAAGGTTTTCAAAATTACCTTTTGATCTAGGAGGAAAGGTACACATAGTTTTAGGCTGTATATATTAGATTAGTTTTGTTTAAATTCCTCTAATTGATATTTTTAGCACATTTATTTGTTGTCCCTATTTTGTTATAGGTTAGTTTACTTTCAATAAGTGCCTTGGGAACTCTATTTTGTTTTTATCTTTCTTTTTGTCATTATTTGTTTCAAGAGAGGTTAGAACAAGATTGTCAGCCAATTCTAAATATAGATCAATGTGTTAAACCTAAGTAAAGACTCCATGCCCAAAGGAATCAATAAGGTAATATGGTCTAGGTTATCTTGCATAGATAGGCATGCAACCCCTATGAGTCACCAAATATGTTAGCCATTTTTGAAATAGGTTTAAGATTGTAAAATGAAGAAGACCAGTAGGTTTTCATGATGTTTAAATAATTTTTTAGCATGGACCAGGTTATACAAGCTTTAGAAAATCATAAAAACTTTGAAATAATGATCAAAGCATGAATTGTGCAATTTTAAGGACCAAACCATCACCAAGACATCATGCAAAAAAATGAATGGACTAGATAACTTGTGTATTTTATAAATACACCTCAAAAAGCTATGTGAGCCAAAATATTGTAGTGATATGGATTTTTTCATGCCAAGATCATCCTCTAAAATTTTCATGTCTACATGAGTTTTCTAGCTCAAGTTATGAGTGCTCAAAGTTGAACCTATAGAATGAGACATTCATGTAAATGTTAAAATAAAGCTTTGGCAAAAAACCATTTGAGTTCAAAAGGTGACAGTCATGAAAAAATAATTGATGTTCACATAAATGTATTTTATGGTTATATGGATGTCAAACTTAAGAAAAAATAAAACCATTGGAGCCTCAATTTGATAGTTATACAAATGTCAATGATCATCATGTAAACATCATTTGATGGGAGTGCGGACATCAAATTTGATCTCATTAAGTAGACATTAAATTTCAAATAGTGGGTCCCAAAAAATTTAATTGTCTATAATACATCATAAATTATAATCTAATAGTGCACACTCAATTGAAAATGTCAAAGATCTTAGAGGCCACCACATGGCATAAGTGTAGAGTAGGTAGACTAACAACATATCTTGAGTGCAAATATGGGACTACCAAGTGGCACTAGCTTAGATAAGGTTGAGAACTCAAGGGAAATATTGATGGATCTCACTTAATCATATTGATAAAGATCAATGTTATATGGATGAGTCAAAATGTTAATAGTCTGAGTCATGGTCGATAGCTAATAAGAAAAGGGCAAGCTTGGGATATTTTGACAAAAGTTGATAGGGTATTCTTGGACCCAGTAAAGGTAAAGATGAAGGAACCTAGCTCTATCTCAATCTAGGTTAAACTAGATAGACGTTGTAAGATCTAGTACCACTATTAAGGCTAAATACATATCTCTAGTTTATAAGTTTATATTGGATAGGGTTATTCCTACAACTGTGTTTTCCATTTTTAAGAAGGATCCATGTATATGGTGAACTCTTTGTTCCTATAGAGATAGATTGGGTCTTTTTTGACCTATTTAGATCCATAAAAAGGGATATATTGTCTATAGGTCTATATTAATATGAAAACTATAGGAAAACCAATAATCTTAGATTGGTTTTCAATCTACAGGATGGACCAATGATCCAAACATGGAAATGGAGTTGATATGTGTTTAATGGAAAGGGTTCCATCTATCTATGTGGATCCATCATAGAAAAAGCTATTACTAACCACCATTCATTGCATGACACTATCAATTTTAACATGAACATGTCAAGTGGGCTTAGGGTCCCAAGGTGGTGAAATGGTAGTTAGAGAATTAATTAAAGGCATTAAAACTACTCAAATAAATTTTTTCATCACATAAAATAAATCCTTATCTTCTAGTGGGATCTCTTTGCCAATGAAAAGATCTTGAGGACTATTGGGACAAAGGAGGTCCATTTGTTGATCAAAGCATGCATTCAAAAACTAATTAAGGAACTGCCATCTTAATTCTTGATCATAATGACTCTTTCTCCACTCTCTAATGAATTATTACCATCTCTCTCTCTCTCTCTCTCTCTGATATATATAGAGGCTTTTGAGCCAAAAATGGATCCCTCTATATCCTCTCAATATCCCTCTGCTCCCTCTTTTGGGCATGACTAAACTCTACCAAGATGGAGCTTATAACCTATTCAGATGAATAAAAGACTATTTTTTATATTTCATTATTCTATTATAGTGTGCACATGTCAATTGATGTGTATATGTGTTAGATATTTTCTCCCTTGTCAAGTCTTGATCTCACCTAGTTACTAGTTCATCTTGTTATGTATGTCATGTATCATTTGATTGAAGATCGCATATGGATATTATGATTGGTTAGTGTCTTTTATTAGACCTCTCCATCATTTCCCTTAGCTTGTGATCATTTGGTGAACCTCTTCATGAAACACTAATATATGACAGATATTTAGAATCCTAGATCTAGTCTTTTTCTTGTTTCATTAGTGTTTAAGAGTCAAATAGAGTGGATCAATCATAATTTAGGTGCATCACTATTGTTAGCTTAGGTTTCCATTTCATGTTAATTCTCTCTCCCTTTTCCTTGGTCATTAGTAGGTTTTAGTAGTGGAAATGAGATAAAATGATGCATTAGAAGAGCTAACCTCATTAAAAATCCTATAGGTTTGACCCCATTATAGAATACCCACAACTTGGTGTTAGTCCTATGTTGAGCATGATTTGGAAGTGAAACTTGAACACTCTTGCTCTAGCTAGGGTGCAATATAGATCTCCAATAGTCACCATCATTGGCCTTGTTAGAGTGTAGACATTGTGTAATTTTGAAAAGGATAATTTTTCATTTAAACTTGAACTTGTGAAGATGAATCACTCAATTGAGTGGTTGACCATTCCTATTTCTTTAACTTTTCATATTTGGTCATACACATTGTAAAAAATATCTCAATAGATTAAAAATCAATGTCATACCTTTTAAATAATATGGGATTTTTTTGATCAACTTATTGTGTAACTTAATTAAAAACCTGAAGGAAGTAATTAAAGTTCTTGATTGTGCCACTTTGTCTTTAGTTAAGACAATCAAATGAAGTATCTAGTCGTTGCTCTTAAAAACTATGCTTTCAACCTCTATTTTAAAAAAAATGGCAATAGTTCTCAACAAGCTATCAAAAAATGGTTGTGGTGAATACTTTACCTTATAGAATATATACTATTAATGCACATATCACCATGAATTTAGACTATCTTTTATTTTTAGCTGCTCAACTAGATCTTGCATTTGTTTGTGCATTTCATGAGATGAGTTCTCTTTCCTATCATAAAATTCTAAGCCAAGAAATATCTGGGAGATGTAGAAAATTAAGTTGATGGTATTGATTTTGCCTCACTACCTTCTTAATAAAATTTAATTTGGCATCCAAATTATTCACTACTTCATAAAAATTCACCACATTGTTCTATTATGGTTGTGATTCTCCCCTAGACTATCAGATAAAGAACAATGTGTCATAGAGGGATTTAACTAAACAATGTACATTATCTACTATGTCCTTTTGAGGCTCTATTATTCTCTATAAATATAGTCTTTTGTCTTTTTTTAGAGACCATGAAACATATTTTTTCAACAATCACCCAGTAGCATCCACCATGGAGATGGTGTCTTCTTGTCTTTCATATTCATCCCCAGGCTTGGTTTTCCTCTTCTTTATCAGGTAGAAGAATTTTTCCTCTCTCAAAAAATCTATAAGTTTTACACTAGTAGTAACACTCCTTTGTTTCACTCTCTTGATTTTGTTTGATGCAACCAAAATCTATGGTCAATATAGGCTCTTTAGTGATCACTATATTTTTCCTAGCTAACTGATTTGATTCCATCTTATGTGAGAGGTAGTGGAGATAATTATTCATGGTAGAGGTATGAGGGTAGATGGAAATAGAGGTTAGAATAGAGAGGTGGCATAAAGATGGAAGGAGATGAAGAAGTGGAAAGGGGAAATGTAGGCGATGAAGGGAAATATGGAATGAGTAATATATCCTTAGAGATATTTATCTAAGGGGGTATCTATCCTAAGGACATACTTAGTGAGATAAAGAGACTATTAAACTAAAATAATTATGGAATTTATTAGGGTACCCTAAGACTGTAAACACCTAATTGGGTGTTGTGGTGAGCCTATAAGGGTTGTGTGGAAAAGATTGTTTGTTCAACAAAAGGTCCTCAAAATGTGAAGTGGTCATTGTAGTACATATGTTAGGTGAGGGAAGTGTTGGCTGTGTAATGTCATCTTGAGTTAAAATATTCATGAATTGATAAATAGAAGAATATATTATAGGCATGGAGTCAGTGGGAGAGACAACACTAGTCAAATAATCAAAACTTGTAGTACTTTCCATACTAAATGAATTCATAGGATTTGTGGAAGTTGGAAGAACTACTACAAAGGTAAAGGATATATAGTGACTTGGGTCATCACTTGTGAAGAAGTTGCTGAAGGGACCACAAGTGGGGTAACTGAAGTAGTGGAAGATCCCACTATAGTATTGGTTGTTTTAGTTACTTTCCCTAATTATTTACCTTGTACAAATATAGTATCTTAAGTGTTGGGAGGATTAGAAGTTATAATAATAAAATTAATTTATAAACAAAACTTTTGGAAAATGTTTAATGGTGTCTCTTGCCATGGGTTCCCACCATAGCTTATCTCTATACCTCTCACTTCTTTTTCATTTGAAGACTCATTTGCCTCCTATATTTTTTTATCAACTAATTTTTTTAGGGAAGGGGGAGATATCTTCTTACATAAGTTATAACTGAAGGAGATGTAGTCATGTATGAGGAAAGAGGAAAAGATAAATTATTTGATATATGAGATTGAAGTGGAAACATTGATGCAATAGGTGGAGTGAATGCAACTATAAGCTTTTAGGGTTCCCTTATTTTTATAACTTATTGTTTCACTTACTATGGCTTTAGGACATTATTAAAAATTATTGCCCTTAATTGTTTGTTAGTTTCCCCTTGTGTTTCTTCTGGTGCTTTCCCAACTAGATTAGAATTATTTTCTTCTTGGTCTATTCTAATAGCATCTTCTCTCGATATAATTGGGTCATATTGAATCATTTTATAATCCTCATAGACATTTATACTTTTCTCATTATTATATATACTTTTGAATCATCCTCAGAGTTGAGGAAGATTAAGCCATGCTTATATTACTGGTGGCCATAGTCCTACTTGAACTATCTAGAGAATTTATCTATTTGTTATTTTATGACATTCTAGTATCCCACCATCTGAGGTCAGCCAATACAAAATTGAATAAATCACAGTGTCTTGAAATTTTATCCAAATATTCCTAGTTATAAAACTATTATCTTCTAATGCTAAGAGGTTGTTGTTCAGTCTAAGACCTTTGTCTAAGGTGAACTTATTAAATTAGATGTTCTTAGTAGGATCAAGAATAATTTGTGGATTTACATCCTCTTATTTTAAGATTGTTATTGAAATAATCTAGGGCAAAAAATTTAGCTATGGGGATCCATTAAAACTCCTTCTTGGAATAGATCTCCAAGAGATGTGTTACCACCAAAGGTTCAATACTAATTTTCTCACTGACTCACAAAACTTCTACACTTCTAGCTAGACTAGTTACAACATATTGAATTTTAGATATCTACTTTGATTTATTTCACTATTTACAAATAAAGGGAAAGATCACTTGTTCAAAAACAGACATCAAAAGAGGAGGGTGAGGTAGAAATAAAGTGTTTTTATTAAAGGGGAAACAAAAATGCTTTTGAGACCAAAACATGCTTAGATATAGTTTCAACATTGTATGATAAGTTTCATGATGACTTAGGCTTTAGTCACATAGGGAGAGAGTCTAAAGAGTAAGGTAAAATACTTAATTATGAGAATTTATTTAATGCATGAAATTCATACAAGTTTTTACTTAAATACATATAGATCCTTACAAACTTTAAATAAAGTGAAAGGAATCAAAGAGCCCAACTAAAATAGAAAAAAACACATCCTTGTTAATGCAGAAATTTGACAAAAAATCATAAATTATAGTCCTATAACATTAGTGTTAATCCATTAAAGTAGAAATAAAGTAGAAGACCTTCAAGGAAACAAAACACATTTACATAGAAAATTAATTTTTCATTATTCTAAAAATGTTTATTTACAAATAGAGTAGACCCTTCTAACATAATAGGTAGTGTTGATGTGGATTTTATGCACACTATAGATACCTTTATAGGGTAGCCTATAAAAAATTAATATCGGTGAAAAATTTTACTCCAAGGCATGAGTTCCATGGTATTTGGTTTTATAACAACCTATTGGTGGAATAGTGGTGAATGATAAAGATTGTTAACCATGAATGGGTTTGCTATGGTTGAACCTAGATCTACTTGAGATGGGTAGAAGGATGATGGTTTAGCTAGAGTGGGTAGGATTCTCAAAGAAACTCAAAAAGAGAGAAATAAAGGGGGAAAAAAAACTTGTGGACCACACAAGATGAAAAATCTTCAAGACTATCACTTGACATTAGTTTGGACAATAAATCAAAATATCAATGTCTGTTTCAAGCTATTATAGCACACCAACACTCAAACATAGTTTGGAGTCAAAGGGAAATAAATCATTGTAAACTTAAACATGCAAAATTAAAGGTTGCCACATCTAACATATTATCATTACACATATTCAAGGGGGGGTTATAATTAAAATGCAAACTTAATTGAAATCATCTATAGATTAAAGTGAATAACTATATTAGAAAATATAACTTATGCACAATCAAATAACTAAGATAATTGAATGATAACATGCCCCACATAGTCCACATAATTAGAGAAGAATGACAATTTACACATAAAAATCAAATTAACAAAACTTCTTAGAATTTACTATTAATTTCAATAGACAAAATTCTCCTTCTTTTAGAATTGGGAGGATACAAATACATATAGGCTTGGGATGTTTAAATCCTCATCTCTCAAGAAAATTATATGAATACAAGTCTTAAAATATAAATGTATGCTGATTTCATGTAAAGTATGCATGTGCAACGTAAATTAATCAAAATACAATTCCTCACCTAAAAGTACAATATATACATGTAATGTACCTAAGTTAAGAACTAAAATTATAACTCAATTAGAACATGAAAATACATAAGTACATTTAGTCATTTCTAATGTGGCATTACTGGAAGAATTCTAACTATATCATATTTGATGTGGAAGTTGATGTAGAAGAAACTAAAGTTACAATTGAAGTTATAGATGGAACTGGCACTAAGACTATATATCAACTTGAAGTAGATGCAGGGGTCGGTGGAACATTAGCTAAAATTTATGTTACAACTAGAAGAGGAACATAAGTAGACCCAATTTACATGTCCACCAATGTGTATTTTATAAGTTGAGAGCTATATGTAGGAGATAAAGACAGGTTTACTATCGTAGTTTCATGTTTTGATACTTCTATATGAAGATAAAGAGAATGACTTAATTTAAAGTTAGTTTCTTTAGTCTCAAAGTCAAGCAAATATTTATTGAATAACTAAGGAAATTTGTCCATTAGTTTCCTATGAAAGCCTAATGCAACTTTAAATTCAGCATGTAATGATTCAATCCTAATGATATTTTCACTTGAAAAATTTACCAATTAAATTATTTCATCTATACTCCTATAGACCATACATTCAATCTTTACTCTAAAACTATCTAATTCTACCCATAAGAGATTCTAAAAAATAAGATTTGACACCAATTGCCCTTGTGGATTTATTACCATAACCACTCTCATTTTAGTTAAAATGGAGATCACACCTCCTTGATTTGAAAAATATTTCATCAATGTCTATATCTCCTAATGATATTATACTAGGCTATCTCTCTTTATAATAATATAATGTTGTGTCCATGCTACTTCAATTGTAGTTATTAGGTTTAAGTGGGTATAATTCTTATTTGTAGTTGTTTGGCTAATAAAATTCAACTTACCATCCATGTCCTCTATTTTTTTAAATAGTTAGAGAACATCTCCCCACTTAGGCTGAAACATTACCTTTATAGACATTATTAAGCCAATTGTGTCAAATATTTTTTTTCTCACCCTTTATAGATGATCTAAAATCACCCTGGGGGCTTGTATTGTGCTTACCTTAGGTTGCCTCTAGATATCCTAGTCAAATTTTTTGAACATATCCTTGATAACTCCCACTATGTCATCCATAAAACTATAAGGATCCTCTATGATCCTATTAAGGTCTGAAGTGTTTACCTTCCTTCTCTTGGTCAGAGAGAAGATGTATTCTCTTTATTTTGGCTCCACTTTTTGACCCTTAGCAATCATAGTCCTCCTCTTGACCTTTCTCAAGCTGCTTGTTTTCCTATCAAAGTGGAACTTTAATATGCATTGTTCATCTATGACCAAATCCTACCTTCTCATCCCTTCTTCCTATTATAATTGCCTAATCCATGAGGTGGAATTCAAGGCAAATTGTTTCACTATTTGTGATTATAGAGTGGGTTGATCATGTTGGGATATTTGTGCTCCCTAAGTTAGTTGAAATAAATCACCTCCTTGAGTAATTGGAGGGGATAATGGAGGAGGTAGCATAGCTTTGGGATGTTATGTTCCTGTTATAGGAAAAATGAGGAATGAACTTCCTTCATCTAGTAACTTACTTCTAAACTGGTGTATCTATGATAAAGATAGCCTTTATAGCTTCTTTGGTGACAAAAACCACTGGGGAGTCTAATTAAGGTGCTTGACCATTTGAAATCCCTATTTGGGAGGTCATATTAAGGGGAGTAGCCAATGTGGAAAAAATTGAAGGAGACACTAAGTTTTAAAAATGAACTCCATTGCTAGGTCTAGGGGTTTGAGTAATAGTTCCACCAAAGAATGATTAGGTCATCAAGGTTCTCAACAAATTTTATAAATAGTTGGTAATAGAAGTATAAGTGACATCGACATTCATAGTTTTGGTGGACACACCAATTATAGTAGTAGGCCTATTATGGTTTGTAAAATAGGAAAAAATGGTGATAAAATAACATCCCAAGGCTAGGTTATTGAGCTTAATGAATGAAAAGAATGTAAAGAATCAATTATACTAGTAGGAATTGTAGATACTGAAGTATTTGTCAAAGAATGTGGGATGATGTGACTTATAATTATAGGAGGATTAGTTATAATGCTAGTTACTATGGTTGATTAAGGTGGAGGGATTGGAGGTGTACTTGGGTGTGCGCCTTGATCTACAACCTATAATTGTGATTGTACCTCTCCTTTTGCATCTCCTTCCTTATCTGATTATAATTCAACAACAAATAATTCACCATCTCCTTTACTAACTTCTTTAGATTTAACTATTAATTCTATTCCACCTAATTGATTATTATTCTCAAATAATAATTCATCCCCTGAAACATATTTAATCATCTCACTTATAGATCATGACTCTTCAGTCTCTATTTTAGAGATT
The DNA here is from genome assembly GCA_037957365.1 of Torreya grandis. Lineage (NCBI taxonomy): Eukaryota > Viridiplantae > Streptophyta > Pinopsida > Cupressales > Taxaceae > Torreya > Torreya grandis. The sequence continues at coordinate 387,210 of JARHVA010007132.1, forward strand.
TAGTCTAATTCATTAGCCATCCTCTTTTCTTTTCCCTTGTTATCATAGACCTCAACAGGGTTTTTTCTCTTTTCCTCTTTCTTTCCATTCCCCCTTATTTAAGAACCTCAACTAGTTATTTTTTCACTTCTTCCTTTAAAAGAGAAATAGGTGGGGTCTTGGGCTTCCTTATATAGGTCAAAATTATTATGGAAATAGTAGACTGGCCGAATTGAAAGTGGAATGGGAGAGGAAGATATAGTAGGGGAAATTGATGATGATAGAATGATAATGGTGGGAATCACTAGTGTAATGATAGGTAGAGATGGAGTGAATAGAGTGGTCATTAATAAGAATATAATGGGTGGTGAAGTTGGATACTCAGTATAAAAGGGAATTATTATTGATGGCATAAAAATAGAAGAAAAAATAAGAACTTGAGACAAGAAAGAGGGAAGGGTTACCTATTATGAAATTATTAGTGAAGGTAGGGGAAACATAATAAATATATTGGTTACTCCACTAGGACTTACATTTATTTTCTATTTAACTCTCGGTTTTTATTATTTAACCCTCTATTGAGGAGAGGCTAAAGTAGTAGTATGTGACTTGGAGGTAGAAGGACTCCCAACTCAATCTTCAATATGAGCTGGGCCAGATGGATTGATTTCTTCTTAAGTTCCTTCCTTATTCCAATTGAGGAGGGGGACCATGAATGGGTTTGAAAACCCATTATTTGTTTTTAATCCTTTGGACATATTCCTAGGTAATGGTAGGATCATATTGAATATTTTATGCTATTATCATGGACATATTAGCTCTACACTTCCTGATAGAAACCTCAAAGTCATCCTTGGAATTCATGAATAAAACATCATGCTCATAAGAATAATATTCATAGTTAATTATTACCTTTTTATAATATTTCTTGAGGTGTCCTCTAACATTCCCTCTAGGATCCTAATGCCTAAAAATTACTTGTTTGAACCAATAATAAGTCTTGATTTTCTTGACAATTAGTAGGTGCTTCCACCTTTCATACTATAGTCAATCAATATTGGGGGGCATGGGATGGGATGGGATGGAGATTTAATTTCCTTAACTTATTCAACTTAATATCAATGTTATCAACCAATTGAACATTAATTTCTTGCTTTTCCACTTTATCAGGCACAATACTTGGTAGGTACAATGAGTGTGCCTTTATGCCCTCAATTTTTATCATAGTGAACTCAATATATAGTCAATAGTCACCTATATTTATAATAGTATTTTTTATATAATTAGAAATCTTGGGAATATTATTTTGATAGATGTCTTGATATACTATGGGATAGAAAGTCTCAATTATCTTCTTCATATTCTTCCCAAACCTATGAATACAAAGAATATTGAACTCATCACATTCCTTATTCTTGGGATATTTAGTGGATGGTTTCTAGGGATGATCATGGGATGCATGCATAGTTGTAGTTATCACATCCAATATGTAGGACATCATATATAAATTCATGTTTAGAGAGATCATGGAATTGGTGAGTTTCAAAATTATATTAGAGGAAATAATTTTTCCTAGGTCTATAGTTTAGCTGGAGGTAAAAATTATATCAAAAAATGGGACCCATACCTCGTTGACATTAGTGATGGTCAAGAGACCAAATATCATATTTAGTAGGGCCATAACAATCCTAACTCCTAGCCTAAAGGCAATGATGGGAATGGTCTATGTAGGGCCTTTTAATTTGAAGCTACTTGGGTTTCCAGTCCATTCCTATAACTTGCTAACAACATTTTTTTATGAAGCCATGAGTTTAATTTTTTTTGTTTGTATGTCATGAATAGCATGTGAAGCCTATAATACTTATTGAAGGCATTCCCACTGATGTAGGAGACTGGTGTTTTTACCAATCTAAAATGAACTACTTTCCTAGGAACCTTGCCATTGAAGAATAAATTATATAGTAAGTTGATGTAAAGCATTACCTCTAGTTTAGCCATTATGTTATGGAGACTGACTACATTAATTAACAAAAATTTGTCCTTGTATCTTTGTGTAAAGAGGGAAAGTTGGTCCTCTACTTTGTAAGGTTCGACAACTTCAACCATGTCCCAAATATATAAGTAATAATTGAACTTATGGTTTGAAGCTGTTGAATCAAATGTTGTATTTATGAACTCAATTGGTTCTATAATTAAGTAAGATAAGGGAATTGGAATTAAATATGAAGAAGCTATTGGTGATATTTGAAAACTCCTTGTTCTGTGAAAATCTCATAAATTATTTGATGTGATGGAGTTCTATATTTGTAGCATGTACTTAGGATCTAAGTTTATAATGCTCTAGATAACTTGGATGAAATGTAATTATATTGAAAATGAAAATTCAAAATATATTAATTTGGTTATGTTGGATATAAGAATTGAATGCATTAATTTTATAGTTCATTCAAATTAAGTATAGCAATGTATTTCACTCTTTAGTATTTTCATTTAAATTTCATCAACCTGACTTCTGTGACATTTCAATGTCATGTGGATTCTTCCACAAGATACTAGATCCTTAGTCATCATAATATGATAGATGCCCATTTACTTATATTTCAAACTTGACTTTGGTGTCTTTTTTATTTGCTTATGTATCTCTAGAGGACACATGTCTATCTATCATTATTTCACTAATGGAATAGGTGTAATCTATTTGTACTTTAATTATTTAGGATGTGGGTTAGAAATATGGTAAAAAGTGGTAGGGTCCCACTACTCCATTGACAAGTAATGATTTTACACCTTACATGGTCACCAAGTTATTGAGTGAGTGGGATGATGATAAGTGGTAATATCCCACTACTCCATTCACCTAACATTATTCATAAATGGGTCCATATCAATGTCACCTATGGATTAATGAGATGGTGAAACATGGATGACTCACACTCTTTCACATTTTGATGATCTTTTATACATATCCTTTTGATGACATCACCACTAGGTTGTCTAGTTAGTGGGATGATGACAAGTGGAAAGATCATGTTTCTCCATTTAATTAGAACTATCCATACATGGTTCCATATTAATGTCAAATACAATTTGTAAGGATGGTGACACATGGATGGATCTCACTCTTTTCTTGTCTAATATTATTCTTACATGGGTCCATAATAATGATACCTCTAGGTTAACAAGATGGTGATACATAGATGGTTCTCACTCTTCACTTGCCCATGATTATTTATACTCACTTTTACATTGACATCATTGACATGTTGCTAGGATGACTTGTTACTTTTAGCTTCATGATCTAGACAAGCAAGATGATGATGTGTGTTTAGGATGGGATCCAAGATGGTTTGGTAAACACCTATGTGTGAAATAATATATTTAAGACATGAAAAGGATAATAACCCACTAAACACAATAATACATCAGCTTAATTAGTGATATAAAATCATAAGATCATAAATATGAGCACTTAAATGAAATCAACAGTAAATGGTAAAGCACATAATATGTCTTAGGCATAAATTCAATATTATTTAGTCTTTAGAACACCCTATAAATAATGGAAACCTACCGATTATGTTTAAGAAAAGAAATCAAAATTGAGACAACCAAACAAATTTCTCAAGCATTAGATAAAATATTTTGCATTCATGTTTTCTAAAATTATAAAATCATGAGCTTATGCTTTATAGGACCTTAAAAGAATATTAAATCAGTATTGGGACCCTATTTAAATTTTTTAAAATGGGGCATGTATATGTTATGGCACAACAGGTAGAAATATATATAAAAGGGAGAGATGGGTCTTACCTCGAAGAGGCACAAGATCCCACTCTTGGCCATCATGGGCTAAAATGGTAAAAATAAGTTATGTTAGAAGATTATTTGTTCCATAATAAATAAGATAGAATGGAATTCCATTTCCTAGTAAGGATTACTAAGGAAAGGTTTGATGTTGATTACATTATAATAGTTTTGGTAGGCTCCCATGAGCTACCAATGATTAGTTGATGAGGTCGAAACTACAAAATTTGACAAAATACTCATGGAAGAGTGTATTCTCTATAACTATTATGAATATGAAGTGTGGGAAGTGTTGACCAATTTATAACCTTAAGCCTAGAAATGGGTCAACCTAAAGCCTTAGGACCTTAGTTCACTACTAGGTCTCATGTTGTCATACATCTTAGTAAAGTCACAAATCAAAGCAAGTCATTAGTTGACTTTCCATATGTAGTAGGTTCAACATCTTATCATGTTATGCGATACTTGATGATTTCTCCCAGCTCATGTTTCAATATGTTTTAAGTGATTTTAGAATCTCTAAACATGTATGAATTTCCTTGGTCACTTTTGAAGAGGCCTAAACATTCAAAGGTGCCATAGTAGAGGTAAGTTGATAAGGCAAATAGTGAGGGATCATGAACATCTCTTATCTCTTCAATCATGTAAGTTATGGTTCATTTTCAATATTTTGATAAAATTATGAAAGTGTATTGGGGCCCAATTGAAGTCCTTAATAGTTCTAAAAGTCTCCTCATATGTGTTGGCATGATATCCATTTTTTATGTCTCCTTAAGGTCATGTATGCATCCTAAAAAATAATATTTTTGACCATAATGTGACCTCATTTGACACTGATCAGCTACTAAACCACCATCCACACCTTCAAGATATTTCATGGAATTCATTAGGCCATAACTAAGGTGTTTCACATACTATTGAGCCCCATTCCATTAAAGGTCAAAATTTAATTACCACTAATGGGCCTCACACATGCTAAATTATGCCTTTTTAGCTTTTCTAATTCATACCTTGGACTTTAATACATCACGTGACTCCTATTTTCCCTCAATAATGACCACTAGTAATGGCTTGTGGTATAAAACATGAGAAAATGTAGGGAAGTTATATGTTTCAAGAGTTTTTTGAGTGGTATAGATATATACAATACGGATTGACTCAGGGATATATAGGAGGAAGTCAATATTAGCATGTGTGGAATAAATCAAAGTATTTCAATGCTTGAGTATCTAAAAACTGATCCACCTTCTAATCGATCTCATTGGCAGGTTTGGAGAGAATTTTAGGTTTGTGCTCAAACCATACGAAGGAGAGAAAAAGAAGACCCAAAATCTTAGCCAAAAAAATTAAAATTACCCACCTTTAATTCATGGGAATTTTTTTCAATATTGGTCCCATGAGCTCTAGAAAAATTCATTAAGAACTTAAGGGGTTTGGTCACCATTCACATCTACACAAGGCAAAAGGAGTAGAATGATTTTGATGAATTGTTAGTCTATTTGTCTAAACTGATGGTTATTCCTGATTATTTAGGTCTTAAAGGAACTTATCATGACTTATTCAAAATTTATTCCACATGTGTGAACCTATTTAACTAAGAAACATCTAAATTGGCAATGTCTATAATCTATAAGTAGTGTTAGATGATACAGTGGAGTTTTTTAGTGCTTTCATTTGAAGGGTTGACAATATTAAAGGATCAATAGAGTGTCTCAAACTTTCCTATGTCTCTTTAATTCAATTTGATATTCATGTAGATCCCTTACTCTCTCAAGGTGTTTCCAAAGAGAGGGATGCATGCACATCTAGGGTTCACTATGTGGAAAGACTGTGTGTTATTTAATGGTGTCCTCAAAGCTCTCAAACATATTATGAGCATGAAGTGGAGTATTGTAATAATGATAAGTCACCATTAGATTCTTATGTTTAGGTTAAAAACCTCCATGATAGACTTACATGATTTAAAACCACCTCTTTTCCCCCAAACCTCCTCACAGTCTCTTTAGCAAAATTTAAGGTTTCATAGCAAATATTAAGGTTCTTCAGTGAGTCTTAGGTTTCATATTCTGACTTAATATTCCTTTTTTTGGCCTTCAAAATGCTATGTATTGATAGGTATACATGTTAATGTTTCCAAGGTTATTGTGAGATATATTAGGTAGGTCCCCACACTTAATTTCAAGTCATGCAAAAGCCTCTTCCATTTCATTCTTTATCCACTACCATTGCACTATAGTTATACCCTGCACTCCTCATATTACTCCACTATCATCTCCATTAGCTAATCCACCCCTATTTTCAAGCCTAAATCATGAGAGACAAGATTAGATACTCCTTGGGATTATGAATAACCATAAGGTAATAAAATATAGACCCATATGGCCATATACCTTGATAAAACAAGTGACCATCTATAAAAAACCATTTGGGCGTACTGAGCAAAACCCTTCCAGATCACTATGTATGGACCATCAATGGGAATAGGAAGTGATGTGATCAAGAGGATGGATACCTAATATAAATGAATGAGAATGTGAAACTTTCACAAAGGTTTCAAACAACTAAAATTCACTATATTATCATAGAAACGTTTTGCTTAGACCCCTATAGATAGTCAATGTGTGTTATGTGACACCTACCATGCTGCTGACATATATGGAGATTTACAACTTACCTAAATTTAGAGATAAAATATATGAATAAGATGGAAATATTAAAAATTAATAAGAGGATAAGACATAATAACCACCCCATCCAAAATCAAAAGGACATTGAACACAAACTGGAGGGTTACACAGGCCTAACTAGGCATAAAACCTAACCTAAGGAGGAGAAGGTATATAAAGGAAAAGGATGGTAAAATACTGATAAATAAGGGTGTAACTAGCCATAATGAACATGATAAACATAATAATTCCATGGTAATTTAGATATAAATTGATGAAGATCTACTTATAACCCCTCATACTATCAAGCACCCAGATTTACAGGTAGGCTTACATCCAATCATGGGAAAGTTATTATTTGAAGCCTCTATAATTGTTATAAAACTTTCAAATTTGGTAATAATGGTCATTATGAGTGAATTAAGGTTTCCATTATTTCCTCTAGGTTAGGTAATTAGTGGGTATACCCAATTTTTGTATTAGACCTAGTCTAGTATGTTGACAGTCAATTGTGAGGCTAGGTGAGTGATTTGATGTTTTGAATAACTAACATGCAAGATATAATTATTAATGGGATTATAAGGAAATATAATATGGTATATAATGTCTTTATAAACCATATAGATTAATCAAAATTCAATATTTTAGTCAGATACGCTTGAGGGTAAGCCAAAGGAGACAGACCTCAAGCATAGTCTTAAACTTGCTACCATTTTGGGACATATCCAAGTATTTATAACAAGATTTATGACCATATAGAGTATGCAAGAGTTTTTAATATATATTTTAATTAGTTTCAAGTGGTGGTAAATAGGAAAAAAATCAAAATAGTCTTAAGACCTTACTTGAGTTAAAAAGCTCTAGGCAGCCAAATCGAGGTGCACTTTCAAAAATTCATACCCTTCACTAAAAAAGGCCCAAGATTAGGGATATTTGGGAAATTTAAGTACCCACATGGAGTAAAAATACAATAAATAATTAATTAAATTAAAGGGTTCAATTTTATGAATGATCCCTAATAAGCTAACTTGTTAGAATTGGTAGACATAAAGCTCAAGAGTAATATTTCAACACTCCTATCTCCACACACCTTTTGCATGGGATTTAAACCTATTGAGGAAAGATGGAGGGGTCAATATAATAAAATTTCATGGAAATTAGTTTTAGTTTGGACATCTGTACTGAATGAACCATCGTTAACATGGTAGATGTCCTAAACCCTTTCTAAACCCCAAATAGTACTTGATGGTGGATTCTTGCTCCAAAATGCATTCAAATGGAGTCATTTGATTATGAAATGGTCCTTGAGGTCCCCTTAAGTCTTTTTATCATCATAATAACCCATTGGCTAGCACATGTAGGGACCATGTTATATGGATCTGGCTTGAAAAGGCTAATTCAAGCTTAAAAGCAAATAAATAGAAAGTATTTATATGTATCTTGAGGTTAAAGAGAGATAATGGGTCTTAAATCTTCCAAATATTCCTTTAACATTGATCTACAAGAACCTCCATGAATAGTTTTTAAATTAGATAGACTTAGGTGTTGAGATGAAGGGTTGCATGCATTCAAAAGAGGCCAAGTGGCCTAATCAAGCCAACACTGGTAATCCAAAGAACCTTAGAGATAATATTCAAGTTGAAAATAGTGTAAAAGTTCCTAAAAACCTTAGGGTTAGGGACAAGACTTAGGGACCATGTGTTTAGACATGCTAATCTAACACATCTATTGAGGTAATGCCACATGGAGATGGAGTAGAGGGTAGAAAAAGGTTGAAGGAACACTTAAAGACTTCATAAATGAGGTTATAAAGTCGTATAGGATCTATTTTATCACTTTAGGTTGTAGAGGGTTACTACAATTAGATATTTTTGGCCTAAAAACACTTAGAGGCTATTTAGGAAGCATGATTCTCATTTGAGGGAGATTTTCACATGCTCATATCTATACATAACCTATATATGGGAGGATAAGCACTTCAAGAGAGTTAAGGGGTGTGTAATAATGTATTTAGTATAATTAGTTTAGAGGTTTAGCATCTAATCTATATGAACCATCGTTAATAGTCCTAAATACTCTTAAACACCCTTAAAACCCTAGTAAGGACCCAAATGGAGATATTTGATGAAAAGTGTATCCAAATAGGTAGGAATCAATTGGAAAACACATAATCATGTTTTCAACTTAGAGGAGGCCATGTCCATGATACTTGGTTATATGAATGTTGTAAGCACACCTATATAAACTATAAGTTTTTAGGGTTTTAAGTATAAAATGGGGTGCATGACCTAGTCACGAGTTCTAAGTCATGATAAATATTAGATTAAGAATTATTTCACCCTTATAAAGTTGTAAATGTTAACTTACTAGCCTCTAAGTACCTCTACTAACCTCTTCTACCCAAGAAGTCTGTGAGGCTAGTCTAAATGGCCTAGTCATGCAAGGAGGATGAATTTGTAGGTAAGAGATGTTTGAAGGGTCTAAGTTCTAGTGTAGGGGGTTAATTAAAGATTTATTTAAGCCTTCTCAGATGGTTTGAGGGTTTGGTTCAATTATCTCAATCATCCAAATAGTGGATGGGTATAAGAATGAATGATTAGTAGGTGAGGCCTACTTAATAAATAAAAATAAGGTTCTAGTGGATGTAAGAAGGCATTATAGGATAAATGAACCACCCTTAGACATATGTAACTATCCATTGAGGTGAGAAGACCCAATTTTTAAGGGCATAATAAAGGTTTTGGGCAATTTTCTCATCAAGGTCAACCTTAAGTATGGGAAACCACTTAATACTCATGGAAAAGGGCCCCATTAAGACACTTTTAATGTTTGTAATTAATGGATAAAGAGGGAATTGGCTGAAGGTGATATACATGTGATATTTTTAAGTCAAACATTGATAAAATTAGATATCAACACCTCAAATGGACCATTAAATATACCCATACACTCAAGCAACACATAGGGAGAGTAATGGAGATTATTGTAATTACTTCAATCCCACCTTGGTATTTTCATGGCCTCCCCTACACCCATATTATTATCTTTTTCTCATGAAAAATTCTATATATTGATGTATTGATCTCTTTATTCTCATCCTTTGGTTGGGTGTATCAAAACTTTTCCAAAATTATACCTTGTACCTTGAGTCAATAGAGAAAGATCAATTACAAACTTTTGTATGAGTGTTAGTGTGTATTATGATGATTGATTTGTAGAATGCATGAGGTTTACCTTCATTTTTAGGTCCTTTCTTTCACCTAATGTCATATTATCATTTTATGTAGGTTGAATGAAGTGTTGATAAGTAGTAGTGGCATTGAACTGTTGATGGGATAGTAGTATCTTATGCAAGCCTATACTTTTAGCCTTCAAGTAGTAGTGGAATTAAAATCCATGTGAAATATTCATTTCTAGGATTGTGTTAAGAGGTATGATCAGTTGATTACTTTCATTATATTCATAAGCATGTTTAAGGAGCAGTCAAGAGAGGATAATTAAGCCTTGTTGCATCACCACTCTTAGTATAGGTTTTCTTTTAAAGTTTTCATCTTAAAAAAATTCATCCCAATAGAAATATTCCTTAGAAGAAGACTTCAAGTTGATAAGTTAGGGGAGCTAGCCTAATAAGCTATAGGTTTGGCATATACTATAGGTATCCCACAACCTTTAGGCCAATCCCTTGTTAGTCCAATTTTGAAGTGGAATTAAACAATCTTATTCAAGAGGGTGCAACTTGGGTTGATAACAATTAGGGCATGCTCAGTGGGATAATTATTTAAAAGTGACTTGGAACATGCTTTGGTAGCCTTGGAGGACATCTGAAAGTTAAGGATTTTCAGTGGCATATCTAAAGATAGTTACATGCAAAAGGTATCCACTATATCTTTCTCAAAAGGTAAGAATTTTGAGTTTATTGATTTACCATTAGACATTACTAAAAGGAAGAGGTATCATAAATTTAATCCTAATCCTAAACCTCCCAATTCTCCCAATTTTACCCAAACAAATACTGTTGTAAGTCCTTTAACCCCAATGGCTAGGATTAGGATGCAAGATTTTGTGCCTTTTAATGATGGTAGTCCCTTGAACCTTAACTAGTTTGATGCCATACTAGTTACTACCCTTAAAATCCTTCCTTCTTCACATGAGATAGCTCAACTACCCCTATAGAGCATATAACAAACATAGCCAGTCTATGTTCAGTTCATAACATAACCCAAGTGAATGTGGCTATGAGACTTTTGGAAACCTCTTTGAGGGGTAAAGAAATATAGCGGTATAAGGGTCTCACACCTACATCTATAAACACCTGGGATGAGTTTGGAGAATACTTGTGTAAGTTCATTAAGGATAGGAGTGACCATATCTCCTTGGTATAATAACTCACTACAATCAAAATAGCGCCCCCCGCCCCCAAGAATTCATGGTAGATTTCAATTATAGGTTCTAAAAAGACTAGGATAAGATTCCTACCATCATCAAGCTCACCCCTAACTATGATTTCTTGTACTACCTAAGGGCCTCAAACTTTGATTTAGCTATTATGATATAATCAATGGGGGGAATTACCTTTATAGAAGCCTATGAGATACACATAAGAGTATAAAAATTCCTTATCCAAGTAGGCAAGCTCACTCTTAAGCCTCTCATGCCTTTGTTCCTAGAAATTAAACCCCCTATCCCCACCATTGTTCCATTACAATCCCCAACTAATCAAGACTATTTAGATGGAATCCAAGTAGATAGGTTGGGTAAGATAGAGGGACTATTCAAGGTCCAAAATAACAAGCTAGTATCCTTAGAGAGGTAATAAAATCCATCCTATAGTGCTAATAAATCCCCATATCAAGCCCCTTACTAGTAATATCAATACAACATGCCTCCTTATAAACCTAACCAACAAGGCCAAGGGAAAATTACATAGGCAAGATCATATAAAAGTTTCAATCCTAATGTTGCTAGCATTTCTGGGGCCTTGGTGCCAACTCAGAACAATTATGCACAATAAGCTAAGTGGTTTTCTCCATGGGGATAATTAAGTGTGATGAAAATGGATCTATGTGGTGAAGGGTGTCAAACCTTTCAATCACATGATAATATGCCTCATCCATAACACAAGGAAGGTCCCCTTATGATTCACAGAGATACTCCTTTTGTGACCTCAACTGAGGGGCCAAGTCAATAAGGGGGAAGTGGAAACAAGGCACCCTCTAAAACTAATTTTGTGAATTTTTAATAAGGTGAGCAGTCATTTGAGCAAGCGATAATAAATCAAGGTTAGAATGTGGCCAAGTTAGATAACTCAATTGTAGCCCATATAAGGATTAAAATAAGGGCAATTAATGATAGTTTTGGGTAGTCTAAGACAAATAATACACTTTCCCAAACACCTCAAGGGGCTACCACACAAGATGTAGTTCAAAAGACACTTCTAACTCAATAGATACCATAAGGACATGGGTAGCATCTGAAAGGTTCTTTTATACCCTAGGTTACACAAGTTCCAAATGATGTTTTTGATTCTAAGTTATAGTCCAAGATAACTAAATATCCTTTTAGAATTATGGACTATAGGAAGAAGGCCCATGTCAATATCCTATCTAGGATGCTTTACTCATTCCAAGAAAAAGGATTTCTTTCAAGAATATCTCTCCAAGATTCATGTCATGGATAAATAAATTAATAAGGTAAGTGCAATATTTGATAATTATAATCAACCTCATGAATTCCAAACATCAAGTAGTTAAACCACCTCCCTTCTACCTATTAGTAATAATAGGAGATTTCCTTGTTCATAATTACATGATAAATAGTGGTTTTAGTACTTCTATCATGCTCAAATCCATAGTTAATAAGTTATGAATTAAGTATTAACCAAATTAAAAGGGAGTTTTACAATTAAATGGGTCCCCCATCAAGACTTCAAGTGTTCTTAAGGACCTCAAGATTATATTGGCTGCTTGTCCTAACTATACCATATCCCAAGATGTCATGGTAGTTGACCTTAGGGATTTCACTACTAAAATTAGGGGTTATTTCTTTTCTGATTGGTCATACATGGTCTTTAGGACTAGATATGGGATAAGGGTTACCATAAGGTTTGAACCTATTTCTAGGTTCCACTTAGAACCCTACATGCCCAACCTAGCTAGTGTCAACTACAATATCTTAGATGATGATGAACATCTCAATAATTAAGAGTCTAAGGAACCACTTGAAGTCATCTCATATCTACTCCTTGATGAGTGGGAAACAAAAAATCATGGTTATGATCCTTATAATACCATTGAATATGTAGGCCTCGGTGTGCATTGTATGCATGAAGAAGGAGTTGTTATCCCTAGTCTCACTAGCCTAAGTCAAGATCATGAAGTTATATGGATTTTTTTCTTTGATGGATCAAGGTCAAAGAATGGGAGTGGGTATGTGTTATGCTTATCTCCCCTTCCAATCAAATGTATTATTATACCCTAAGGTTTCCATTTAGCTACACTTATAATACTTTAGAATATGAGGCCCTCATTCATGGGATACAATGGACAAGGAGAAGAGGTATTAAGCTCTTAAAATATAAAGGAGATAGTGAAATAGTGGTGTAACAAGTAAGAAGCATAAGTGTAGTCAAGAATTAAATTTTGAAATCCTACAAGCATTGAGTTTGGGACCTCTTGGAGTAATTCTAAGCCTTTGACATTTGTTCCATACCTAGATAATCCAACCATCATGCATACTAGTTAGCTACCATTAGTGCATAATATGACATAGTAGATAGATTCAAAGACACTAAAGGACAACCACAAATCAAAGTGGTGTGAAGGTCCTTAGTCATTTATAATGAGGTATGTTGGCAAGCTTTTGAGAGTGACAGTCATATTGCTTACTTCTTATAACATGAAGTAGAATTCTACTCAAAGAACCAAAGTAGACTACAACATCAATTTAGAGATCAGATTGTCCAATTGAGGACAAATAATTTACCTAAGGTCTTGGTGACATTAGAGAGTATCTTTAATGAGGATGACCAATTGAGTAAATACAAGGTAAGTATCTCCACCAAAGAGGAACATTATGAGAAGGTTGCTATATTCAAAGACAAATTACTCAAGTTGGGCAAAGTGAATATCAAAGATGAGAGAGTTGACTTCATAGAATTATGTTAGGAGTTTTAAAATATATTTTTAAGGGAGTGCCATGAATTTAAAGGGTTTGACCCTAGGTTAGCTCAACATACCATAGAGTTGGAGGAGAATGCAAAATTAGTGAGATAAAAACAAAGACTAGTCAACCTAAAATTTGAGGTCCTCATGAGAAAGGAGTTGACAAAAATCATTAAATCCAAGATCATCTTCCATATTAAACATTCCTCATGGGTGGAAAATATTGTGCCTATAAGGAATAATAATGGGGAGATACATTTATGTGTGTACTTTAGAGACCTCAACAAGGTGTCTTTGAGAGATCATTATCCCCTACTATCCATGGATTGTATTCCATAGAAAGTTGTACGTTCTCATAGGTTATATTTATTTTATGAATACTCTAGATTCAATTAGATATTGGTGAGAGAAGAGGATAGACACAAAACTACCTTCATAACCATGTGAGGCACCTATGCATACATGAAGATTCCCTATGGACTATCTAATGCAGGGGAAACCTTCCAAAAATCAATGGACGTAGAATTCAAAGGGATCATTAATGAGATGATACTCATCTACCTTGATGAAATCACTATATTATCAAATGAACCTAAAGATCACATGACACACTTGAGATTAGTGTTTGACAGATGCAAGCAGTTGGGGTCTCCTTGAACCCCAAAATATGTATATTTTTAGTCCATAAAGGTAGAATTATAATACATATTGTGTCAAAGGATGGCCTCTACATTGACCCTGAGAGGATAGAATAAATCCTTTCCTTGCCCCTGCCCAAGAATAAGAAAGGATTACAAATCTTCTTGGCTAAAATTAACTTCATTAGGAGATTCATTCTAGTATTTATAGAATTGGTGAGACCAATCACTCACATGCTCAAGAAGTACAAGGATTTATCATGGAGTATTGAAGGTAAGATAAGTTTTGAGGCCATAAATAAGGCCATCTCTCAATCTCCCACCTTCCTCAACCTTTTTTTCTAAAGACTTATTCATGTATGCCTTATCCACAACTGATGCCATTTCTGCTATGCTCATGCAACAAAATGATGCAGGACTAGAGCAACCCATTGATTTCTTCAGTCAAGCATTATAAGGGTATGAAGAGAGATACACCTTTATTGAAAACCATGTCATTGATGTCATGATATGGCTAAAGAATTTTAGGCACATGGTGTCTAATAATAGGGTCTTTGTGATGGTAGTTCACCCTAGTATGAATTATTTAATACTCAATGGTTGATTCTGACACTTGAGTATGAGATTTTTCTTGTTCAATAACTAGTTTGTACTATTGATCTTATATTTGTATGAGAGCATGCAATTTTTATATTAAAAAATATAAGGGGAATATACCTCTTGATTCTATCAATCTTAAGAAATCCTCATCTTGGTCTTGAATTGGTTTATTTTCAGTGTATTGACCTTAGTTTGATGCCAAAATGGGAGGCATTTATTTTTATATGACTGAATGTTCTTATCCATCATTAAAGTTTTCCTTGTCATAACTAGGGCCATAAGAGACCCCACTAGGAGTGTATCTCTGTATGGTTAGAATAACACCTAATATTTTACAAATGTTTGAAGTGTATATTTGTATAAATTTTGAATTTAAAAACAATATTAAATGCTCCTTCAAAACTTTACAATCAAATTAGATAATTTAGTGACACATAATGAGAATATGTAAAGTCTTTAGAATGAATGACATTGGTTGGTCAAAATTAACAAATTATAAGAAGGTGAAACTTATTTAGAAATTAGAATGTAGGATAACACAAGAAAACCTCAGTCTAAAATGTATTGGTAATATATAAGAGGACAATGAGACTTTCGATGGTCTTGATCATCATATTAGAATAAGGTCGAATGTTCTAGGAAATTAAAACATAAGCTAATGCAAGAAAACTAAAGTTTAAACCTTAGAATAAAATGGGAAAGGTAATTGCACATAATAGAAAATAAGGTCAAATGGTCCAAAAAATTAGGGCACATGTTAACACAATAAAACCTATGTTTGAAATCAAAAATAAAATGGGAAACATAATAGTATCAAGTGAGACAAAGTCTGTTATTTCAAATGATAGATGCAACATTACAAAAAATGGCCAAGTGTTAAATGGTAATGCAAACAATATAAAACCTCAATGTGTAAATAGATGATAATGTGTAAAATATAGGAACAAGACTCACACTTAGGTAAGTATCTAAACTTATATCAAAATCTAATCTTAGTGATGTGACCCAAACATAAAGAGTAAAATACTCAAGCCTAAGTGATAGGCAAGAATAAAGTGTAAAATAATTGTCCTTAGATTGAATACTTGAAAATTTACTTTAAATTTGGTTTGAGAGGCTTCAATGTTAGGTGACCCCTTATCCAATGGAAGCACAATTGATTACTTTCTTATAAGTAATTAAACACATAATTATACCAGAATGATAAAATAACTAGAAACTTGAGACAACAAAGAATTTGAGAGACAATACACACACTTGTATTAGATATTACTAGAAGAAAATACGATAAGGAAGATGCCACTTCTTCCTCCACCTCAAAGGCTTGCCACACCTCAAGACCTTCTTCCCTCTCTCTCTTGCTCAACACAACAACTCTATAGCCTAAGTTATTATCCCTCCTTGAATGCTTCAGCTAATCTCCTTGACCTTACACCTGTAGATCTCCTTGACCTTGCTTGCTTCAATGCTTTTACTTGCCTTCTTGGTAATTACAATACATGCCTAATGGGTCTTTAAATAGAATCCCATGGTTACAAAAATAGAAATCTAACTACAATAATTAGACACGCAGCTCATGACTATAATTAGTCATTTGACATGCAAACACTCACTTCACTTAACTGACTGTTTGTCAACAGCAGTTCTGGAACACACAGGCGACTGACGCCAGTCCCTGCTTGCCTGGTGCTACCGACGTCGGCCGACTAGCTGCCATCACTGGTTGCCTTTAGCACTGTATCTGACTGATGTCGGTCATACTGTCGACGCTGATGCATCTGGTTCTTTAGCATCCTCTTCTTTGTGTCTGCAAATAGTTGAAGCTTTTAGCTCCACACCCTAACAATCTCCCACTTGGAGATAAATAGCTGCTACTGTACCTGTACTTGTACACCATCTATTTTGTTCCTTTGGCCCTGTATCCCTCTTCAAAGTCACTATTGAAGACCAACCACCATGCAAATCTGTGATGCTATACCTGTTACTTATGCTAAAAGAATTTTTCTACTCCCAAATTCTTCATGACATACTTCTGAACCAACTCTACCCTTAGCTCATAAAACTCCCTGTATATGAAACCCTGCAACAAGTAACACAATACAGTAACAGAATAATGTAGCTAATATTATCCAACCTGGTAAAGATAAATACAATGGTCAAACCTCCATTGCTTTGCAGCCTAATCAAGACCATATACCATAGTCTTCTGTCTCACGTGTCCATCCACTCTCTTCTCTAATATGGGAATCCATCCCTCTATCCAGTGCTTTCTTCCAGCTGACAACTCTACCAATGAATACCTATTTGGTTCTTTTCCAAGGACTCACACTCCTCATCCATGTCAAGCTCCCACTATTTCTAGATTCTACCTGCATTGCTTCTTCCATCTTCTTAGTTCTTGACTATCAGTAAGCAATATAAAGAAGGTGAACAACAAATATGAGGTTCACTTACCATTTTTGACCTCCATATGGGTGTTTGAGACTCCTTGATAGCTAGCTATCCACCCATCATCCGTTCCAGTGACCGATCTCGACCATCTCCCAGTCCGCTCCCGACCGATGTCGGTTCCCTACACTGACCCTGACTACCGACGTCGTTTCCCTAGCCGACGCTGGTGTCCCCCTACCGATGTTGGTCCTGATGACTGACGTCAGACTTCTCCTGCCTGACCTACCAACCCTGTTGGTCTGCACATGATCGATGCCAGTATCTGGTTGACCGACGTCGGTCCCAAGTGACCGACATCAGTGTCTGTGTGTTCCTGTAAGTGATGAAATCTTCATCCGTGAGCTCACCTTGGATCAAACCTCTATCCATGCTGCCCTGCTCAGATTTATTCAGCCCCTGTGACTGATCTCTATCCTTCATCTCCTCCATAAACACCAAGGCTTCTTTGTTCCTATCAAAAGCATCAAATTTCCTTTTTTTGCAATGAACTCTATTTATGCTTTTCGAATCTAAACACATACCTTTTGAATCAAGAACGTCTATTCCATTCTTATTCATGTGACCAAGCCTATTAAGCCACATCTTCGAATCTACAGCTGAAGTAGATAAACCAGAAGTAGAATCAGTAATACAAGTAGATAGATAAAGAGTATCTACTTTCTTACCTCTTGCTAGAACAAGTGCACCCTTGGTAACCTTCCAAGAATCCACTGTGAGGGTTATTGTGCATCCCTCATCACCCAACCTTCCTACATAAATCAAACTCTACTTCAGAATTGGAACATGCATGACCTCCTTCAACACCCATGTGTTGTCAATCTACAATCTCAGCTGCACTTTCCCTTTGCCAACTATCTGACAAGGCATACCATCCCCTAAATAAAGCACTCCAAAGTCTCCCTGTTCATACTCATGGAACAAATCTCTATTTGGGGATGCATGAAAAGATGAACCAGAATCTAAAATCCATGATCCTACCTGACTATCCAAAGAAAGTATGAGAGCGTCCTGTACCACAATATTTGCATCCTTTGCTTCTTCAATACCTGCATGTTGATTCTCTTTATCTCTCAACCAACACTCCTTCTTTGTATGTCCTTTCTTTCCACAAAACTAATAGGTAACACCTTTGGACTCGGATCTCCTTCCCGACCTTGATTTCCCTTGCTCAACCTTCTCCCTTTGCCTTCCCCTACTTTCTACACTTAGAGCATTACCTGATGATTCACCTGTGCTTCTCCTACGTATTTCCTCATTCAAGATCACACTCACAACATCATCAACTTTTAAGATTTTAGAAGCAGATGTAGAATTACTTACTGCCATAACCAAACTGTCCCAACTTTCAGGCAAAGAACATAAAATCAAGAGAGCCTTTACCTCATCATCAAAAACAATATTGACTGAAGCTAATTGGTTTACCAAACCATGGAAATCACTGAGATGAGTATGTACTGATCCACCTTCCTGCATTTGCAAAGTAAATAGCTGCTTCATAAGATATACCTTATTAGAAGCCGAGGGCTTTTTGTATAAATTCACCAAGGACTTTATCAACTCTTCCATTGTCTTGCACTATGATAAGCTAGAAATCACAGACAATGCAAGGCTCAACCTTATGGAACCGAGAGCCTTCGATCAAGAACACTCCATTCTTCATCCTTCATATCTATGGGCTTACATGCAACCCCACCCAATGGTAAGTACAGATCCTTTTGATACAGATAATCCTCAATCTGCATCTTCCAATGTTGATAATTCTTGCTCGTTAAACTTCTCCATTCGTAGCTTACTTTCTTCTGCCATTGCTGAACTCCCACTCAATCAAAAAACCCTGTGAATGACCTGTAATAAAAAATAATAACCTGCTTCCTGCAAATCGTAGCTCTGATACCAACTGTTAGGTGACCCCTTATCCAATAGAAGCACAATTGATTACTTTCTTATAAGCAATTAAACATAGAATTATACCAGAATGATAAAGTAACTAGAAACTTGAGACAATAAAGAATTTGAGAGACAATACACACACTTGTATTAGATATTACTAGAAGAAAATACAATAAGGAAGATGCCACTTATTCCTCCACCTCAAAGGCTTGCCACACCTCAAGACCTTCTTCCCTCTCTCTCTTGCTCAACACAACAACTCTATAGCCTGAGTTATTATCCCTCCTTGAATGCTTCAGCTGATCTCCTTGACCTTACACCTGTAGATCTCCTTGACCTTGCTTGCTTCAATGCTTTTACTTGCCTTCTTGGTAATTACAATACATGCCTCATGGGTCTTTAAATAGAATCCCATGGTTACAACAATAGAAATCTAACTACAATAATTAGACATGCAGCTCGTGACTATAATTAGTCATTTGACATGCTAACACTCGCTTCACTTAATTGACTATTCATCAACATCAGTTTTGGAACACACAGGCGACCGACATCGGTCCCTGCTTGCCTGGTGCTGCCGACATCAGTCGACTAGCTGCCGTCACCAATTGCCTTCTGAACTGTATCTGACCGACGTCGGTCATGCTGCTGACACCGGTGCATCTGGTTCTTCAACATCCTCTTCTTCGTGTCTACAAATAGTTGAAGCTTTTAGCTCCACACCCTAACATTCAAGGCAAATTTGTTTTATGCGACATGGTTTTTTTTGAACTCAAGAAAGCACATGCACCTATCTTAATGACTGACATAAGGTTTACATAGTATCCACCAAAATTATTTTGATATACCAGTTCTTGAGAGGAATGAATATGTTAATCCAATAAATAAAGAGTGCATGAATTTAGAGTTTTTAAATCCATCCTATATCTCTCAATAAATGATATGTAGCATGGAACTTAGAGTGCCAAAGTAACTTGACATTGGGAGGACAATCCATGATAAGTGGGGTTAATTAATCTAAATTTTTTGATTGGATTTTATAGATGGTATACAAGTGCCTATAAACACTTGGGCACAACAAATATCCATCAATGGATTCAAAATACCTAGCTTGTTATGAAAATGTCTTATCCCTTTCAAAATTAATTCAACCATGTATTGCTTAGTGAAGTTTGATATCTAAAATACTACTTGACCTAAGTCCCCTTTCATTTGGTCAGGTTAACCACTTAGCCACTATCCGAATGGATAGTAATCTCATTTTATACACCCCATTATATAAGTGGAGTTGGAACAATGCTAGGAGATGAAATCCTAGGTCAAAGTCCACCTAAAGAATTTACAAAAAAGTGTTCACAAGCTAAAAATAAAATAATAAGAATAAATAGGTCATTTATGAGTCACCTAAGTCCCTAAGAAAAATGAGAGATCATATGCGACATTTATTCTGATACAATCAAATACTTAAGTAAAACAATGCATTGTTGGTCACCTAATTTCCATAAAGGGGACAAGGGGAGAGCATTTTTACAAGGTCTTACTAAAATGAAACTAATCTAGAGATTTGCAAAAATAAAGAACAAAAAGGAAAGTGATATTATGATCTCTTAGTTTAAATGTGAATGTTATTTTAAAGAACTTATAGAATGTGATTTAAATTTGGCTTTTGCTTAAAAATTTGAAATGACAAAAAGGAAAGTTGTTTATAAAATTTTTAAAAGCACCAAAAGACATGTGAAATGGCCTTGTTAATGTGTTAGACTCCTTATATTTTTCTTAGTACCTTGTAATAAAAATTAGAGGATTGATTAAATTGAATAAACAAAGTAAAATTTTGAATTTTGGAAGTCTCATGTTTTTGGTCTTAAGGTAATTTG
The DNA here is from genome assembly GCA_037957365.1 of Torreya grandis. Taxonomy (NCBI): domain Eukaryota; kingdom Viridiplantae; phylum Streptophyta; class Pinopsida; order Cupressales; family Taxaceae; genus Torreya; species Torreya grandis. Next base: position 408,275 of record JARHVA010007132.1, read on the forward strand.
CCATTCATCATAATGATTTTTCTATTTTTAAGACCTTGCATAGAAAATAGGAAACAAACAAAAAACTAGATAGAGATAGTTTTTCCAATTAGAAGGATGATTTTTCTGATTGTTAGAGATTATTTTTTTAAATAGAATGATAATTTTGCTAACTAGAGTGACAATTTCACAGAAAATAAAATAAATTCAACAATAGGTAGAAAATCAAACCTAAAATATTTTTACCAAAGTTTAAAATGTTTTTTAGAAAAGTGTAGAGTGTTTTGGCTAAAGAACAAAGTGTTTTTGCCAAAAGTGAAGAGTGTTTTCTCCATAGTGCAGAGCATTTTCACCAAAGTGTAAAGTATTTTTACCAAAGTGCCGAGCATTTCCATTGAATAACAAGACAACATAGCTAGGAAGGTAATATTAATTTTTTCGATGAAACTCAAGAAATGGATTGTATGATAGAGAACAAAGTCATTGAAAGTTATGATGATTTGGTTGAAGTTTAAGATAAATTCACTGAAATAATGAAAAATTTTACTGATGGGAAAAACCTATAATAAAAAAAAAGAATAATGATGACTTCATCACTTATCGAGATAATTTTGCCAATTAGAATAACATAAAAGACAATTTTTTTGTTCTTATGGATGAAGTGACCAATACATAGACAAATAAAAAACATGAGATTTTAAATAAAAAGGAGATAAAAATAAGGTCAATGGTGAGGTTTTATTGTCTCTTAAGAGGTCTAAAATGGTATTATGTTGAGTGTGGGGTATGTGATCCCACCGAGTGTGCCAAAATGTAGAGTAAGATTATGGGACAAGTTAGCTCATGTAATTAAGACATAAAACAAATGACAAAGCATAAAGAACAAGCATGATAGGCCTACTCTCTTGAGGGGTTTGGATCAATGTATTCATGAAACTTAGATAATAAAACATGGACAATGCCTTCCCCAAGTGTCCCTCCTCCAAGATAGGTCCATTAATCATGTTTGTGCCTAGATTTGGTGCTCCATGTCTTTATCAACATGGTAACACAAGTGTCTCCATACATCTATCCTTGCACCAATGGCTTTGGATCTTGATTTGATAAATTTTAATGGATGAGTGAAGCTCTCTAGAGATATTTTTACATAGTTTTTATACACCACAAATATCTTAAAGGTTATGCTCATGGTTCATGTATTTATAATTTTTCCAAAATGAAAAAAATAATTTTTGGTCCTCCATATCGAGATCAATATGTAGGGCCACAAATACATTCAACTTTATATGGATAAGAAATAAATGTGGAAATTAATATTTGGAAGAAAAGAGAATTAATAAATCATGGGTAGCCTTATCTATGATATTCTCCATTAATGGTTTGTAAATGACACCCTTATGATGATGTCATGGGTGATGTCATTATAATTATGAATTTCCAATAATATATAATAAATAAATTTTCATGAGTTTCTCAATTAATCTCTTAATTTGATTTACTTTGCTTAATGATTTTACTTAGTTTTTTTCCAATTATTAGAAATTGGTCACTTGTTTAATTAGAATGGTTGAAAATGTCATTTTTCTTAGTTGTAATTTGATTGGAATTTTAATTAGAGGAACATGTTGATTGAATACATGATAATGCACCAATTATGGTATTATAAATGTGAATTGGCACATGTTCATGATGTGTGTAGATAAATTAGATAATTTTAGTGGTTTAGAACATCATTTTATTAGGTCATAATTTGAATCAAAGTGAATTAGGAGAATATAAAAATTCCATAAAAGATATTACCCTAATCAGGGATAAATGGATGCAAATTGGCACATGTACGTGAGTGTGCATCCAAATTATAGTATTTTCATGATTTTGGTCCAATTTGTGTTTCATTGTAGAAAATCATTTAGATTTACAACCTCATCATGATAGTGATAAGAATTGGATGTATAAAACTACAAGCACATAAATACCCAATCACCCATGTTAAAATTATTCTCACTATGGTGCTGATATATGTATTGCTTTAGTCTATTTTGTACCATTGCAAAATTCTTTCTCAGACTAGCTAGTGCCTCATACAGATGTTGAATGTGTTATTCAACATTCCAAACCTTGGGTTTCACCCTCAAGATGAAGTGATGGATAGAATTTGATAACCACAAAGAGCCACAAATGGATACATTTTGGAAGAGGTATGGAAGGAAGTATTATACAACCATTCTGATAGTGGTAACCGATAAACCCATCATTATTTTTTATCTAATGCAAAATAATGGATATATCCTTATAGTAAGTTTTTGACCACCTTTTTTATCCATAAGTTTGACAATGATATGATGAACTATGATCTAAATGAGTACCCAAACATGAAAATAAATTAGTTAAAAAATATTAGTAAAGATGGGGTCATGATCACTTAAAATGATCTTATGAGTACCATGAAAATTTTGAAATGTATTCAGAAAAGCAAAACTACTGTACTAGCTACAAATGACTAGGAAAATGAGAAATAATGAGCATATTTTATGAGCCTATCCATAACTACAATAATGACATTTTAAACTTCAAACCTTGATAATCCTTTATGAAATCCATGGAAACCTTCTCTCTTAGGAATGGATAAAGGTTTCAGAATACCTAGTGTTTTAATTATTTTACCCTTGTTCTATTGAGACACCATGTATTTAATCAATTTTTTTCTATATCTACCTTGATTCCTTCTTTAAATAAATCCTACTTGATTCAATGATAGGTTCTCCAAAATCTTGAGTACCCCCTATTGGAGATGCATGAAGATACTTATGGATCTTGTGATTGAGGATATAATTATTACATATGTATAATTAGTCTTTAGACCATAATGAATTACATTTCAACTCAAATTCTTTAGAAGCACTAGAACCATGTGGGATATTATGAATAAGAACATATTTATTACCATCATTATTCCATTATTATCTTTCCTCTTCTAACCAATATACCTACCAAATGGTCATTGCACATAAAAATTCCTCAATGGATTCATCCTTTTTAGATAGTACGCTTGCTACAACATTCTCTTTTCCTTTGTTATAGATAATTTAAAATTCATATGCCAATATTTTAGTTAGGAATTTTTATTTTATTCTAATTCAAATCATTTTTATAAAACATATTTTATAATATCAATGCTTAGTCTTTACCTTAAAGTGTCTACCCATCAAATAATGTATCCATTGCTTGACTTCATCAATAATATCCAACATCTCTTTCTCACAGATTGGTTTTAGGATATTTTTACCATTAATATGAATGATAATATTTGATTAAAATCCAGAAATGAAATTTTCTATAGGTTAATATTGTATATATAGTAGGTATATCTCAAGTATTTTATTAATTTAAAATATACAAGTACATAAAGGTTCCTATAAGATGTTAACCTCGAACAACCAATCTATGACATATTTATAACCTTAATGAGAGAATGGTAAAACAACCAAGTAATAACTAAAAACCTGACCCTATATGAGATGATTTACCTAATAAACATTATTAAATTTTTTTATAATCTAACTTAACAAAAATTTATAAAGGGGTGTCTTAAATAAGAAGCATTCCCATTTAATGTATTGCAAACACATTAACCTAAATATTGACAATACTTTCAAAAAATTCATAAGAAACCCACATATGATCCAAAGTAAGTTCTTTGGACACATTCCAAGAATTTTTGTGATTTTTTCAAATTTGGTTTTCGCAAGGGAATTTGTGAAAATATCAGTTGTCTGATATGAAGTTTGGAAATATGTTGGTTCAATTGGTTTCTTTGACACCAACATTTTAAGATAATGATATTTGACATATATATGTTTGGTTTTAGTATGAAATAATAGATTTTTATATATCTTGATTTCACTTTGATTATTAATGCATAATTGTGTATGAGCAATCTGATAAATCCAAAGGTCTTATAGAATGTGATGTAAATAAAAAATCTATCTAGAATAATCCCATGCTATAATGTATTCTAATTTTGATGATGAATTTGCCATAATATCTAGCTTCTTACAACACCATGCAATGGTAGCTAAATTCATATTCATAGTATACCCTATTATGGATACTCAATCATCTACACATCCATCAAAATATGCATCACAATACCCAACATGTTTGAAATTATTATTTTGGTAGTGCTCAAGGTCATATGTTTTCATTACCTAAAGGCAAAAAAGTACTCCTTTTTTCACATGCAAATGAATTTATCTAGGCTCATGCATAAACCTATAAAAAATTCTCACTACAAAGGATATATCAAGCTTGGTAATTATAAAATATATTAAGTCTCCCACTAATTTCCCATATTTGGTGCAATAAAAAAATGAACTAACATAATATTTATACAATTTAATGTTAGTCTCCATCAGAGTGATGGTAGGTTTACAATCATTTATACTAAATATATTTAATAACTCAAAAATATACTTGGTTTGAGTAATGAAAAGGATTTTATCTTTATGAGTAACTTATATGGAAATATAATAGTGAAGAAGTCCAATATCTTTCATCTCAAACCTATCTTATAGTTCATTCTTCATATACCTACTAAGGTTTTCATCATTTCTTGTGATACATAAGTCATCAACATAAAGAAATATAATTACCAATTTGTTTTCATAAAATTGAATATAGAGAGTATCATTAGATTCAATACATATAAAGATCATTTTATAAAATTAGGAATCCATTTTTTCATACCAATCCCTGGGTGCTTATTTGATCCCATAGGGATATTTGATTAATTTAAATACCTTATGTTCTACACCCATTTTATCAAAACCTTGGGGTTGTGTCATATAAAATTCTTCCTATAAATCACCTTTTACATCCATTTTATATACTTTAAAAATATTATGTGTTGCTAAGGTAAGAACCATATGAATAGTGTGTAATTTGGTAGTCGATGCAAATGTTTCCTCATAATCAATTCCTTCTTGTTGTGCATAACCTTTTGAAACAAGCATTTCCTTATTTTTATCAATGGAAGCATCTGAATTATAATTTACCTTGTCAACCCATTTTCATTTGATGGGTTTAACATGTGGAGGAGGATAAACCAAAACTAAAGTATTATTATCAAGAATGGAATCATACTCATTCTACATTGCATTTTTCCAAACCTATTCAATAGAAGCTACCTCAAAAGTGGATGGCTCATTGGAAGAAGCAGTAAAAAACATTTTATAATTTACCTATTTATGATAAATTATGGGACTTATTTTACCCACTTCATCTATTTTAAATTTAGAAAAAGTACTTTGAGCCCATTTGGAATACTTGTGTAAATTTTCAAGATTAGGAATACCAAAATTATCTTCATGTGCACCATTTGGAGGAAGACTTAGAAAGTTTTCAACATTTTCTAAGTCATTATTTTTTAAAATACTCAAAGAAGTAGAATAAATTAAGGGGTACTTGTATTATACCATAATTTTTTAGATTTAACTTCATTATTCAATCCATTAACATGTTTTTAAATATTCATATCTAACCTATCAAATTATGAGTCTATCTCTACATTACTTATATTACTAAATTCATCAAAAATCACACACCTATTCACTATGAATTTTCCTATATCTTATGCAATTAAACAATACCCCTTTTTGGTTTCTAAATACAAAATAAAAATGCATTTTCTACTTTGAGGTTAAAAATTGGTTCTATGTTCAACAAAAACTAAAGTAAAACAAGTACATGTAAATTTTTTCATGTGTTTAATTTTTGGTTTAAACCCATGCCAAGACTCATATGGAGTTTTACCGAAAAATTTAGATGTAGGAGATTTGTTACTTAAAACAAATGGATTCTACACAAAATTTATCATTGACTTATTTATAGTGAAACATAGCTCAAGTTGTGCCCTCTAAAGTTTTTTTCATTTAGTCATCAACTCCATTTTGATATGTAGTAAAAACATTCTTGTATTGTCATTTGATTCCATGTTCTTGATAATAATCTAAAAATTCTTTTGAAGTATATTCACCACCATTATTTGATCAAAGAGTAACTAATTTTTAACCTATTCATTTTTAAACTAAGTTTAACCATTAAATAAACTTAGTGAAAACCTATGATTTATTTTTCATAGAAAACACCCAAGTCATTGTATAACAATCATAAATAAACAACACAAAATACCTGCACCTACTAATGGATGACTTTTTCATATCACACACATCACTATAAACTAACTATAAACATATGTCAGCTCACTAAGAATAAACCTTAGGTAAATTTTCCCAATATTATTTTCCTAAAACACATGATTCACAAAGAATACTATTTTTGTGAAAACTAGGAAAAACATTCACCATGCTATATCTATATAAGTCCACCAAAGAGTGAACATTCAAATGTACATAACATAAAATCCAAAAACACTACATAGACATTGTACTTGTACTTGTATCAACAACTGTTTCAAGTTACACTATGGGGGGAAGTACATTGCAATGAAAACAAATGAAGTTACCATCCTCATAACCTATATACATTATTTTATACAAAATTAATATAAATGATCCCATTTTAAATCACAATTTGATAACCCTTATTAAAAATAATTACTAAGGAAAAAATATGTTTATGTAATGTGGGAACATACCAAACATTATCCAAGAATCTGATATAACCATTGGGAAGAAAAATATTAATAGAGCCAAGTCCCTATGAAGTATGCATAGATTTATCTACCAAGGATAATGGAGAGAGATATTCTTCTTTGAAAGTAAAAAATATGTCTTGCCTGAATGTCATTTTCTTGTTTACACCTATATCTAAAACCCAAACATCTATGAACTCATATCTATCCTCATATTCCATATAAGTAATGTTCCCTAAGGATTTGAAAGTAGATTCATGAACAAGATTTACTGATTCATTATATTTTATGGTATGCATATTGATTAAAGTTAGACTTAGTTACTATTTTTTTATTTCTAATTTTTTTCAAAATAATCCTACCCTATGAATCAATGTGACCAAAGTTTCCACATATATGACATTATATGTCTGATCTATCTCTACCTCGACCTCTATATGAGTTGTGATGACATCCTCCATTACTCATCTCATTTGAATGAGAATGCCTATATTTTTATGAAAATAATTGTTTTTATGATATCCTCTACATCTATTTGGAAATATTCTTCCTCTATAACTTCTACCCCCTCTATAAATATGTCCTCTATAGTTGTGTTGACTAGAAGAACTAGGATTGGACCCTGTAACAGGTGATTCCTTATTTTTTATGGATTTATTAGGTAGATATAGGTCATGCAAAATAAGAAACTCAAAATTTTTATAAATATTAATTTTTGTGATCATATTAGAGACATGAAGTATTTCTATAAAGTTTCTATAGGACAAAGGTAGCATTTTTAATGTAATAGTGACAATCAGATCATCATCAATTTTACCAAACCTAGCCTTAGTATATTCAATAGAAATGTTTTTCAACTTAGATATGTACACTCCCATATCCCCATCTTCATCTAATGACAAATTAAAAAACTACATATGTATATCTATCTTTTAACACTTGGGTGTTTTATCATACAAATTAGACAAAGTCTTCCATGTAGTGTAACTATGGGGAGAGTTTCCAATATGAATGTAAGTATATTTAGTGAAAAAACACTTGATTAAAGATAAATATATAGAATATTTCATATTAAAAATATCAATTTTGTCTTGTGCTATGGGTAACACAAGATGTTCATTACTCATAATATTTGATAATTCATTGAATATTAATGACGCTTCCATTAAGTAATTCCCATCAATGTAATTATAAATCATTAAATGATTAGTATATGAAATAAAATTCTATTTTTTGGCATCTTGTAATGAAAACAAATGTGAAAAAGTAAAATGAAACACAACCATAATACAACTTGGCACAAAAAATGCTTCTATAGGATTTTTAACTTAATTTCCACATAAAACATATGAAAGATTTTTAATGGGTTTTGCACTTAAACACATAAAAAACCAAATTAAACCCTTATTTTTTCAAAAATACAATCTTATTTCACTAAAATTACGCTCTTATCACAAAAAAATAACACCCTTTTCACTCCTCTACATCCACTTAAGACATATCACTTTTGTTACTCTTTTACAAGATTATTCACTTGGTGAAAAAGTAATAGATCACATATCAAATATATTTACAAAAAATGAATATTTCCAAATCATATACCAATATCTTTGATAAAAAAAACTTGGCCAAAAAATTATACTTGAATATGCGTCTTACAAAATAATCTTTACCAATTGTTCTATGAGCATTTAAAACACTTAAAGATAATATATTGAATTTAATTGTGATTTTGATTTATGGAAAAAAAAAACTTTTCCATGAAATAAAGAATTCACCCATGAAATGTTTTTGTAAAAAAAAAACTTTTCCTTTGATTTGAAGTGGGCCCCAAAAAACCCTAAATATTGCAAAAACTATGTTAAACTGTATTCTCATAAAAATATCTATTAGAAACCAATATTATGCCATTTACAAAAATAAAACACCATATATGAACATAAGATCTTTATAAATCTATAAAACTTCATTGGAGTTGTAGGAAGGTCGTACAGGGCTATATAATAGGTGTTTTCTACGTATTTTTACTTGTAGGTAAAGGAAATAAAACTCAAAAATTAGAAGTATAGTATATGGGATGCCATTATTAATTTTAGAGGCTATAAAATAATAATTTTATTGTACACAACTCAAATAATATGGGGGTTGGAAGATTTTAGGTCTTCGAATGAGTTTGTAGGTGATAAAAATAGTTTAAAAATTCATCAAAACTCCCAATAATTTAAGAAAATGCCATGGTAATAATATTTATATTTTTAAAGGCTATACCATACTCAAAAATAGTACTTTTATCTTGAAAAATCAATACAATATATTGATTTTGGTCTTTTAGATAGAGATTTAGGTGTTGGAAGAAATAATAGACTTTTATAGGAATTTGAATGCATGGAAATGGACTATAAATAATTTTTACAATATCTACATTTTCAAGCCTCTTTGTTTAATTTTTTAAAAATATATATTCATTTATAAAAATCTATTGAAAATGAATATTTTCAATGGTTTTGTAATGTTTTGTGCATGAAAAAGCATGAAAAAATTAATTTTTCAAACTTGCATACCCATATTTTATCTTCACAGGATTTTCCTTCTCTAAAAATGTGATTCCACATGAACCTTATCTTTAACCATGTGAATATTCTATTTCACCTCCTTGTAAATATTTTATTTCAACTTTTTTTCCATTGATCTTCACCATCCTCTCTTTCACCAATGATTTTTACCATGCTCTCTTTCACCACTAATGTTTATCACTAATTTGGATATGGATCCTCTTGGGTAGATAGGGTTAAAAATATAAAAATCATAGGTAACAAGGGTGAATATCATATCTAAAATAGGATAATTAAAATGATAAACTCAGATATACCATAAACTAAATTTATTAAACTAAGATAAGATATTAATGGAAATTAAAACTAGTCTAGATATATAAATGACAAAAAAGTGATGTACTTAGTTTTTATAATGCTAATGTAGATTTGGATCTAGAATAAGCTCAAATTAGGTAGGAAGAAGGTTTTGGAATAATTGTCAAATTTTGGATTCGGTGCCTCTAGCTATCAAGATAGTTCTATCAACCCTAGATGTTTACATCAATGTTATTGTCTAAGTTTGATGATAGTGTCATGTATGGAATATATATTAAAACAAGATGCAACCACTTGGACCACTTGGATGCTTTTGGGTTTGGATTCACCTTGTTTTGGTGCATTTAGATTTAGGTCATGGACTATCTCTTCTCATGAAATAGTAAAACCTAGATTTCAATTTTTAATGTGACCTTGGGGGAAAATGGGTTAGTGAGCACATGATTTTGAGATTAACCTAATGACCCTGATATTAAAGAACACTACCTACATATCCAACACTCTAAAAGAGGACCTTAGACTCATGTATTTCTCCTCTATGTGTTTTCTTATGTGTGAATCATGCAATGTGTGTGAATCTAGCTTATAACTTAGCAAATAAGACCTTATGATTTATAATTTAGTGCTTTATACCCATAGATGTGATGTAATTATGAATGGTATGGAAATAGGGATGATTTGATCAATTGAATTATTGATATATTGATTTTGATAAGTGCCTTGGTATCTTTGGTTTGATTTCTAGGTGGTTAATGAATAAGGGTTGATATTATTTTTATACCAATCCTATCAAGAGATAACTCATATTAAATCAATTAGTCAACCATTGGAATACATTTCATTTGAAAATTAGATGAATTTAGGCCAATGGATACTTGCATCAAGGTAGGACAATAATGTTGATGCTAGTATATGTCTTGGATGTCAGTGTCTAGGGAGTATCAAATAGGTATAGGATCAAAACTTGCAAAGGTATAAGATAATTACATTTAAATAATTATGGGAAAGATAATATGTTTGTGTCATCAATATAATACTAGTTAGACTAAGGGATATGCCAATGGTCATAAGATATAGTATATGTGAGTCTTGAAAAAGCAAGGCATGTGTAAAACTAAGAAGAACAACTAAAGTTTGAGTTTTACAAGTGTCCAAGATTAAGGTGCTACATAATCACACAATATCATTTACATTTGTCCCCCTTTAATATAGTAATGAAATTTGTTATAGAAAAGGGTGCACAAATTTGTCATAGTTAGTTCTTGGCTTATTAAAACTAGGTACAACACATGGGATATTCCTTTTGCAGTCAACATTTTACACTTGACTACACCAACATAAATTAACATAAGGCATAGGCCTTATGCACTCACCCAAAGTGTAGTTGAGAAGGGACTGGAGCCCATATTGGGCTAGTTGTGCCATGGTGCATGACATCAATTATAAGACTTGGTAATTTCAAAGAAAACTTAAGTAGATTCATAGGCATAAACTCTTCATGGGCAAATCCTAGTGGCCTATAGGCACAAGAATTTTGGTGGACTAATCCTAGATTCATATGGATACAAACCTTTGTTAAACCAAGATTAACATCATATCGATGCTTGGACGGTTAAGGGGATACTTTCACTTTGAGTTCTGATACTAGTATCATGCTTGTAGCAAGGGAAATAACACTTGGTGTATGATCAATATACTTAGTCTTTATAAAAGTTACAACTAGCATCATCATGTATCAAATAGACTCCATTAATGACATAAACCAAAAACATGCATAAACATTATTGAACATAACTAAAATAAAATTATAATCACTCCACTCATTTTATATTCTAATAGCAGCTTAGAAGACACATAGAATAGATAAAATTATGTTTTATTTCCACCATTATTTGTCATTAATAAAAGTTCAAATATAAATTATATAGTTCATGGCATTTAGAATAGAGTATATGTTTAGATCATTCTACTTAAAAACATAGAGGCTCATAGATGAGCTTGGGCATATACAAATAGAGAATTCATGGCATCCATGATAAGACTATGTCTAATGGTAGAATATATGCATTCATATAGAGTGGATTCCAATTTTATATAGGTTCATTACACTTTTTTTGCATCCTCTACACCAACTAGTTAGAGCTCCTTTTGTATCTCTTTAGGAGCATCTCTATCAAGGTGGATTATGCATGTTCAGATCCAAACTAGAGCCTCTATGATCATTCCCATTGGCTCCATTACCTCATGATATTTGTGTTGTAGTCACCACATATCACCCAATAATTAAATATGCCCCAAAAATCTTAGAATTTATTAACTATTTATGAGGTCAACATACCCCCATTTCTAAAAAATGGGGACCCTTATTTCAAATTATGCAAGTTTGTATCTTAAATTGAAAATTCACTTGACAAGAGTACCACTCGCATGTTTACACATTATATTTATTTTAAGATCATTCATGGTTGGTATACTTGCACATAATTATGGTTTGATATTGTCTAACATTGCTAACATTGGACCTCTACGTTTTTAGGTTATGGGTCTAATGGAGCCCCAATTGTGTGAATAATATCTAGGGCTTCCTATTTTAATGATAATTTGATTTTTTTACTAACCTTTGGTCTATTAATATCAATTTGAATTCATGTATAAACATCTTAAAACCCTTGGTCTAATTAATTTAGTTCAAGATTTTATGAATTGAATTCATATTTGCATGGGAACAATTTGAGTGAGAACAATTAATTATGTCATATACTTAGTTTAATTTTTATCCTAAGGTTTAGTCATGTTTATCAACATGACCAAATATTAGTCTAAAAATTTATACTGGGTCATTTATGTCTCGAGCCCCCCTTTGCTCCTTTTACCTTTACTTGGTCTTGTTGGAAGTAGCTATTGAGATGGGGGGTGAATCAATATATAAAAATGCATGTTCAATTTCAAAACCATTCCATTATACATCAACTTAATCTAGCAATATAAACATAAAAGCACATTCATCCAAAGCATTAACAAGATCATACAACACATCAAAGCATCATCTATGTGGGAAACCCTCTTGGGGAATAAAACCCACTCCAAAGCCTACAAATACTTGGGATACTTATCATATAAGGTATTATAAACCAGAGATTGGTCAAGTCATTTAGACCAAAATTTAGTGAAACAAAAGTTCCACAAGTAAAACTATCCCTTAAGATGATCAAGTCCTTTTGACCACCTGATGGTTAAGTCCTTTTGACCCAAAACCTTAATCAAGACCTTTTAACCAAAGGCCTTTAGTGAAACACATGTTTCACAAGGAGAAACTACCCTTAAGGAAGATCAAGTAATTTAGACCCTCATTTGAAATGAATGTATACACATAATATTTTCAATGTTTTACTAATTACTAACACTTTGTATCTTTTAGGAATCTATTGAGTCTCAATCTCTCTGAGTGCATTCCTTAAGGGGTACACTGGGAAAGGGGTGGGTAGACCATCAGTGATTCATATGATTGTTGTCCCTTTTACCACTTGCCATCTACACACTTGTCTCTTAAAACTATTAACCCTAAGCTTATTCTTCTTAGTCCTACTTCTTTTAGTATTGTACTCTTTCCATTCTTCCTTTTGTTACCTTAACACCCTTTTTGATTGTTAGTTGTACTAGGTCGATTGGGTCAACCCAATACAGTTTAGAGGTATTATTTACTTTCTTGGTTTGTTAGCCTTTTAGCCGACCTAACAAAAACCTAGTAAATTGTCCCCAAAAACACATCGGGTTAACCCTAAACAGTCGATGTTCTTCGAAGGATTTAGGGAAATATCCACCTATATATACAAGGTTATTTCTAACCATTTCATAAGAGATGAGTTATTAATAAATAAGTGTGAAAGAACATTTTCTTATTGACCATTATACTTGAGGAATAAAGATTAGGGTTCCATAATTTATTTAGAGATATAGATCTTGTCTTGTGGAGAAGTCTTTTGATTAGATAGGTTGTGTAGCCTAGATTTGATTTATCTTGGTTATCCTTACATAACACAACAATCTCTTATAAATCACCTTGACCAAGGGAGAGATTGAGGTTCAAAGGTTTCATATTCAAAAGTAAGCATTCCCAACTTTATTTCTCCTTTGTAAGAGTAGATAGATAATGAATTTGTATTCTTTTCTCCATGTATTAAGATTTAGTATACATTAACATGAGTATATGTCTTCTAATAAACGTTTAGTTTAGTTGTTTATTTTTTTTCTAACCCCCACTTTGTGCCACAAGCTTTGGTGTGCACTAGATTAAATTTAATTTCTTGTTATTAGTATAATTGAATGTTTTTAAACCTTAAAACTCCATTAGGGTTATTATGTGATTGTGTTAGACTATACGCTTTGGAACCCTTCCTAGCATGATTTATTATGACAAGTGATCCCCTAATCAGGTCTAACATATCCCCATATTGGTCATCCTCTTACTCAACATGTGTATTCCCAATTAGAAGTGTAGGTGTGATCTATCTTATCCAATCTAGGATTAATCCATAGACATGATGCATTTTTGATTGCATACTTTCTAGTGAATCTGATGTGAACTAAACCTTGAAGGATTTGTTCAATTTTTCATTAATTTATTTTTATCATCATTTTAATCATATATTTTGACATATTAGATCAATTTTTTTGACCCAACACTTTTTCTCTATGCAGAGGTTGCATGAATAGGCAATTGGATTGACCTAATCGACCCAATATAGGTTTCCATCTTTTCAAACACTTAGTTCAGCCTACGAGGTCGACCCAATTGACACCTTATAGTTTTAGCACTTTTTAGTAGGTTCTTGTACAACTTGATAGATACTATTGACTTAGTTTATAGGTTTCTCAAGCATACTTCAAGGTTATTCATTAGCAATATTCCTTCATTGCATCTCTAATCCACCAAGGTTCCTTTCTACATCCTTGTTTCTTTCTTTTCTATCTTTCCTTTCATAGTTTGTAGTATTTAAAACTACCCCTACATAGTCAATTTGATCTACACTATTAACCCAATTATGTGTTCTATGTGCTATCTAAAATAATTGGATTGACACTATCGACCCAATTCATTTTCAGACTTTGTTTTTGTAGTACAAGTTCAAACCTATTGACCATGTTCTATATTTTATGCATATAGTGTCCACACTATACCTTGTTAAAAATTTGTAATTAACATCATATCTATTAGTAATTAGTTCACACTTTATTTTTCTATTGGTTAAATGCTTATAATAGTACACATTGTCTAATTAGAGGATTTTAAATTTATTGCTTAGTTTCACTATTTCTATTTTAAGCACACATGACCAAATCACAAAAAAATTAGAAATCACTTTAACATCTTATCTACCTTATGCCAACCTAATTAGATTTCATCACCAAGGGGGAAGCCAACTTGATGCTCTGGTCAAGTATAAAGTGTGGTTAATGGTATATTTTGGCTAAGTACCTCACACCCTTATCATTGAAGTGTGTGAAGTGAAGGGGTAGGCCCCAATACCAAGCCTATACCATTACCACTATAGTCCTTTTCATCCCAAACTACATGAAACCATCCTAGGATTGTTATCTAGTACCTTACTTATAAATGAATTCCAATCACATTAAAATCATATCTTAATAATATAAATAACATTCAAGTTGACCAATTAGTTAGCTTTACTTTTTCAAGTTGTTTATTTTCTCTTTTATCAAATTGTGTTGGGCAAAACCTTACATTATCTAATGTTGGTACAAGATTTTTCTTTGTATACTTGAATTAGATTAGCTAGTGTTAATTTAATTGGTTGTCTATTTCCTTTTAGTACTTACCACTTTTAATTACTTGAAAAGTTAGCTTATTTAATTTTACAAATCTATTTTAGGCTTTTTAAGTTCCTTGTCTTTTGTACTGGATCAACCCAATAAACCCAGTGCTTTTTATACCTTATATACACTATGTTGGATCAACCTAGTTGATCATGTATAGTTTTATAGTCCCTATTTTAATAATAGATCAACCCAATTGACCTTATATAGTTTCAATCACTTCTTTTGACCTTTGATTTCTCATCTCTCTTATTTTCCCTTCATCATGAAAATTCTAGTGGATAATGATAATGAGTTACATTACATAACAATGATGAACTTTACCAATCCTAATAGGGTATCCCATAGATAGAGTAAGGCTCCTCTTTTAGATGCTAGTAATGTTCATATTTCCACTTGCACAATTAACTATGGGACCCCTGCTCATACCTCTTCATAGAAAAATCATCTTTTATCATTAGAAGACCAACCTAAGTTAGAATATACTCCCAAAATACTTTTCTTTATATCCAAAATTCTTCAAAATAGAGGAAAGGATATTTTTACCATTTACAACCTCATGATTAGTTGTCAAATAGAAGAGCCTCATTTACCTACTCCTACATTCCATACATGATTTGGAGGTACCACTTTCTTTGGTTCTTAACCTCTTCCTTCAATTTCAAATCCTTGTTATGCCATGCCATATTCTTCTCTAACCTCTTCTACCTCCATGCCTGGTATCTCAATTAACATGGTGAGTTATACATATAGTGGGCCTCTCATAAGGTCCACCATATTTAATCCTTCCACTAGTTCATCATTTGTTACCCAAGGTAATCATGCTTCTAGTGCTTCTTCTTCCCAACCATTCACTAGTCCATCTTTTGCTTCACAAGCAAATTTTGCCACTAGTGCCTCAAATTATCATAGTTCTTCTCAATCTCATATCAACACTAATAGTGGTACCCAAACCACTAATACCAACACAAATACCAATTCTAGTGATTCTAATTTTAATTAAACACACCAACTTTTATTGCAAACTCTCAATCAAATGAATACCTCTCAAGCTCATAACACAAATCAAATGATGAGAATGCATAACCACCTTCTTAATATTCAATATAATCCAAAAAAAATGGCTTGGGGCATACATAATAATTTTTTTCCCCCTCCTCCTCTTTGATATTCTTAAGGCAATCTCATTCCTCAACCTCCTTTAGTCAATAAAACCATTAAACATCTACAAAATTAACCTCTCACTACTCAAAATTTTAACATTAATATAGGAGGTATAACACCTAAAATTTATTATAATGGGTCAAACGATCCCACCCTTCACCTTAAAACATTTTTAAATATTTTCAAGGATTGGGTCAA
This sequence comes from Torreya grandis, assembly GCA_037957365.1. Lineage (NCBI taxonomy): Eukaryota > Viridiplantae > Streptophyta > Pinopsida > Cupressales > Taxaceae > Torreya > Torreya grandis. The sequence goes on from JARHVA010007132.1 coordinate 424,973, forward strand.
ATTAAACACCTTCACTGCTACCAAGCTCCTAGCCAAAACTCTCACGGGTGATGCCTTGGATTGGTACAATCAACTTAGATCTCATTCCATTTCTATTTTGGAGGACTTAGTAAATGATTTAGTTTAAGAATTCCAAACTAATGATCTTAATAAAAACACTTTGGACCATTTTATTAATGCAAACAACATGAGAATGAAACCCCCAAAGCCTTTGTTAAGAGATGGAAGACCTCGTCAAATAAATGTGAACATAACATGGTAGATGATAATATTTTTCATCTCTTTACAAATGCTCTCTTTTTTAAATTAAAATATTGAGTCTACACTCTCTCTTCACATACCTTAGAGGAGGCTATTGACCAAGCTAAAAGACAATATTTTCTAATGCATCAATTTGAGCCACCCCAACCTTCTGTGGGTCCCCATCTATTACTTAAGAAAAAAACCACAATATCACTAATGATGGTGTTACCGATTATTATGACAACATTCAAAATGTTCAAGATATCATTCTTAACCATTATTTGGAACCAATTCCTTCTTCTAAATAATATACTAATCCTCATTTCTCTTCACCCAATAACATCAATGTTAAAAAATCATTATCCTCGGCTAAATTACTTAAGTGTTTATCTAGGCCTTTTCCATGAGAGATTGAACCTACTCATCCTAGGAAATCTTGGTATGATCCTAAATTTTTTTATTGGTTTCATACTAGTTGGGGTCATTATCATAAGACCTATAGACAAATTCATAATTTAGCTATGGATTTTCTTCTTGGACTTGATTTTGATCATGATTCCATTATCCGTAAGCATAAACTAGCCTATGAGATTAATTTTAAGGAATATAAATAAAATGAAAAAACTCAAGCCTTGAGTTAAGAAAATTATCATTTGGATATCTATAAATATCCTTTACCTACTCATAATCCTACCCAACAAAATCAAGACAAGCCCACCCCTTCAACCAATAATGTAGAAAGTTTTGTTGAACTAACTTTCAAAGAGAATGTGGTTAGCATGACTAATATGTGAAGGGTGGTGGTTTTCATTGATTCCCAACATATCTACACTCTTCATTCCCATAAGACATATCATGGTATCTAAGATTCTTCTCTAACTCATCTAAATGAGTTGGGGGAAAGAAAATTTTATCACTTTTGATGATCTAATTTATGATTCTCCCATGTATAACAAATCTAATTTTATTTCTAAAACTCTTACATTATCTTCCAATAATATTGATAATCAAGCTTCTATTAACACTTCTTTTCCTTCTCAAAATAAACTTAAGCCAACTATTTCATCATCTCAACATGATTTACAACCTTGTTCCAAACCTTCTTCTTCTTACCAATAAAAATTCCAATGTACTTTGGCTCCTCCTTTCTAGTACCTCCTTAACCATTACACACCTATATCTAACAACCTTCTTATGGCCTATGATGAGTGGGATCCCATCATGGAGCTCACTAATATCCCATCCCAAATTCCATTTCTTGAGATTATGAGGACTTCCCCACATCATAAAAACTACCTCATGCAGTTCTTATTTGAGATGAATATCCCTCATTCTCCCCTAAAAGGATGAGAGGAAGCTTTATTTGGTTATTAAGATAGTATTTTACAAAAATGTGAAGAGATGTCTATCAACATTGATAAAAACATAAACACTTCTCTTTCCCTCAAATTTCCTATATCTTCTATGATTCTTGATGAGATTCTACTTCATGTGGATGATCCTCCTTTATTCATTAGTATCTAAATAAAAGATATCCAAGTCAAGCATACATTTATTGATGAAGGTTTTGGAACTTCTGTTGTTTCTCTTGATTTCATTAAAACTATTAGATATTATGAATATAATCTCAAGTCTACATGTAGCACATGGAAAGAATACGATCAAAGGTAAATGCCTCCTCTAGGTTGTGTGTGGTTTCCCCTTACCATCCCACCTATCACGATTTTTGTGAAGGTGATGATATTTAACTTCCCCCTTTATTATAACATCTTTCTTGGAAGGAAATGGACTCATGACATGAGAGATATCACTTCTTCCACCTATCAATGCATTAAATTCCCTCATAATGGAGCCATTTATAGGATTCAAGGTGAAACTAAGTCTTATAATTTTAAACAATTCCAAGATCATGATGTCTTCAAGATTTCTACACTTGATACTTTGCCAAGTGTTCTATTCCATGAGTCTCATTGTCTAAACTCTCTTGTCAATTCAACTTTTGGTTACAATGGGCATCCTGCACTCAATGGTAACATTCTTAATCTTATAGATTTTGATGATGATGAGCTCAATGAGATTAAATTAAATATAAAAACTTCTAATCTCTCACCTTATCTTATATTTCAACTTCCTACTTCCTTGCAACATCATTCTTTTAAACCTCCTTGTAATGACATTCTTGTAGTCTTGACCAATACTAGGAATTTTATTCACTATGCTTCATTAGATGACATGGTTATCCCTGCCTATGCCACTAATATTCACACCCTAGATTATGATGATGTCTATTACTTAGATGATCCACTATTATGTGGTCTTGTCTAGGCTCATGATGCTAAGATTATCCATTATCATTCTTCTTTACTCGAGTCTTTTCATGCATCTAATCATTTTAATTCACTTATAGTTCTTGTTTTTTTGCATTTTTACCCTTTATTTTAAGGTAGAGATGGCACCAACACCTATAATTTATAAGGAACCATGTAAGACTATGCTCATAGAACATGTTATGATTGGGCCTTAACACTTTTATAGGTTCCCTAACTCCCATCATTGGTTTACCCCTGAGGTTAGTGCAACCCTCCTTAGACCCTCTATAGATCTTACCCCTCCCTTAGTAGAGATTTCTATAGTTGCCTATTATAGTTGATCCTGTTCCCACTCCTACTATTGTTGAGCCTACCCCTACTTCTGATACTATTGATCCTTTTGTTGAGCCTAGTTATTGGTAGTGGTTTTCTTATTTTTCCTAAGATGGCTCCTCTACCCACCAAATGGGCTGATGAGTGTTATCCAACTTCTTCTACTCCTATTTTACCTCCTTCCATGAGTGATTCTACTAAAACCACTCAAAATCATATCTATTGATTCTATGGGATAGATAACCATTCTTCTACCCATTATTTCAAGTTACAACAATATCTTGATACCTTGCATCCTTCTCACCCATCATCAAACAAAACTATACCTCTGCTAAAGGTACATCCTAAATATCTGCCCAAGTATGGTGAGGTATATTGTATATGGAATTTATGTGGCACCCATCATACTAATTATTATCACATTCTATAAAAACATCTTAAAGATCACCTTATAACCATTCCTAAACCTTCTACTAGTCATCTCATAGGTCATTCCTATAAGAAGGATCCTCCTCCTTCTCCTATGGCTCCACCTCTAGTGGTTCCATCACCTCCTATGGTCCCTTCACCACCTTCTATGACTCTACCCATGATTCCTTCACCTGTGGATTCTTCTCCACTGGTGATTCCTTCTCCTCCCATAGATCTTGTTTCCAACATTTTCTTAACCAATGTTTGCCTAATTTTCCTCCTTAGCATGATCCTTTTAGTATTCTTAATTTTTTAGTTGAGGAGATCAAAAAGGAATTATTTTCCCTATATTCATTGAAGATTGATGAAACCCTAGTAGTAGTTCAATTACAGCTTCATAGAAACATATCTGATGTATTGGATAATGTATGTGGATATATTTACCAATATTTATGAGCATATTCATGGTGCTTTCACATTTATATTTGAATTGGACATGTGCTCCAATATTATTTCTATTTGTTATATCATTTGACATTGTCAAATTTTTTCTTATCATATATCATGATTTCTTACTTGTTTTACTACATCTTGCTTATCTTATCTTCTATATTTTTCCCATATGATTGTTTTTTGTTTTATCATTGATTTCCCTTTCCCTTTTCTTAGATTTTTTCTCAAAACTTTATTCTTTTATCTTTATCATTTTTTTCTTTCTTATCCTTATTTTTCATAGATAATTTGTCATGGTGATTTGGTTATACTTACCCAATTCCCCTTGGTGATTATCTCCCTTTACAATGTGATCAGTCAGTAAACAATCTATCTCATTACTATCTCATTTTACTAGTCCACTTTAGATCTCCTTTTTCCTTTCTTCTTCTTTTTGCAAACTAAGCATATACATGATTTAGACTTGAGATCACATACTAGTTCATTGTCAAGCCTACGTGTCTTAGTCGATCTTTATCTTTGGTTACTTATCTTTCTTTAACCTTAGCCTACAACTCATTTGCATGTATCACTATCTCTCTCATGATTGGTCATCCCAAATATGTATGGAGGAGAAATATTAAAATCCTTCAAAAAAAAGTTAAAATACAAATCATTTAAACAAAAGGCAATGCTATTAAAAGGCAAAATTATTCTTAAAAGTCTAATCACACTAAAAGACATGATTCAAATCACATATATTTATTATAGTTAAAGGTCAAACTCCAAAGTTGGCCTCAAAATAGAGCCAAGGTCCTTTAGGGTATGGCAGGTTAGTAGACTAGAAGAGGAGAGTAAAAAAATCTGTTAGTGCTACCTACTTTCTCACATAAGTACCTAATATTTGTAGTAGATCGATGGCTTTGTAAGGGGTCCTAAAGAGTGGGGAACATGTTGTGGGAAGGTAGGTCCATTTTTATTTTCCTGTACCAATCTACCTTTATGAGTTGATCTTAGTAGCACACCTATTTTCCTATAAAGCTTTGTGTCTATAGCAAACATGTTTCCTTTATACATATATGACCACTAGTCACTTAGTGTATTCTCATGTCCTTAGTATACCTCTTGCCTCCTAAGGTCTTCTCGTAAGATGCATAAGTCTTGATTTTTCCATTCTTTTTTTCACTCCTTATATCCCTTATATTTCCTCTTGAGAAATATTTTCTTGTCTACTAATCACTCCCCTTGGGATTTCATTTGTGAGTTACTTTGTAAGATCATGGATACGACCCAACCATCTTCACAAATTACCATATTTTCCTTCCTATTAACCACACCTTTGATTACCTAATTTTATTATTTATTCCACCCTAGTGGTGTTCTCTTTATCGAGTTACAGTATAAGACCATGGATAGGACTTGACCCTCCTTATAGAATTTTCCAATACCCAAGTCACCATCCAAATTACATGTGTCAAATTTGAGATAAGATTTGATCGATTATGAAGTTACATGCCATTTTACATGTTTCCCAACTTGAAATAGTATGTTTTATGCTTACTTAATTTATCTTTTATCTTCTTATTTTCTTATTTTCTGAGTGTGTGAAAGATTTCAATCATTTTCAGAATTTTTCATACTTCCTAGCTTGACTTAATATGACCAATTTAAGATAAATATTTTGAAAATTTGTTTTTATTTCATACTTCCCAGCATGATTTAGTATGATTGATTCACTTAATTAATTTGTTTTTCACAATTTGTGCCCTTTTACATACCTTCCATTTTATTACTTTATTTTTCATACTTCCCAACATGATATTAGTATGATTTTCATTGTTTTAATTTGGTGAAAAAATATATCACATTGGTTTAAAAACAAATTCCTATTTACCATCTTGTTTTACCATTTTTTTGGTTCTTTATACTTAGTCATTTCTTGTTATTACACATTTCCCAGCTTGATATAGTGTGTAGTATATTTTCTTAATTGATTATATTTTTCCAAGTCATTTTTGCCTATTTATTTTTTAACCATGCATGTGTATTTCATAATGATAGAAAAGAAACCACATCTCATATATTTATTATAGAATATACAATAAAGCTAAATACATGTGATATAAATAAATATATCCTAAGCATCCATAGCCTCAACCATAATAAAAAAACCGTGATCAAGCATAATGATAACATACACATCCAACAACAAAATGCCAAAATGATCCCCACACACACACGCACGCGCGCGCGCGCACACACACACACACACACACACACACACACACACACACACACACACATATCATGAGTTTTATACAACAAATGCAACCATATATAATGCCCCAACTCTATGGTTGGGTCCCATCCTATCTATCTCATGGCTTAGCCACACTACATACTAAGGCCTTGTTATGAATCCTAATGGTACACTATAAGGAGGCCATCTAAGATCTCAATATCTCTACCTATCCCTATAAGTATGCTATGCACATCTATGACTCCATCAATTGGGTATGAATATCTATCATCTATGTTATTGAAACTAGATGTGCAACTCTTTCATCCACTAGGGATTACCATGCCTATAGATCCTCAACACCCATCACTAATAGTGGTTTCATCCTCTCCCTCTATGCCTATATCTACCTTATTGCCTCTCTAGCTAATCTAAACTAGCTCACTTATGCTACGGTAGATGGTACACTCAGATCCTCTAGTGTTTTGGGGTTGTATGGATACATAGTCTCATCTATGACATCATGGAGTGCTCCCCTCACCAAGGACCCCCATCTCTCCTCCTCCTCATCACCTACACCTTTAAAATCACATAAGATGGATATTATATCACTGTCATATCACATAATATCTATCTATCTAAACAAAACTTAAGTAACTAAAATTTATTTTTACTTATTTATAGTCATATAAAATGTCAAAATTCATAGTTTGAGTGTGGCTTGTGAGACCCCATCCATAGGTCCCTTTTGCATACTATTTTGACCCTTCTAAACACCTTATTACTCATTACTAGTCATCTGGAACCTTCTAAACTTTGATTCTAACTTAGTCAGACCTTATTTCCTATGCCAATCTTGTTCCCCTAGGTCTCGAGCCTTTAAGAGAAGAGTGCCAAACTCAAACTATAGTTCTAGACCCTAAAGTGTCCCATTTTCAATTCTCTTGTCCATTTTCAATTTAAGTCCAAACAGTCATTTCCATCTGGTCCTTATTCTTAATTAGGTCAGCTTAACATGAATACATCTAACCCATGACCAATTATTCCCTATAAAAGCCCACTTAAATTTCATTTACAAAGGGAGGTGACCAAACTTATAAAATAAGTAAGAATTCAAATAAAGCATTGAGAAAAACTTCCCTATTATCTGCATATATTCACCCAACATAGTTATAAACATATTGAAGCCCTCATATCATTCCCTAACCACCTCAAACACTATCAAAATTAGCATTTTTCATCTACATCACACTATTGCATAAAACACACTAGGTGGGAGAGCTATATATAGATCGATCCCTCTTCAGAGTATTGGTATGTAAGCAATGTGCCCATGTAAGGGTTATGGATTACATGTTCAATACATCTTACACACTAACCCCCCTCTTTCTTAAGTGATTCAAATACTGTTTCAATAAGCATAATGGAGGGTTAGGGTTTGAAGATAAAATTAGATCTATAGAAAGTTTCATCAATAATCAACACATGAGTTTTATTAGGTAGGCTCATACAAGCACATTGTAAATACACAAAAATTTTTAGGTCTCTATGACTAGTTTGGACAATAGCAACAACAATGGACAATAGTGTAAGACACCAAAGTGTCTTATTTTTGACACTCCTATCCTTTCATTAAACAAAAGCTAGATTGAGGTTGATGACACTATCCCAGTCCTACACAACCATTTTCCACATCTGTAATGGCTATCTCAATCTGTTTCTAGCTAAGTTATATTTATTCCTATTTATTGCTATTTTTAGAAAGGTGAAAAAAAACAAATAATTACACAAATTAGGACTGTAATTATTATTATATTTTGTACTGATTTATTAATCTAAACCCTTAAATAAAATAGGAATAAAAATCCATTATTCTTATATAAGTTAAATCACTATCTGTGTCTCAGCTACTATGGTCTCACCATTTACATGATCACCTAACACAATCTCCTCATCTATGTGGCCTCTTAGCACCTCCTCTACAGGCCACCTCCTTAGCTCAAACTTGACTATCATGTCTCATATCAGTCTCATCCTACATCTAAGTGGTCTCTATATCATCTCCTCTGACTCACCTATGGGGTCATATAAGATGGTAATAATATCCATTCTCTCCTTTGCCTCTTGCCTCTATTGACATCATGTCCTCGATGGCTACTACTCATATCAATGTGGAGATTGTCATGTTATATATAATATCTCTACCTCTCCATCCCTATCAACTTCATAAACTCCTTGTCATGCCTGACTAGTCCATGCTCACTCTTAGTATGGCCTCAGTGTCAGCCTCACTACTAATGGACCCAATCCTCTCCTCCCCTATGACTCCCTCACATGTTGAGCCCATTACTCAGGCATCAGTATCAATGTCACTAGATGAGGTAGGTCAATCTTCCCTAGTATTTATGCCACTAGATGTGTTTCTCTCCACCAAAAGTAATGTCTAATCACCTTTATCCTCTCTATCACTAGTGCAACTATGTTCTAGCTTGCCCTTTTATCTATTATGTGTTCATATGGATATCACATGATGTTTTCACATCTCACTAATTATAACACTAACACCTGGGGCATGACTTGTGCTACCTATTCCTCTCTCCATATTTTCACTCAAGGACCTATCATCAACTACATGGGGAAACCTAGTTGGTCAATACATATGAAATCTCTCATAGATCTAAGTTGTTAGAAATATAATCAGTCCTATGGTCCTCTACCCTCTGATTAACATATTGTACATATCATGTACCATCTAGACCTAGATGACTGAACCTAGGACATATAGTACTTGATCTTCTAAGCTCATCTTGCTTAAGGTTACCATGAATAATGGTACCTTACCATCTAACTTGTGACATAACACCTGATGTGTCACAAGGCCTATCACAATGTTCTAGATATCTAAAATCTATGATGTATAGACATCAAACACACTCACTCTCCATATTTTTAGTATCATCTTTGAGCATGTATCCCACATGGTTAAGGCTCTCCTCTCCTTTAGACTATCTAGTATCCGTATAGTTATCTATGTTCCTACTATAGGTAGCCCCAATATTTTATGAACATCCTCTAGTGTGATAGACACCTCTACTATATCCCCATCCACCTCCATTCTGAAGGTATTAGTCAAACATTCCTGAACAATTGAGTAACATGACTGACAAGTCAACACTGAGGGGGATCCAACACATCTCTAATATCCTACCTAAACCTATGTATCCTAATCTAGCCCTATCTCCATCTGAAAACTTATCTAGTAAGTCTGGTAACCATGCAACATCCACAGGTCACCAAAATATCCATCATCCCTACACCTAAAAAACAATAAAGGATGTATTAGTTCCTCCATGTCATTTATAGTCATAATACATTATTTAATACATTCATTTTACATTTCTACATTAAAAATAAGCTTACATTACCTTATTTTATTCATTTAGATTACTTTTATCCTCATTGATCATTCTTGATCTTACTTGGTCATTTTGGGCCATTCTATCCCTCTCTCTTAGCCTTTTTCATTCTTTTTTGTATCTTTCTAACCCATTGGTCAAACTATTTTGACCAAAATTTTCTTATATTTTTGCCTGATTGACTGAAAAATCTGAGTCAACCCCTTTATCTTCCCCCTAGTGCTAAGTTTCCAGTTTGGACCTTTTAAACCACTTGGTAACTCCAAACTAGGCTTTCCACATACAATTATATATGGTTGACCCATACCTATTGGGTCGGCATTATGGATTCTGCCTATTCTCTAACCTACTGGGTCGACTAGGTTGACCTAGTGCTTTTTACCTATTAACCCCTTACCTTTTCTAAAAAAGTACAAATTTCTTGCTTTCTACCTAAACCCTCCAAACCCATTTCTTTTCTTCCTATTTTATACCCTTAGAACCTAATTTTACTTCATTTTGACATCTATAAATTCTTAAAATTCAAAATTAATAAAAATTCAATTAAATCAATATAATTTTTAAAAACTAGTTTGAGATTCTTAGTTGCATACTTGTAGTGCACCTACTGCCACCTCTAGAGCCTCTCCCTATTTAGGATGTCATCTCCTTTCCATCCTAGCTTGTTTTATATCTAGATCTCTCTTTTATCACCTTCACAAGTCAAAATGACAAATGACTTATGTTTTCCCCTATTTTAAAACACTTCTCAAAACTCAAATCTTTCAATTATTATCTTGTAGATTTCTTGTTTTGATTCTATCTTTGTTTTTAATCTTTCATTTTAAAAACCATAAAATTCATTATATTCATGATGATGTAGAGATTATTTTCCACTATCATATGCCTATATTTTAGAAATTTCAATTTTTGGCTATTTTTTGTACTAACTTCTATAGGTTCATCTAGTGTTCTCTACATTAGACACCTTCACATCTCTTGGAGTCTACTTCTTTATCTACATCACTAAGGTAAGTTAAAGGTATGTGTTTTTAATAAAAATCCTTTCATTTATCTTATTTCCTTCTTACTTCATGTTACTTATCATCAACATTATGTGTTATCATGTTTTATCTCAAAACACCATCTCGTGTTGCACTTACATGACACATGATGAGTTTTAAGGGGGCACATGTATATACATAATATTTGCAAAATTTTATTTATTACTGACACTTTGTATCTTGTATGAACCTAACGAGTCTAATTCTCTCTGAGTGCATGCCTTAAGGGGTGCATCAAAAAAGGGGTGGGTAGACCATTAGTGCTTCATAAGATTGTTGTCTATTTTACCACTTACCATCTACACACTTGTCTCCTAAAACCATTAACCCTAATCTTATTATTCTCAATCCTACCTCCTCTAGTATTTTCCTCTTTCCCTTCCTCTTTTTCTTTCCTTAACACCCTTTTTTACTTTTAGTTGTACTAGGTCAATTGGGTCAACCCAATACAGTTTAGGGGTATTCTTAACTTCCTTGGTTTGTTAGCCTTTTGGATGACCTAGAAAAAACCTAATAAATTATCCTTGAAAACACATTGGGTTGACTAGGTTGACCCCATACAGTTGATGTTTCTAAAAGTATTTAGGGCAAGATTTGCCTATATATACAAGGTCATTTTCCACCATTTCATAAGAGAAGAGTTATTAGTGAAGAAGTGCAAACAAACATCTACTTATTAACTATTCTACTTGAGGAATAAAGCTTAGGATCCCATAATTTCTTTGGAGATATGGATCTTGTCTTTTAGAGAAGTCTTTTGGATGCTTAGATAGGTTGTGTATCCTAGAGATGATTTATATTGGTTATCCTTACATACTAGAACAATCTCTTGCGAAGCACCTTGGCCAAGGGAGAAATTGAGGCTTAGGAGGTTCATCTTCAAAGGCAAGTATTCATAAATTTATTTCTCCTTTGTAAGAGTAGATAGATAATGTATTTGTATTATTATTTACATGTATTAGGATTACATTAATGTGATTATATGTCATCTAATACATGTTTAGTTTAGTTGTTTGTAACCCCCACTTTGTGCCACAAGATTTGGTGTGTACTAAATTAGATTTACTTTCTTGTTATTAGTATAAGTGAATGTTTTTAAACCTTAGGAATCCATTAGAGTTGTTGTGTGATTTTTTTATACTGTAGGCTTTAGAAACCTTCCTAGCATGATGTGTTGTGATAAGTGATACAAGTGATCCCCTAATCGGGTCTAGTAGGTTCCCATATTGGTCATGCTCTCGCTTAACAAGTGTATCCCGATCAAAAGTGTAGGTGTGATCTATTTTATCTAATCTAGGATTAATCCATATACATGATGCAATATTGATTACATATAATGAACACCTCCACCTTAGAATTGATGTCTTCAACAACTGATGATGGACCTCTGATAACATAGCCTTATTCACACAATTACAATGCATCCAAAACCATATTTTAGATCATTTCACTCCTCAGTTGCTCATCAACTCATATATAATTACCAAACCTATAATATCTTTATCAAAATAATAAAAATATGACCATGGGGTCATCCACATAGACCACACTCTAATCTACCTCTTAGATCAACCGCGAGTCTCACACAAACATTATCTAACCTTTACTCATCCATAAATCATCCAAAACATCCTTTTGAATCAACCTAGACCTCTTTGCTCATCCTCAACCTGTAAGAGCATTATTCTAACATCAAAAATATGACCTATAGGTCATACACACAATCCTAAATCTAATATGCTCATCAACCCATTTACTGGGAACATTATCTCTCCTCTCTTCTTCACTTCAATGCTCACTACTCTCACATTAGCCTAGAAATAATCTTCTTGATTTCACTATATATAGAGCCTTCATGATAAAAAACTTCTTGGTTGGCCATTAGACTTGAACTAACCCTTAAGGCTTCTCTCACATTAAGACATCGCTCAAAATAATCTTCATAGGTTTGCCTTAGCATCTATGGGTCACCCTTAAGAAGTTACACCTTTCAGTTAGGCACTTGTAGCTCTTATAGGTCTCATGGAGACTTAATCACCAATTTAGCACTTCATCAAGAAACACAATAAGACAAAACCACTTTCAAATGCATAAGTCCACTTCACATGACCCTTTTGACTTTCTCAAATGATCATAGTCAACTCTACTCAACTCTACATATGATCAATCTTCTCAAACATTAGTTTTGTATATGAGAACATAATGAACAAAGACATAGTCAGCTTGTAAGCCTTTATTAATACATAATATTTATTGGTCAAACCTCCAAATACTATACATATATTCTAAAAGGAGTCTAAAATACTCTCTAATAACTAAGAAATCATGAAACATCCTAACATGATCAAAACAAACATAAACATCTTTCTTAGGTCACTTGTAGAACACAATCAAACACATAAATTTTTGGTTCTCAATATCTTTGACTATACTAACACTTAAACCTTTAAAATAGGTTTGTTGGATGCGCTATGGAGTCCTCTACAATTTTGATTTTCACATCACTTTCAAATTCATTTTTATCAAAAGTTATGGATGAAATACTAAGTACCGATTCTTCCCTTTAGAAATTTGAATCTTCAAATGCACATGGTCACAGTTAAACATCAACCACTTTGACCTCATCATGTCCTCACTGCTTAATTTAAACACACATCATCAATCATCATTGAAGCATCTTGACCTTTACCTTTCATCACTCATCATTAAATCTTCATTTTAACTATTTTACTTAATGTACTCCATCGATCTCCTATATGTAGCTCGATCTTTATTTGTGTTAAATATTGGACACCTTGAAATCATCTTGCTTAATACACATTTTTAATCTATTTATGTACAAACATCCACTCATCGTTAGATCTTAGAAGAAGTCTGATCTTTGCCTATGCTCAATGTTAAACTTTGAACACATATCCTCATCTCATTCTTTCATGACATCTTGGAGTAAACATGATCCATCAATCTCTTTGAGATTTGCTCAAACTTTACCTTATGTGAATTTGACTGAGTGTGGGAACCTTTGTAATCTATTTGTAATGTCAACTTTGCACCTTCATATATTTCACTTCATTCAAATACATGTTCTAAAATTTGGACCATATGTTATCCTTTCAAAGAGGAATCCAAACATGTATTAAGTAGCTCCTAAATCCTTTGTTTATGTGAGATATAATGCCATTAATATGATCACTTAGATTTTTTTGCCATAGAGCCAACTATGCCTAGAACTTCTTGGAAGGCCAATTTTTCACATGCATATATTTTGATGCACTTCATTGCATGACCTAAAATTTAGCACATATAAAATAAGCACAAAAATGAACAAAGCCTTATGATAAACTTATCTTGAAAATTCCACACGTTCAAAATATGACTACATCAAAATTCTTACTCATCTTTTCTTGCCACAAGTATGGGAAAACACTATCAAACTACCTAGGAGCCTAACCTCTCACTTGCATATATTTTTTCACACTTCATTGCATGACATGAAATTTAGTGCATAGAGACTAGGAACAATACTAAATAAACACATGTTACCATTTACTCTTGATACCTCCATGCATGCAAATTTTGACATCATCAACATGCTTACAAGGCTCTATTTGAACATAGAAAACACTATCAAAATGCCTGAGAGCCCAGATTTGCACCCATATATCTTTGACTACACTTTATTACATGACTTGAGACTTTGACCATAAAAAATTGGGACTAATTAGATCACAACCATATGACCAAATCACCCTAACTCATTCACACATGGTAATTATGATGTCTTCAAACTACCTACTTAGAGTTTTACTACTAGACCCAAAATGTCTAGATGAAAACTATGGACTACCAATTGAATTATAATTATGCACAAAAGATATATAATCATCCTTGACCTCTAATATAACCTATTATACATGATAAATAATTTAGAGTCATCCCTAATCATCTTTAAATAGACAAACTCTGAAGATCAACCAAGCCTACTTCAAGTATACTAGGATAATCATATTGCACACTTTGTCATTATCATTTAAACTATCAAGGCACTTCATCCACTCACTTGGACACCTCCATGACATTACCATGACATCATTTAAAACTCTCTAACAATATTCCCCTTTGTCATTGATGTCAACATCCATCATACATCTCACCTTCCTTCTCTCTCTTCAAGTACTCTTACCATAGGAACTTTTAACCCCCTTTGACACAATGAAAAAGTGGGAACCAATTGATCCTGAAGACCTAAAAATAATACTATAAGGATAATACCATCTTAGAAATATATTAAAAACTACCCCTTAACTTTAGCCTACCTCTTTTTTCCTTGAAGACTTCCTCTTGCAATATGCCAATACTCTTCTTCAACCAAGCACTAAAACCAATGAAGAAAGAACACAAAAAACCACTAAAATCTGATGGTACTCACCAAGAAACATAGTAGAGGGAATCTTATTAAAATATATGAGCCATTTCACCTCTTGATCATCTTCATATCTTCACACACCATGAAGAACCAACACACAAGATTACTAGCCTTCTCTCTCAAACCACTTCAATTAACAACAACATAACTTCATGCCAATAAAAAAATAGGAAAAATGGACTAAACCAAATTGATGAATCTCTTTTAAATACTCATGCCTTGATATTTTGGATAAAATGAACAAAAATCACTCTTATTCTCACTAGACATGTCTAGACTCCTTGTAGCCCTACCTAGAACTTGTATAGCCCACAACTTTCAGTAGACACACCTTCAAGACCTAAAACTTCATATATGGATCACTATTATATACCCATTTAATAACACTAATTTTCATTACCAAGATCATCCTCTACAACATACTTCCTTCACAAACCTACTAGCTAATTAAGCCTCCATCTTGACAAAACATGAATAATTTGAAAACCAAAATTCTTCAGATCTATGTAAATATTGATTTGACAACCCATTTGGCCCTTTAAACTTATTAATAATACTCAAACCTTAATTCATAAAGAAACCCACTTTCTATCATGGCCTAAAACCCTAGTATCTCAAAATAAACAAGGTCAACCTAACACCTTCTAGTCAACTCATACTTTTGAAACTTTTATTCTAAACTTGGAGACAATTAACACTCACTTATGGACCAAGATATCAACCTCCACACCTTTAGGAACCTATACTTCCTATACCATGGATTTTGACTTACAATAAGAAAGATAAACCTGAGAGCACATAAAAACATTCAGAAGGCTCAAGCAAGATCATCAAGACACAAAACCACCTCTCCAAATCATGTTTTTCATCTAGACATACCTAATTCAACTCTTGAAGAACACCACATAATTCAAAGACAAGAACTCAGAACAAGCTCCTTTACTTTGAATCCTTCATGATCCTTGTACCTATCTTCCTATAGAACTCATAAGATCTCTTTACTCATGCATGAAAATTTAGTACCTTGTCAAAACATATGAATTGGTTTGATCAAGTCATTAGATAAATCTTCTTAAATTCATAACTGTAGTAGACATATTCACTCTTCTATCATGACAAAAACATCTCACATATGCTCCTCCTAATCCATACTTCACCTAGATCATGAAATTTCAACAAATCTTAAAATACTATCCAATCACAGTCAATACTTATATAGAGACACCTCATCTTTAGAAGATTATGAAATTCCATGACATACAAAACTATTAACAAGCCTTTTATAGGTATAACAAGATATATTACATAGGCAAGGAAGGGAGGCCTTCAAGTTATAGGCTCATACGGCATCTACCACAAAATGATATGTAGATAGATATTTGAAACTCACCTTTTTTTCATGCCTCCTCATCAAACAATATTTGATAGCCACCAAGCTTCCTCTGACTGATAAGTGTCTCCTTTAATCCTAGATAGAGACACCCCTTTGACATAGAGAGACTAAAATTCCTAAAACTTAGGAGATTCCCATATCTCCATACCTTTATCTAACTTGCAGTACTACCTGATCATTTGATTGATTTTGAATAGATGCTTGACTTCATTCTTTACTTTAGATTTGTCAATAAATGTTGACAACATAAAATCTTGATTTTCCTTTTTATCTATCATGGAAAACAAACCATCCTTGGTTTCAAACTGATCTCTCTTGATAGACATAGGTTTCCAAACCCATGTGTGATCTCTTCTTTGCACACTAGGAGCTCCATACACCTTTTTTTACTTTGAGAACTCATTCATCCTGTTCTTATAGTATCTAGTAATGTGACCAAATTTATGACATTTGAAACAAACAAGATCATTCATACCTTTTTCTTGATGATGATGATGATGATCTTCCTTTTCTATTTTGATAGAAGAAATTTTTTGTATCTTCTTCATATTTGATTCATTCTTTGCTATAGTAGGAAGCCCACCTTCATTATGATTATACTTCATAGTCTTTGGTCTAAATACCATTGACTGACTTTTAGGATCATCTTTATTCTTGTCAAAACTTGAGTTCATCTTTAAACTATTCTTGAAAAATTTGGCAATATGTCCTACTTTATTACAACTATAGAAAATAATATCATTTAACATACCTCTTAACTGATCTAAGTTATTATTTCGTCAAGACCAATTGATTCTTCTTCTAAGGCTCCATGAGAACTCATTCTTGAATAACTTCCTTATATGGTCCTTAGCTCTATGACCATACTTATTACATGTATAAAAATGACCATGGAATAAAATAGCATACCTTAAAGCATTTGGTTATCTAAAAAACCTTCTTGCATTAATTTCAAATATTTCATTATCCTTGACATACTCAGGATGCTCATGCTTCTTTTCAAGTTTATCCAATTTTAATACAATAAGATCATGTTGACTCTTTAAGGACCTCATCTTAATCTTTAGTTGAGTGTACTCATATTCTATTGCTTTTAGATTTGCATTTGTAGTCCTTAACTGGTCCTCAAGAATAATGATCTTCTCTTTATCCTCTTTGGCATTTTTGGCCATGTCTTTCAATCTATATGCTTTCACTTCAATAGATTTGATATGTTCTTGATACTTCTTTTCTTATTTCTCAAACATGCCTAGCAAACTTCCCTCAAGAGAACTAACTTTTTCTTCAAGACCTTTGATCATATTCTTCATTTTATGATTCCTCTTCTTCTGCTCCTTTAGTTTACCAAGTGAAATCATAAGATCAACTTATATATCAACTTCTTATTCCTCACTATCATCTTCTTTACTATTATGGCAAGTTTATTTATCAAACATGATGTCATTTTATTTTGAACACAAATTTGTCTTGTCATCTACTAGCTAAACCTTGAGATCATTGATAACATTCTCATCCTCTTTGTCATCTTTCTTCAAAGTACATATTTGATCTTCATTTTCCTTGGTCATAGCTTTCCACTATTGATTCTTTTTATTCAAATGTTTATCCATCTTTGTACCAACTCAAGATCTATTTCAAGATATTAATCTTCCTCCAAAGGACCCTCTCTGATACTAATTGTTGGAAGTAACAACTGAGAGGGGGGTGGGGTGAATAAGTATACAGCAATGAATGTTTAATTTCAAAACCATTCCATCATACATCAACTTGATCTAGTAACATAAACATGAAATCATATTCATCCAAATCATGAATAAGAGCATACAACATATCAACACAACATCTATGTGGAAAACCCTCTTGGGGAATAAAACCCACTCTCAATCCTGCAAACACTTGGACTAATTATCATATAAGGTTTTACAAACCAAAGACTAGTCAAATCCTTTAGACAAAAATTTAGTGAAACAAAAGTTCTACAAGGTGCACTAGCTCCTAAGATGATCAAGTCCTTTTTTCCACCTAATAGTCAAGTCCTTTTGACCTAAAACCTTGATCAAGTCCTTTTAACCAAAGGAATTTAGTGAAACACCTATTTCATACAGAATAACTAACCCTAAATAAAATCAAGTCATTTAGACCTTCCATTGACCTTAACACCTCCACCTTAAAACTAATGTCTTCAACACCTGATGACAGACCTCTAATAACATAACCTTCCTCACACACTTATAATGCATCCAAAACCACATTTTAGATCACTCCATTCCTCAAATCCTCCTCAAATCCTATATAATCACCAAACTTGCAATAGATCTATCACAACAACAACAACATGACCATGGGGTCATCCACATAGACCACACTCTAATCTACCTCTTAGAATATGTAACAACCCTACCGGGTTAGACATAGAATTACATGAACAATTTATTTTATTAAACACATACCAAATATAGATTACACCATGATAATATATAAAGACTAGAAGAACTACATAAGGTGGAAATAACAAAAAATCATAATACATGACATAATACTGATATCTAATATCATGAAAGTACACATAAAAAAGTGAATATAAAAATTAAATACATTAACTTAGCTACCACTATTACAAGTCTACAATTGCTACTACTAATTTACAATAACAAGTAATTACAACTCAATGATAAATAAAATACTTTACAATCCAATGTACATATAGATACATGGTTCCCTGAAGTATGAGTTCTCTGGACTCTCTAGTATCTATGGCAATCTCAAGTGTCATATCAATAGTATTTCTACTATGGGGAGGCAAAGCATCATTTGAGAACTTTCCCACACCAACCATAGACCAATGATCCCCCACACTATTCCCATCAAGATATGGCCCTCGCTTCATGGATGAGTAGATAGTGATGGTGTGGGAATCTAGAGAGACTAGAAAGTACCTATGTGTTGTATGATTCTAAACTAAACAGATAATGTATCATAGAAATCCATTCTATTGCAATATATCACACTAACATCTAAATCACACTCATGAAATGATAATGTTTCACTAAACATAATTTGATCCAAATATTTAAAAATAATAAATGATAATGATATAAATCAATCAATTTCATAGACACCACTTGAGCAGACTACTTTTATCTATCATTATAATGTTTGTAAGCTAGTGAAGTTCATCTCACTCCTTATTCTACATTATCAATGTAGATTGGTTAAATACAATTCAACCACAAAATTCATCATCTTACATCCTATTAGCAAATGCATCACATGACATGCTATACAAAGGATTAATTATAACATACATCAAGTCCATCTAACATATGCATAAATATTCCATTATATTCAATCCTATTATAAAAATAATGATTATAAATATACCACTTGGGTAAACATACAATTTAACTATACAATTCAATATAATTAGTTTCTAGTTATCTACACCCTATGACAACCCAAATTATCATAGTCTAGTGTTCTAAGACTTAACTACTAGGTTTCCACAAACAATCAAATGAAGTAGTTTTAAGTAAATAGAAAGAAAAGCATTATACAAGTATTTATATATAATAAAGCAAATAATCATTCCCATGGAACACAATAACATTCCAACACAATATTTTCTAAATTCTTAGAGTTTTCATGCACACATACACAAGTCTACCAATTGCAAAAATACATGCCATCTACAATAATGACTAGTATATAGATAAATGTAGATATGAGTTAGGTATAACAACTATAGTAATTACCACCCATATAGCATATAATTTTAAACTATAGTACCCTATGATATCTCATACTATCATAAGTTTCCAACTACATAACAACACATAAACCAAACTTACGATTTTCAAGACTTAACTGACTCACACAGATAATAACAAGTAAACAATAAACAATTATACCACTTAGGTATACTCCATACCAGTGACATGCCCCATGATGCAAAATTATACTTATGTATAAAAAAACATTTATAATAACACACTTATAGTATGTAATCCACATAAGTATCCCCTACTAAAGACATAAGACAAATAGTCATTCATATTATTATTTATGAGTCAGCTAATTCATAAATCCCAATATGACTTTGCACCCTAACGACTCATTTATTTTAAGAGCTTATTCTAAGGGTTATAGATCATGATTTTTATGTAACTTAATGACTTAAACAAATCATCTAAGGAATCACATGTATAATCTCCACATACCAACACTGGCTCATCCTAATGTATGCCACATATAGATATTCTAATGTTATGCAATTTCTAAACCATAATTTATTGTTTTAATTAAAACTACTAAGCATAAAAATTAGCTAATCAAGTAGTTATACATGGAACACTCTTATTGAAAACAACTGTAAAAATTGAACTTTGTTTTCTCAAAACATAAGTAACCCAATTTTATAATCAATCTATATATGGGGGTTAATAAACAACCATTAGCTAAACAATTAATTTCCTGCTAATGTTTCACTTGAGAATAATAGATAAAGGAATCTACCCCAAGTTTTAATTATGCAAATAGTCATAACTAAATACATTGTCAAACTCCTTGTAACAGTTTTATATATAATAAAAGATCTAAAATCTCCTCAATGTTTAACTCACACTAGAGAGTATCTATGTTCAACTATTTAAATCGTATGATTCATCTACTCTATGCTTGACAATAACTATTTAATTAGTCAAGCTCTAGGGATTATAATATTCCATAGTTATTTTATATCCTAAGTGTTATATATAGTCTAGCTAAATATATATACCTAATTTAATATTAAAAAAATACATATATATTCTAATGGAATATATATCGAAACATATGAACCCTATTTTGTACTAGGTTAATAACCAAACCCAATGCTGAAATAATTCTCAAATGAGGACAAATAATTACTATGATAATTTTTTTTTTGGGTGGATATATCATAATGAGCTATTAGTAAACTAACCTATATTACCACATATATTAATAAATTTGTTAATATATATCCACCTTTATGTTCATCCACTATCACCATAGATTTATTGTTATATGTAATTTATGCTTGATATTGGGTACAATATTATATGTCCAATCTTATATATAATATTACATTACCAAGTTTTCTTAATACACTAGAATAATTCATTGTATATTACATTCTCTATACATAAATTTGAGGGCATTATAAATCAAGGTTTTCATAAATTTATACTATAGTTGGGTATATGACAGTGCTACATTTCTATCTAGATGGGTTGATAATCTTCTGTTACATATATATTATGGAGTTCTCAATGCCCCAATAACCAATCATAATTTACTAACCATCTAAAATTGGATCTCCCTCTACCCTTCCCATTAATTCACAATAATTTAAAATCAAATATGCACCACCCAATGTATAATAAAACTCATGAGAAAATGGAAGAATTCAGTTTCATGATTGTTAAATGTAGGAAATAAACATGAAGCGGCTCACACTCCAAAAATAAATATGACCACAAGACATACACATTATATATAATTCATCTCTAGACATGGAGATAAACTCATATATGTAGTATGTTAAAATCATAGAGAGGATTTTTGAGTCCATTGAAATCCTTAACTGAAATGGATTATGGTTTTTCTTGAATTGAAACAACTGAGATAAAAAGAATGGTGGTGGTGTTGATCTTGTACTGAGTTAAGGAAAAAAATAAAACTTGATCTATATAGAATTAATGGGTTGATTCACTTGAGAGTGGATGTGTGTGTGTGTGTGTGTGTGTGTGTGTGTGTGTGTGTGTGTGTGTGTGTGTGTGTGTGTGTGTGTGTGTGTGTGTGTGTGTGTGTGTGTGTGTGTGTGTGTGCATGTGCACACACATGCGCATGCATGTGTGCATGTGCATACATATGTGTGCATGTGTGTGTAAACTATTTATGATATTATAACTATAGTTGGGAATCATGCCCTCATCATATTAAGGATACATAGGTGTAATGACTTCCATACAATCATGACTTTACATTAAAATATGTATATATATTGACTTAATAGTGCAATAATGCCATTCACAAAATGGTTGAATATTTCACAAGAAAAGTGGCGACTTTAAATCTTAAAATTAACAATTTAATTATTTCTAATAGGCTAGAATTTGGTTAAAAGTGACTCATGACTAGAATTTGAACAATAATTTTTTATCAGCATATCCAATTAAATTTTAATTAAATCAACCCACATATATAAATTATCCTACGATGTTCATTTCCTGGTTATAAGTTAAGTCACTGTCTTAACTAAATAAGTCATTACAATCAAAGGCAACTCATTGATTTCTCTTACACATAGTCTGATAAATTTTTAAACTAAATATATTTTCTCAGGCCATTATTGACCATATAAACACTATAATTATATACTATAGATAGTCATATGTAGGTATTCTTATATTACATTGGGTTCGATAATTATATAAGATAAAACTTGTATAAGATAATTATTATAGTTGTATAAATCAATTTATCCTCATAGATCATATTTAAAACCTATTCATTAGTTGGAGTATACAAGTATAAGAAACCTTTTACATGATTGGACATATTCATTTGTAATAATTTAAACAAATCACATAAGCATACATAAATATAGAATCTAAACACAACCCCTACCTCTTCATGATGATCAGCTGTAATAGTTGGGATATCTTGTCTCCTCCCTTTGTTTAGTTCCCTTCCATGCCTCATGTTCCCAAAAAATTGTGATTATCCTCCACCTAAAATAGGTGTAGTCATTACTTTTAAAAAACTTCCTCTTTATAATTTTTCTCATTCCATAATAAGAAAGAGAGTGTGGATTTTATATTTTAAAGTAAGTCCCCTTTTTGGTTTTTGTTTTTCCCCATATTTTTTGTATTACTCTTTCTATTTTTATGTTTTTAATATGATTTTTTAATTTAAATATTATCTTTTTGATTTTATTTCTTTTTCTTTATTTTAATTATTTATCTATTTTTCTAAATTATGAGTTTTTCTCTTTTTTCTAAAATAGTTCCTCTTTTTTTTTTTTTAATATCAAATGCCCAATTTCATATTTTTACTAAAATCAATTTAGCATTTAATTATATTTAAACAATTTAATCATAAATTATAAAATTCATAAATGCTCCATAGTTAATTTTTCCTTTATTCAAAATTTCTTCTACGTGTATTAATTGCACATCCTAGTAAACACACAAAGGAATTTACCTTTATAAATTTTACCTACTCAGATAATCAAATAAAATAACACTTCAAACAAGCACCAAAAGTAATTATTTTAAAATGCATTTCTACCATGCCTATCTATAGTGTGTGTGTGTAGGGTTTCACTAACTATCTATCAACCAATGATGTATCCATCTACACCACCCTCTTTGATGATGATCTCCATCCAATACATTAGAGAGAAAAATTGTCCTATGCCCACCTCACAATATGCTAGTCATTAGATATTCTCACATGATAATCATAAGTAAAAATATATATAATCAAATCAACACATTAATGTGATTAAAACATAAATGCATACATAAACCAATTCATAATAATCAGTCATGTATCCAAATAGCATAAATCTTAAGTGTTAGTACAAAATATATCCAAATCCAAATTTGTTGACTACAGATATCCATTAATAATCTAGCAAGTTTATCTAGTAAGGAATCAAGATGTAACATCCTTTCCCCCTAATGTAGGTCATTATCCCCAATTACTCTTATTCAATGATATGTTCTTAATAAAAACATTTATTAGAAAAGAAACAACATGATATACATTGTCAAACCAAGAAAATAAATATAAGATTACTTGCAGAACTCACCATAGTTCCTCCAAGTTGAACTATTTTTAGAGTATTGATCCCATAATACCTTACTCAATAACATATCCCATTTAATAAAACATGGTTTTTAGTATTACTTACTATGATGGATTCTGTTATGACCACCCCAGAGTCCAAAATCATCAAGACATGCCTATATACTATAGGACTGACTACTTCTATTACTTTGAAGGGTCCCACATGTTTTATTGAAAGTTTCAAAGATTTTTTGAGAGCACATAAGATCATCATGCAAGCCAAAATAAATGACCAAGGAGAGTTTCACAAAATCTTCCAACCTTTACCCATCTCTTTAAAGAGTGTTTTTCTCATTCTAAAGAAAAATAACTAGGGAATCTAATAAGAATAATGTATAGAAATTGATACTACCACTACTCCACATAGCTTCAGATGAGTATAACATGTTAATAATATCACTACTCTATCGAGCTCCTCACAAGTATGATGATGAATAGGAATGGTAAATATAAAATATACAAAAATCATGGAATACTTGTCCATATGGAATCTCTATCCAATGTATACATGCATATGGCCATATGACTGAATTCGATAAGTTATACCTATGAAATGCTGGATTCAACAAGTCCATATATCAATCCAATTCAGTAAAAATAATATAAGTTAATATTAGGCTAAGTATGATACAATCCTATCTCTTATAACTCACGTTTCCAATTCACCAATCTTCCCTTAGGTCGCCACGACCTAGTGATCTCTAAAATGTGCACAATGTTTCAAAGAATCACAATTTTATACTTTCATATCATAGAAAGCAAAGATATAATCTAAATGATTCTAGATGTATCCTCATACATACAAACAATACCATATAATCAATATGTAATTATATTAAGATACTACTAGTTAAACATACTAGTATCATATTTCACATCTTAACTTACTCTATTTTTTTCATGATTAAGAGGAAATATTGTTATAATCAACATACCATACATAGGTTGAGGATCAAACCATTATTTCAACCTTATAGGGAAATTAACAAAACAATATATCCTTACTTGCTTAAATAGCACACAACTAGTTAAAATTTTATTCCTACCTTTAGATTGACAAGATGTTCTACACATCATAAACCTTACTCACTTTTGATGACATGTATAAAATAACTCTTCCAAAATAACATGTTTTAGGCAAAAAGAGAGAAAATGTGAATCTAGTCATGAGTGTATAACATTATACTATTTATAATCAACTTATAATTCTTAGTATAAAATTTAATATATATAAATCATGTTTTCCAACTCACATGGTCTTAAAATCACAAGTTGTATCAAGTAGTGACTCTAAAGAGTCAAAAGTGAAAGGTAGAAAGCTATCATCCTACTTTACCCTATCTTGTAAGCATGGTATTTCAATATACTTCCACATTCAAAAGAGATATAAGCCAACATAAAGATGTTTTTTCCAATCTAATCCTAAAACTTATCTCTCACCAAGAGTAAAAAAACATTCTCCCATAATTTTTAGGGGATTACAATCAAACAACATTTAAAAATAATTCCTATTTAAGAGAATACTAAATCAACATCATGCATAAAAGACTCTTTTCAACAACATCAAAACAATGTCAAAAGAGGATAAGATAATATCAACTCATCTCTAAGCCAGCTAAGAGGGATGACATCACATAAGTTAAGAGTGCAAATCCCATAAGCAATCTTCTAACACAAAGGCAATGCAACAACACTCTACTAAGAATATTTTCACTGCCCTAGGTGGTACTAAAATAAAAATGGTCTTATGAGATTTTCCACTTCTCGGATTTATAAATAGAGACACAAAAATAAATCACATATATTTTAAATGATAAGTATCCCAATATTATCAAACAATCATAAAACACAATGGTGAAAGTGACTTGATAATCGAGAAAATGTTTAGTCACTCTTTAGGCATTTGATCTAAGTGATCAAATTAGGATAGAAAGATTTTGTCCATAACTCATGAACTATGATATATACCCATCTACTCAAGCATCAAATATAACCGTCACCAAAGGAACACTTGATAAACCAATATCCTAAATAACACAAAGGGGTATGAGTGCTCTAAAGAGTACACACTCAATGACCCACACACTTTTCACAAATGTTGCAAAACTCTAATCATGGTATAACATGATTCCACACTGAGACACCAAAAGTCCAAATTTTAGTGAAATACTTCATGATGATAGGTTCACACCAATGAACAAAATACATGAAAATTCTAATGGTCTCATTAGGTCCTAGAGTTTGAGCGACAACTCTGATACCATGTGTAACAACCTTGTTGGGTTAGACATAGAAATACATGAACATTTTTTTTATTAAACACATATACCAAATATGGATTACACCATGAGAATATATAGAGACTAGAATAATTAATCAAGGTGAAAATATAAATAATCATAATACATCACATAATATTTATCTCTAATATCATGAGAATACACATCAAAAAGTGAATATAGAAAGTAATTACATTAACTCAGCTACAACTATTACAAGTCTACAACTACTACTATTGATTTACAATAAAAAGAAATTAAAAATCAGTAATAAATAAAATAATATACAATATAATGTACATATAGATACATGGCTCCCTAGGGAATGAGTTCCCTGGACTCTCTAGTATCTATGGTAATCTCAAGTGTCATCTCAATAGTAGTATTATTATGGGGAGGGAGAGAATCATTCGAGTGATTTTACACACCAACAATAGACCAATGATCCTTTGAACTAATCCCTTTAGGGTATGGCCCTCCCTTCATGAATGATTAGATAGTGATGGAACAAGAATCTAGAGAGACTAGCAAGTACCTATGTGCTATATGATTCTAAACTAAACATGTAGTGTATCAAAGAAATCTATTCTATTACAAGATATCACACTAACATGTGAATCACACTCATGAAATGATAATGTCTCACTAAACTTAATTTGGCCTAAATATTTATAAATAATAAATGATAATGATCTAGATCAATCAATTTCATACATACCACTTGATCAGACTACTTTTATCTAATATTAAAATGCTAGTAAGCTAATGAAGTCCATCTCTCTCCTTACTCTACATTATCAATATAGATTGGTAAAATACAATTCAACCACAAGATTCATCAACTTACATCCTACTAGCAAATTCATCAAATGACTTTATATAAATATGAGTAATAACAACATACATTAAGTCTGTCTAACATATGCATGAATATTTCATTATATTCTATCCCATACTAGAAATACTGATTAAAAATACACCACCTAGGTAAACATACAATTTAACTATATAATTCAATATAATTGGTTTTTAGTTATCTACACCCTATGGAAACCTAAATTACCATAGTCTAGTGTTCTAAGATTTAACTACTAGGTTTCCACAAACAATCATATCAAGTATTCTTAAGTACATGGAAACACAAGTATTATACAAGTAACTATATATAATAAAGCAAGTCATTATTCCCATGAAACACAATAACATTCCAACATAGTATTTGATAAATTATTAGAGTTTGCATGCACACATACACAAGTCTACTGATTGTAAAAACACATGCTATCTACAACAATGACTAGTATTTATGTAGTATACAAATAAATGTAGATATGAGTTAGGTATAATAAATACAATAAGTACCACCTAGATACCATATAATTTTAAACTATAGTACCTTATGATATCCCATAGTATCATAGGTTTCCAACTATATAACAACACATAAACCAAACTTATGATTTTAAAGACTTAATTGACTCATGCATATAATAACAAGTAATGAAATAAACAATTATACCACCTAGGTATACTACATACCAACAACATGCACCATGATGCACCATTATACTTAAATATAATAAAACATTTATAATAATACACTTATAATATGTAATACACACAAGTATCCCATATTGAATACATAAGACAAATAGTCATTCATATTATTAATTATGAGTTAGTTAATTCATAAATCCCTTTATGACTTTGCACCCTAATGACTCATTACTTTTAAGAGCTTATTATAAGAGTTATAGATCATGATTCCTATGTAACTTAATGACTTAAACAAATCATCTAAGGAACTACATGTATAATATCCATATACCAACACTAGCTCATCTTAATGTACACCACATGTAGACATTCCAATATTATGTGATTTCTAAATCATAGTTTAGTGTTTTAATTAAAATCACTAAGCATAGAAATCAGCTAATGAAGTAGTTATATCTGGAACGTGTTTATTGAAAATAAATAGAAAAACTGAACTTAGTTTTCTTGAAACACAAGTGACCCAATTTATAATCAGTTTATATTTAGGGGTTAATAAAAAACCATTTTCTAAACAACTAAATCATTTTTTTAAATTTCTCGCTAATGTTTCAACCAAGAATAATAGCTAAAGGAATCTACCCCAAGTTTTAATTATGCAAATAGTCATAACTAAATACATTGTCAAACTCCTTGTAATGGTTTTATATATAATAAAAGATCTAAAATCTCCTCAATGTTTAACTCACACTAGAGAGTAGCTATGTTCGACTGTTTAAATCGTATGATTCATCTACTCTATGTTTGACAATAACTATTTAATTAGTCAAGTTCTAGGGATTAGAATATTCCATAATTATTTTATATCCTAAGTGTTATATATAGTCTATCTAAATATATATACCCAATTTAATATTAAAAAAATACATATATATTCTAATGGTATATATATCGAAACATATGAACCCTATTTTGTACTAGGTTAAAAAACCAAACCCAATGGTAAAATAATTCTCAAATAAGGACAAATAATTACTATGATAAATTTATTTTGGGTGGATATATCATAATGAACTATTAGTAAACTAACCTATATTACCACATATATTAATAAATTTTTTAATATATATCCACCTTATGTTCATCCATTATCACCATAAATTTATTGTTATATGTAATCTATGCTTTATATTATGTACAATATTTTATGTCTAATTTTATATTATAATACTACATTACCAAGTTCACTTAATATAATAGAATAATTCATTGTATATTACATTCTCTATGCAAAAATATAAGGGCATCATAAATCAATGTTTTCATAAATATCTACTGTAATTAGGTATACGACAATGCCACACTTCTATCTAACTAGGTTGATAATATTTTGTTACATATATATTCTAGAGTTCTCAATACCCCAAGAACCAATCATAATTTACTAACCATATAAAATTGTATCTCCTTCTACCCTTCTCATCAATTCATAATAATTTAAAATCAAATATGCATTGGCCAATGTATGATACAACTTGTGATGAAATGGAAGAAGTTAGTTTCATGATTGTTAAATACAGGAAATAGACATGAAGCATCTTGCACTCCAAAAAGAAACATGACCATAGTACATATAAATTATATATATGTTATCTATAGACATGGAGATTAACACTTATTTGTAGTTTGTTGAAAGTACAAAGCAGATTTCTAAGTCTATGGAAATCATTGACTAAAATGGATTTTAGTTCCACTTGAGTTGAAACAACCGAGATAAAAAAAAATGGTGGTGGTGTTGCTCTTGGGATGAGTTAAATAAAATAACAAAAATTGATCTATATAGAATTAATGGGGTGATTCACTTGAGAGTGGATATAATGTGTGTGTGTGTGTGTGTGTGTGTGTGTGTGTGTGTGTGTGTAAGCTATGTATGACATTTTAACTATAGTTGAGAATCATTCCCTCATCATATTAAGGTTGCATAGGTGTAATGACTTCTAGACAATCATGATTTTACATTAAAATATTTATATATATATTGATTTAATAGTATAAAATCACCATTCAAAAAATGCTGAAGATTTTATAGGAAAATTGATGACTTTAAATCTTAAAATTAATAATTTAATTATTTCTAACATGCTGTAATTTCGTCAAAAGTGACTCACAAGTGGAAGTTATACAACAAATTTCTATCATTATATCTAATTAAACTTTAATTAAATTGACCCACATATATAAACTTCCCCACTATATTCATTTCTTGGCTATAAGTTAAGTCATTGTCTTAACTAAATAAGTCCTTGCAATCAAAGGCAACTCATTGATTTCTCTAACACAGTTTGCTAAAATTTTAAACTAAATATATTTTTCTTAGGGCAGGTCACCATTATTAACCATATAAACACTATAATTATATACTAAAGATACTCATATGTGTGTATTCTTATATTACTTTGGGTTGGATAATTATATAAGATAAAACTTGTATAAGATAAATACTACAGATGTATAAATCACTTTATCCTCACATATCAGATTTAAAACCTATTCATTATTCATTAGTTGGATTATATAGGTATAATCAACCTTTTATATGATTGGACATATTAATTTGTAATTATTTACAAAAATCACATAAAGATACAACATTACAGAATCTAAACACAACCCCTAACTCCTCATGGCAACTGGGTGAAATAGTTGGGATAACCTGTCTCCTCCCTTTGTTCAGTACCCTTCCATGCCTCATGTTCCCTAAAATTTTTGATAATCCTCCACCTAAAATAGCTATATGCCTTACTTTTAAAAAAATTCCTCTTTATGATTTTTCTCATTCCATAATAAGAAAGAGAGTGTGGCTTTTATATTTTAAAGTCAGTCCCCCTTATTTTATTTTTATTTTTCCCCATATTTTTTTATTACTCTTTATATTTTTATGTTTTTAATATGATTTTTTAAATTTGAATATTCGCTTTTTGATTTTATTTCTTTTTCTTTATTTTCATACTTTATTTATTTTTCTAAATTATGAGTTTTTCTCTTGTTTCTAAAAAATTCCTCTTTTTTTTAATATGAAATACTTGATTTTATATTTTTACTAAAATCAATTTAACATTTAATTATATTTAAATAATTTAATGATAAATTATAAAATTCATAAATGATCCATATTTAATTTTTCCTTTATTCAAAATTGCTTCTACATGTATTAATGGCACATCCTTTTAAACACACAAAGGAATTTACCTTTATAAATTTTACCTACTCAGATAATAACATAAAATAACACTTCAAACAAGCACCAAAAGTAATTATTTTAAAATGCATTTTTACCATGCCTATCTATAGTGTGTGTAGGGTTTCACTTGCTATCTATCAACCAATGATGTCTCCATATACACCACCCTCTCCGATGATGCTCTCCCTTTGGTACACTAGAGGGAAGAATTCTCCTACATCCACCTCACAATACGCTAGTCATTATATCTTATCACATGATAATCATAAGTAAAAATATATATAAATAAATCAATAGATTAATGTGCTTAAAACATAAATGCATACATAAAACAGTTCATAATAATCAATCATGTATTTAAATCTAACTAAACAACATTCTATTATTCTAAAATAGCATAAATCTTAAGCTTTAGTCAGAAATATATCAAAATCCAAATTTATTGACTTTAGATATCCATGGATAATCTAAAAAGTTTATCTAATGAGGAATCAGGATGTAACATATCAACCACCAATCTCACACAAACATCATATATCCTTTGTTCATCCACAAAACATCCAAAACATCTTTTTGGATCAACCTAAACCTCTTCACTCATCCTCAACCTGCAAGAGCACTACTCTAACATCATAAATATGACCTAAAGGTCATACACATAGTCTTTAATCTACTTTCCTCATCAACCCATCTACTAGGCACATTATCTCTCCTCTTTTCTTCACTTCAATCTCACACTAGCCTAGAAATCATTTTCTTGATTTCACTATATATAGATCCTTCATGATAAATAAATTCTTGGTAAGCCATTAGACTTGTCTTAATCCTTAAGTCTTCTCTCACATTAAGACATGACTCAAAACAATATTCATAGGTCATCCATAGCATCTATACACCTTTCAATTAGGCCCTTGTAGCTCTTATAGGTCTCATGGATGCTTATTAACTCATTTAACACTTCATTGAGAAAAACAAGAAAACATGACCACTTTCAAATGCATAGGTCCACTTTAGATGACCCCTTTAGCTTCCTCAAATGATCATAGTCAACTCTGCTCACCTCTGCATATGATAAATCTACTCAAACATTGGTCTTCTAAACTATAACATCATGAATAAACACATAGTCAAATTTTAAGCCTTTGTTCATATAGAATATCAATTGGTTAAACCTTCAAAGACCATATAAATAATCTAAAAGGAGTCAAAAACACTCTCTAATAGATAAGACATCATGAAACATCTGGACATCATCAAAACAAGCACAAACATCCTTCTCTGGTCACTTACAAAAAATAATCAAACACATAGTCAACTTTGGTGCTCAATATCTTTGACTGTGAAAACACTCAGACCTTCAAACTAGGTTATTTAGATGTACCATAGAATCCTCTACAATTTTTATTTTTACATCACCTTTAAATTTATTGTGTCAAAAGTTATGGATGAAATATTGAGTACTAGTTTTTCCCTTTGTAAATTTGAATATTCAAATACCAACCGTCATAGTTAAACATTGACCACTTTTTGCTCATCTTGTCTCCTCACTTATCAGATTAAACAAGCATCATCGATATTCCTTTAAGTTTCTCAACCTTTTATCTTTCAACTCTCATCATTAGATCTTTAACTTGACTATTTAACTTAATTCACTTCATTGATCTCATGTACATATCTTGGTCTTTACCTATGTTAAACATTGGACACCTTGAAATCATCATGCTCAATATGCACCATTGATTTGTATATGTACAGACATCCACTCACCATTAGATCTTAGAAGAATCTTGATCTTTACCTTTGTTCAATGTGAAACATTGAATACTTGTCCTCATCTCACTGATTCTTGACATCTTTAAGCAAACACACTCCATAGATCTCTTAGAGAGTTGATCAAACTTTACCTTGTGAAAATTTGACTATGGGAACCTTTGCAATCAATTTGTAAGGTTAAATTTGTACCTTCATATATATTTATTTGATTAAATTCATGTTCTAAAATTTGGAACATATGTTCTCCTTTCAAAGAGGAATCTAATAATGTATTAATTTTCTCCTAAAATCTTCACACATATGAGATATAATGCTATTAATATACTCAATTACATTTTTATGTCATAGAGTCAACTATGCCTAGAACTGCTTGGAAGGCTAACTTTGCACATGCATATCTTTTGATGTGATTCATCACATGACCTAAAATTTAGCACCTATCAACTAGGCACAAAAATAAACAAACCTATATGATCAACTTCTCCCAAAACTACTACACATGTGAAATATGACTACATCAAAATGCCTACTTAGCATTTCCTACCATAAGTAAATTTGGCCATGGAAAAACATTGTCAAACTGTTTGGGAGCCCAACTTTGCACTTAAATATCTTTTGATGTGCTTCATCACATGGCCTAAAATTTAGCACATAAAAAATAGGCATAAGAAAGAATAAAACCATGTCAACATTTCCTCTTAACACCTCCATGTGTGATAATGTTGACATCATTGACATGTTTACTCAGCTCTATTGAACATAGAAAACACTACCAAAATACTTGAGAACCCAAACTTTCACCCACATATCTTTTGCTACACTTCATTTCATGACTTGAGAATTGAACCATAGTAACTTAGGAATAAATTAATCAAAACCATATGACCAACTCCCCCTAACTCATCTGCACATGGAAATTATGATGTCATCAAACTGCATACTCAAATTTTTTGCCATTAGAACCAAAATGTTTAGATGAAAATTGTGGACTACTAGATGAATTCCACTTATTCACACAAGCTCTCTAATCATTTCTTACCTCTGATAGAACCTCTTACATAGGATTAATACTACAGACTCATCCCTAATAATCTCTAAATAGATAAACTCTGAAGATCAACTAATCCTACTTCAAGATACTAGGATAAGCATATTGCACACTATGTCATTGTCACGTATACTATCAAAGCACTTCATCCACACACCTAAACACTTCTATGACATAAACATGACATCATTGATAACTCTCCAATAGGTATAACTAATCATAGGGTTCCTTGTGTAATATTCTAAAACATAGACTAAAGCTTTGTCCTAAAGTTTTAATTGTGCTTATTAACACAAAAAAAGCTTTAGATAAAAATTTATGAAATGTTTTTTTAATTATCTACAGGGTCACCTTATTATGTCTTGAAACTTAGCATAAGATTTTATTAAAATGAATAAAACCATAGACTAAAATATCTAACCTAAGTTCTCTATATTTCCCGATCCTGACTTAATATTTTTTATTGTTCACATGATCAATGGTTTGCATTTGCTCAAGTGGCCAAGATATAATGGTGCATATAAAGTCAATAAGTCAAGAATCCTGATCAACAATGCATGTCTACTCAAGTAAATTAATCTGATGGTTCATCATTAATGTTGAAAAGAAAAGCTATGGCCCCAATTTAAAGATCAATCATCTTCCTAAATATTGATGGTACATGGTCAAGCATTTGATTGATAGTATGTATTAAGTCAAAAATTCAATGGATCCTTGAGATAATTGATAAGGTGAAAAGTGTCACACTTTTAACAAAAGAACATTAAGTAGCCAATGGTGTTCACCCCTTAGATTGAGATCTGACAGAGCTTATTTGATCAGCCAAGGTTGATCTAACATTGTGTGATGAAGGTTGAAAAGTCAAAAGTCTCGTAAACAACTACAAAGATGATAAGTGGCAAAACTATGTGCCATAGATTAAATCTTAAACATATTTTGAAGATAAATGGTACATATCTCATGTACACATTTTGATGAACAATATGTGGAGTAAATGGCATAATCCAAAGGATCAAGATCGATAGATCATGTTCATCCAAGCAAAGATGATCCAACAGTGTGAGATGAAGGTGTAATTTTCAAAAAATCTAGAACAAACATGGCAGTGATAAGTGCCACAACCATGAAGAATATGACAAGGCAACCAATGGTGTTGGATCCCTTAGATTGAGATCAATGTCCCACATTGATCTGTGCAAGGATGATTAGGTAATGCAAAATGAAAGAAGAATTTTCAAAGGGCAATAGTAAATTTTTAAATTTTAATGAGTATTATGACACAAAGATGCCATAGTGATGCCACATAAGCAAGACATAATAGATTTGAATATTTTGTGGACATGTAAAAGGAAAAGGTATAAATACATAATCCACATAAAATATAAGGCATGAAGCTCACCATTTGAACTATCTACCACCATTAAGGCACTGTTGAAACCTTCAAAAAAGACCTAGCAAGTACAAGATCCCTAATTCGACCATGTGATCATTATAAACAAGTTAAGGAGATTTGAATTATCATCTATGCAAGAATAATTCAATCTAGAGCTGAAGTACATTCCACTAGTGAGTAATTTTACAAAATTCACTACCATGGCAACTCGAATAAGTGTTTCCAAGGAAGATGTGGAGATTTATTTGACCTCAGATGTAGAAGGGAGGATTGTCAAAGATATAGAGTTTAATGCCATAGCCCTAAACATAGGAGACAATAATTGGTCAAAAATATTCTAGTCCATTAAAGAGCAACCAATCATTACAAGAGAGGAGGAGAAGAACATGTCTGTGAAGAAAAGGTACTATGACATAGTCACCATGTAGATGATAGGTTTACACTCTGTAGTAGTGAATCTCAAGGTACTCCATTGTATCAATATCATTGATCCTATTTTTAAGGATAGTAAAATAGATAATGGCATGATTGTTCATGAATGCAATTTTATGAAGACTGCTTACATTTCTCCCATAGCTTTTGAAAATGATTATAAATTGCCTAAACCATAAGTAGACCTAACCATAATCAACACCTGGGATAAAGAAAATGATTTGAAGATCATCCTTTCCTTTTGTCTAAATTCTATAAACCATGTGTTCTTAGACTTCAATAACAACATCCCTATTAGCCAATTCAGACTATGGATTAGGATGATCATGACACTGATGAATAGGTTGTGTGGGAATCTAACCATTACATATGTAGATAAAATTTGGGTTCCCTTACTCTATTTAATGTTTTATAAACATGTCACCCTTCCTCTAGGTGAGGTAATCAACACCCTTTTTAATAGATATCTTTTTGTAATAAAAAATAAGAGTAGAACTCAATTCTACATGGTGTCATACCTTTTGATGCTCTTATTGCAATAAAAAAAATTCCCAAACTTAGGGAATGGTCACCTGATGGGACATAAATTTTTCATAGTATTACTTAAATTTACATATCTTTAAATACATGGACCACATCCACTTCATTTATGACTATTTTTACCCATCCCTTAGTAAGGCCATCATAGGGATACCAATGATGAGGGTCAACCCACTAATGAAGAATACTATTGAAGCCATGGGGGAATATATATATATATATATTGTATAATCATCAAGATTTAAGTGACCCAATGCACCACACTTAGGCTACCTATCCATGTACCAATTAAGCTAGTAGAGCAAGAAGTGGCTTATCAAATATACAATGGAATAGATAGTCTTTGCATGACCAAAAGGAAAGGACTGATACTCACCCTCTCTATAACCATTTGTAGAATTGTGTTTGAATTATGGGACAATATTGAGGTAGCCTCAAAATACAAAACATCTTTCAACCTATAAATTGATGAGCTAAGGCAGTGGGATCCCCATGAAAGAGTTAAGAAGCACTTGAAAGCCAAAGGGATGTTGAATGTAATAGATATCTTGAGAATCCACAAGCATCTATTCATTACATTTTTAAATCCTATTAAATAGGCATAATCATAGTTACAACAAGTTCCCTATAGAATAAGAACTTCTACAATGTATAATCTATACAAGGCTAAAGACAAGCCTATGTATAACAAGCATAAACAAAGGCATAAATATGGATTTTAACAAACTAAAAAGTTTACTAACCTATGTAACAACATTATGTAAAACATAATTTTACATTATTACATAATATAGATTAATTAATCTAACACCCTCCTTTAATGACTAAACTATTTCAGTCATTAATACAATAGTATGATTAAGTCTATACAATAATCTACTAGGGTGTATTATTATTGCCTCTATAGTAATGTATCAAAATGTCCCTATTGTTACCAATATATCTTACTGAAGTACATGGGTGATGTGATCTACAACTACCAAGTAGTGTAGGAAATGGTACTAAATATTGGGTTCACTAGATTCTATTATTCCTTGAATTGTTGTCATGTCTTGGATGTGTCATGATTTACCTATTTATTATGGTGATGAAGTCTAACAAAAAGTTTAGAATATATATCAAGACTAAACAACATAAAATATCCCCTAAGTGATATTCAAGTGAATAGATGTTGAAAAATTAATACTTACTGCTCTCCATTCTTATATAATTTTAGGATATTTATTGTGCACAGTGCTGTTGTGTTCTCTATTTATGCCCCTTCATTTTTCACCAACCTTAATGGAACACTTCCATTTGTGTTTGAATTTGGTCTTTGAACTTGTGCTTAGTTTCAATACCTATGAAACATTAGTAACAGAAAAATTAACCTACTCTTCACCTTTCACTACCCTTTTTCCTAACCTTGAACATTGCCCTTCAATTAAATAAGGCAATTCATCCTTTCAAACATCTTGTCTAGTGGCATGGTACCACTTAGGCCTTTTGTGTTGGCCTTCTTGATTTGAATGTGAAGGGTTAGAAACACTCTTTTCATCACTAAAAATTGACTCCTCTAGTTTTTCCATCTTTGAACCTTTTTCAACTGTAGTACTAGAACTTGTTCTAAAAACATTTTCAACAAAAACCATTGCATTACTTTTAGTAGATTTAACATTATTAGAAAATAATCATACTTTATCATCTACAAGAACATACCTAATCACCATAATTTTGTATGTAGAGACATATATTAACATGTATGCATTCCTCTACTCACAATAGCCAACAAACATGTATTCTTTTCCCAATATAGAAGCAGTAGATCCAAAAACACAAAAATTACTTATGTCTGATGTTTTTCCTAACCATACTTATTTTGGTGTTACATTTTGCACAAATTTAGTGGGACTTCTATTCAATATAAACATTGCAGTGTTGATAGATTCTACCCAATAATGATATGGTATATTTTGGCTATCCACCATACATCGTGCCATCTTCATCATTATCTTGTTTTTCCTTGCCATGACTTCATTATGTTATGAGGAAATTTGCATGTGTATTCCTCCTTGCATAATTATTTAAATTTCATAGAGATAAACTCATGCCCTTTAAAACATCTCAGAGCCTTTACCTATTTCCATACCATATCTTTCCAATAAATAATGTTAGAGATAAATTCTAACTTTATATATAGGAAACAAACCCTTATTTTCCTATAAAAGTCATCAATGAATAACAATTCGTAAAAATCTCTAGAAATAGATGGTGTCTACATTAGACCATGCAAACCCACATGTACCAAATCTAATGGATTATGAGTTTTATCTTGCTTATCAATGTCAAATGAAACTAAAACATTCTTATTAATTTGACATCCTAAACATACATTATGACTATTTTGAATAGAAACCATTTCATTCACCATATTAGTTTGACTTAATGTATGTAAGTGATCATAACTAAGGTGACCATACCTCTTGTGCCATAGTTCACTAGAGTTATCCACCACTGCTAATACATGCTCATTACCTATTTTGGGATCAACTAGTCTATATAGACCCTTAACACCAATCCCTATATCATTTACTTTCTTATCATAGAGAATCTGAACCATGCAATTGTTTCCTTTAAATTCCACATAAAGGTTAGGTTTCATAGTTATTTCATTGATGAAAATAATATTTATATTCATGTTAGGGACAAACCAAACATTTCGAAAAGTGTACATAAAAAAATTTAATGAAATTTTAACATCTCCATAATGTTGCCATCATGAACCCAACCATCACCTAAGGAAACCATTTCATTTCAACTAGTATCTTCAACAAAATTTACATATCAGTCTCTATGGCATGTGTAGTGTCATGAAGACCCTAATTCAAAGTACCATGTTCTTGAATCTTTTAACTAGCTATGTGATGCCACATATGTAAATTCACTAGCCAAATTACATTTATCATATTTAGCCATATTTGCAAATTATGACTACTTTATCAAATCATATTGTCATTTACAACAATCTATCTTGAAATGACCATGTTTCTTACAATATTGGAATTTCCACTATGATTTATTC
Source organism: Torreya grandis (assembly GCA_037957365.1). Classification (NCBI taxonomy): domain Eukaryota; kingdom Viridiplantae; phylum Streptophyta; class Pinopsida; order Cupressales; family Taxaceae; genus Torreya; species Torreya grandis. The sequence goes on from JARHVA010007132.1 coordinate 464,354, forward strand.
CAATCATTTATGAAGGCCTCATCAGTAGATGAATTAATACCACTATATGGTCTTCCTCTTCCATTAAATTTTTATGTAATGAATGTAATCTCCGTCAATTATGATATTGATGTAGCTGACTATTCCTTCCTTCTCTCCTTTTGCAATAACAATGTGGACAACTTTTCAAAGTTCAAAGTCTGTGTCTCAGAAATCATGTGCAAGGACTCCACAAATGACTCAAATGAAGGTGTAATATTTTTCATAACTAGAGAATTCAAATCTTGCTCATCAATAGGATACTATATAGCCTTTAACTGATCATTGATGTCCTTTATCTATAACAAAAACTCATAAATGATTCCATCTTCCTACATATTAGTGGAAAACAACAAATTATTCAAATACAATACCCTACCAACTTCAGAAACCTAATATTTAGAAGTAAGATTAATACACAAAGTTGATGTAGTTATCACATTTCTGACCTCTACGAGTAGATTATCTGCTACTGATAATTTTAACATAAGATCATCATGATGATGTTTATCATTGTCATCATTATCAATTATAGGCCTTTGATCTTTATCAATCACTATTTAATTAAGATTTTTATATTCACATATCATCAAAACCTTGTGACTCCATAAAATAAAGTTTTTGCCTATCAATTTCTAAGAATTTGGTAGTAATAAGTGTTAAATACTATCCATTTGACCTAGTTTTTCATGAAAAATGCAAATATTGAAAAAAAATATAATGAATTTATATAAAATTCCTCCTACCCATTGACTCAAATCACAAACCATGCAATACCTCCAAATTTTAGTAAAAAACTCAACACCATTTGAGAGATTTTAAACATTCCATTTTTAAAAATACCAAAAAATGGACAAAAATAATTAAATTGGGAGATCTATAAATCTAATTTCAAAAATTTATTCTCTATCAACATCTAGATAAAAAACCCAAAAAATGGTGAAATTTTCAATCCTTTAGACACTTTTGTGACAATTACTCACCATCAGGTCCCCAATAACCCTTGTATGCTATAGTTTTCAATTTTTAATATTTTAAAAATAAAATAATTGAAAATAATATAAAAATTTCTAAACTTTAGGATATAATTATTCAACCAATTAGCATAGACCTGTGCATTTGCAAGAAAATGGTCTACCTATAGATTTTCAAATCAATTTTTCATATTCATTTCTCAACTAAATAAAAAACCATCAGCCCCTATGATCTTCTCTCAGGACATAGATGTGACTAGAAATGAAAAATAGAGAAAATGGTCACCATTTGAATTTCTTGGCTCCCTTTCCATGTAAATCTTTAGAGGCTCCTCCTAGACCTAATTTTCCACAAAACTAAGTATAATTAGCTCCAATAGTCTTCTCTCAAATGAAATAAATTTTTAGATCCCTAAAGCACCAAAAATAGTTCCCAAATGAAAATTTGGTCTCTTCTCCAATATGTATGAAATTAACCAACCAAAAACTTCAAATGCAATTTCAAGGCAAAATAATCAACCAAATTATATTCCATCTATGCATATAGGCTTCTCTTAATAAATATAATTTTATAGAGCCAAGAAATAACTAAAATAAGAAAAAAATTAATTTTCCGCACCTTTGGGCTCTGTATGGCCTACATACTCACACTAGAAGCACTCTTCCTAATAGGTGCTACATCCTCCTCCTTTTTAGACTAGAAACATTTCACTCCCATAACTATTGCACTTCTCCTTGCTATTGGAGACACTTACCATATATTCACCTTTATTATTTTTCTTTTGGTTGTAATAATTACAAAAAGCAATGATGCACAAACAACTAATTTCTTTTGCTTTTGATTTGCACTTACTATATGGTCTTCATACTAATTACATTTAATCCTCATGCTTTTTCCCTGAACTAGACCTCCTTCATAGGCTTTTCTCCCATGTGTTACTCACCATTAGATCTGATGCCATATTAGATCTATTGAGAAGTCACAAGTAGCTATTCATTAATTATGAAATCTTATTTAATAGGCACAATCATAGTTACAATGAGTTCCCTATAGAATAGGAACCTCTATAACTTATACTCTATACAAGGCTAAAGATAAGCCTATGTATACCAAGCATAAATAAAGGCATAAATATAAACTTTAACAAACTAAAAAGTTTACTAACCTACATAACAACATTATGTAAAACATAATGTTACATTATTAAATAAAATAACATAATTAATATAATAGAATGTACCTTATGATCACCAACCTAGTCCTTTTGACCCTATGTAAACAAAAGCATATTCATTTTCCAAGATCACTAGGAGATTGAAAGAACACAACATCAATCTAGAAGCTATGATGCTGAGGGAACAAAAGGGATATGACAGATGACAATTAGGACCAAGGTAGTACCATTTGTTTGGTAGTGCACCTTCTAAACCTCTACCAGATCAAGTAAAAGTAGAGCTAAAACCTAAAGCATAGATTGAGCACAGGACAAAGAAAAGAAGGCCTGATGAGATTGCATATTCTTTAGCCAAAATAGAGGAATTAGGATCACCAGTGGAATATATTCATATGTTAGCATCAAACCCTAGGGATATAGTTGAGGATGTACTCAAACTGTTGTTTAGTGCTTATGAGTTTGATGATGAAGAATCTCAAGTTAAGGAGGTAGAGAAAGAAAAGGGGAAGGAAATAAGATTAGACCTAATTCCTATGGATCCCTCCAAGAGAAAATTTGATCTAGCCATGGTTCTAGTAAAGGCCAAGAGACCCAAAGTGACCTTCACTCATCCCTTGAGTGAATTCAATCTCTTTAGTGAAGAGAACCTGATTTATGTTCCCTCCTTTTTGGAATGGTTCATTTATGGACCCAATTTACAAAGAGTGCCCTTTTAGGAACCCATGTTCTACTATTCTATTTATATTATTAGCATAGTAGTTACTCTAGATGCATATGCTTTGTAAGTCATCCCTAGAGCATTTTTGTTTTACCCTACATGCATGAGAGGCAATAGTTGTTAGAATAGAATTAGTATTTAAGTCAGTGTTAAGGCCCAATGAAGGCATCCATGAATTGTATTGATTTGAGCTTTCTAAAAGGAGGTTTCCCCCTTAAAGAGGCTAGTGATTCTATAATTTTACAATTGTAATTTAGTTATATTTGTTTTATTTAATATATTGATAATTTTTTGTAGTTTATTTCATGTATTTATAATTATATGCTAATTTGTTCAGGAAGGATCATATCACTAGCATCAGAGCACTTTTTAGGGAGGAATTTTTTCTTTGCTACCCACTTTATGCTCTCACCTTATTGTAATTAGACCTTAGTGATTAAAAAATGGTAATAGATCCATTCCCACCCTTTCATGTGATAGTCTAGATTTATAATTTCATTTTGGTAATAAGACAACACCAAAGATCTTGATTTCCTATTTAATCGCATTGTGTTTGTGTTCTACTCTAGAGTTTATCTTCTATTTTGGATCAGGGTAAAACCTATCTACTTAACTATGGGAAGCGCTTGGGTGAAATCCCTAAAATTCATTATGGGGAGTACCATAAAAACCCAAAAGTAGCTATTTCATTGAGAAGACCTGCAAATAAAATGAGAAATGACCCCTTCCTGATTGACTAGTTCCCACCCATGAGGAAAACCAAGAGCTATTGCTAAGAGTTAAATCCATGGCCAAATTTTCTTGGAGAGTGGTACTTACTCAAACAACATTGGTGGCCAAAGTGAATTCTAAAAAAACTTTTAGGCAACCATTCAAACCTGGGGTCCATTTATATCAGGTAGATCAAAAAGTTGAATGATTTATAAAACCATATAAGATTTAGAAGACTATCAACAAAGCAATAAAAAACTACAAATCAAAGAAAAAATTAGGTTATGGTTATCACATGTGTAGGCACCAAGATCATGGAGGAAGAAATTGTAGCTCTGATGACCTGGGTCACTAACTTAGCTGATATGATGTGTGGATTAAATGAATAGAATGGCCTTTTTCTTCATAGATTATAGAAGATGAAGTCTTCTTCTGAGAATTATTTTTCATCCAACCACCCACCACATGGGACCAAATTATAATTCCCATGGTTTAATGGTATAGACTTGATAGGTTGGATTTATCATACAGAGTAATACTTTAACCTTCATAACACTTATCATCTCAATAAATTTCTAATTTCTTCCTTTCACTTGGAACTAGAGGCACTCCAATGGTACCATTGCTATCTCAAATATAATGACAAACTTGATTGGAAAACTTTTGTATCCATAGTTTTAGGTAGGTTTGGTCCATCAAAATTCAAGGATTTTATAGGAGCCCTCACCAAACTTCATCAGATAGGCACCATTCATGATTATAAAATTGAATTTGAGAAGCTAGCTAATCAAAATAAAGGGTTAACAGATGACTTATTCAAGAGTTGTTTTATTAGTGGCCTCAAAGAACCCATTCACTCTGAGGTAAATATGTTTCAACCTTAGACCATGATAGCAACTATGGGTCTCACAAAACTTGTTGAAGACAAACTCACCACTCAACATCTCACTTTTAATTGGGCACCCTCCAATCCCTCTTTCCAACATAACCAGGATAACCCCCATCAAACATCTCATAGGAGATAAAATGTGTGCACATCATGAGAAAGGGATTTGTTAAAATTGTGATGACAAATGGGTTCTAGGGTACAAATGCATCAAGAAAAAATGGGTTGTACCTACTAGATGTTGATTCTCTACCAAATATTGATGATTATGAGGATACTACTGAAGAGATCACATAGGAAGCTAATGATTCTATGCACCCAAATTTCCCTTTAAAAATCTCCATGTATGTTTTGGTGGGAGTCACTTCCCCCCAAACAATGTGTATCTAGGTTTATTTTAAGAAGCAACTCATTACCATCCTTATTGACTCTGGTAGGACTCATAACTTCATCTTCCCTTGAGTCACCAAGTAAGTAGATTTTTTTATCCATCCATGTTCCAATTTTGAGGTCATGATTGCCAATGGAGGCACATTACCCTATAAGGGCAAATGTCATAATGTTTGTATTTTAGTGGGTGACTATAACCTTTGAGCTGACATGTTTTCTTTATCTTTAGGGGGATGTTATGTTGTTCTTAGAGCCCAGTGGTTATGAACACTTGAACCTATCCTTTGGGACTTTTCAGAGATTTGGATGTAGTTCTTAGAGAATGGATAGAAACACACCCTAAAAGGCCTTCTTCTAAGCTCTATCAACATTATCAACTCTCACCCCATGAAGAAACTTCTCAAATGGGGATCCAAAAGCATCATTTCCAACTCTTTTCTCTTTATAGTACTTCACCACTAGACTCTTACCCACATTTTGACTTGCACAACCTTTTGGTCAAGCATGCCTAAATTTTTGAGGAACCTAATAGATTGCCACCTCATCAATCTTAGGACCACTGCATCCCACTACTTCTTGATAGTAAAACTCCTAATACTAGACCCTAATGATACCCATTTCATAAAAATACTGAGATTGAAAAGATCATCCATGATCTCTTATAGGCTAGGGTTATTCGAACCAACACTAGTCCATATTATTTACCAGTATTGGTTATTCATATGAATGATGGTTCTTGGCATCTCTACATTTATTATTAGGATATGAATACACTAACCATAAAGGATAAGTTTCTAATCCCCATCATCAATGAACTCCTTGCTGACCTCCATGGTGTATAATTTTTTTCCAAATTGGACATGTGATTGGGGTATCACCAAATTCATCTTCATGATGCCAAAATTCCTAAGACATCATTTCACACACATGATGGCCACTATGAGTTCCTTGTCATACCATTTTGGATTACTAATGCCTCCTCTACCTTCTAAAATTTGATGAACCAAGTATTCCACCCCTTTTTATGGAAGTTTCTCTTGGTCTTCTTTGATGACATTCTTATCTATAGTCCCACATGGGAGGATCACCTCCACCACATCGACACTACCTTGGGCATTCTTACTGCTAACCACTTATGTGTCAAACATTTAAAGTGTTATTTTAGGTAAATAGAGGTGGAGTATTTGGGACATATTATCACATCTCATGGTGTTTATGTCAACCCCACCAAAATTGTTACTATGACAAATTGGCCCCAACCAAAGACCCTCAAAAGATTATGTGGATTTCTTGGTCTAACAGGATACTACAAAAAATTTATCGAGGGTTACGACATAATTATAGGTCCATTGATATCTATGCTAAAAAAATACATTTATATGGTCACCTACATCTTCTCAAGCATTTGATGACCTTAAACATGCCATGTTCACTATGCCAGTATTTGCCTTGGCCAATTTCTCTAAGCCATTTGTGCTTGAGTGTGATACATATGGAATAGGTCTAGGTGATGTATTTATTTAGGATGGTCATCCCATCACCTTCACTAGTAAGGCCCTAACTAGATGTAATTTGGTATGTTCCATATATGAAAAAGAGATGATGAATATTCTCCATTCAGTTCATAAATGGTGATCCTATTTGATTGGCTAACACTTCTACATTAAAAATGACCATCAAAGCCTCAAACATTTTCTAGAACAATGGGTATGTTATGTAAAAAAAAAAGGATTTCTAAACTCATGGGATATGATTATGAAATTACCTACAAAAAGGTAAGGAAAAATTGGTGGTTGATGCTCTTTCTCACCAACATTCAAGCACAAATAGTCTTACCAAAACTTGATAATGAAGGCTCCCTCATTCTCAAAAAAGAAGTAGTATTGGCTTGATACACCTAAAAACTTCACAGTCACACCATCAAAAAAGTTTTAATTCAGTGGCAAGGATTGTAACCTAAAGATGCCACATAGAAACCATTATTCTAGATTTAACAATGCTTTCCATGATTAAAGCTTTGAGGACAAAGATTTTTCCAAGAGGGAAGGTATGTTAGCAACCTATGTTCTACTCTTATATTTACATTATTAGCATAGTAGTTTATTTGGATGCATATGCTTTGTAAGTCATCCCTAGAGGATATTTGCTTTATCCCACATGCATGAGAGGAAATAGTTGTTAAAATATAATTAGTATTTAAGTCAGTGTTAAGGCCCAATGAAGGCATCCATGAATTGTATTGAATTAATATTTCTCAAAGGAGGTTTCCCCCTTGAAGAGGTCATCGATTATATAATTTTTATATTATAGTTTTTAAACATCCAATTCTTAACACCATTTGTGTTGAAATTGTCAATCTTACTCGAATTACACTTAAATGCACATTTTAGGTCAAAATCCATAAAAATGTCATAAATGATTTGAACTTGTCACTTATAAGTGCTAGTTTAGGTCAAAGTATCCCTAAATAGGGTAATGAATTTTGTGGTCCAACTAACTTTGATTAGATCATTTCAAGTCAAAATGATAATTTTACCATTTTTAGTGCTCTAGATCACTCTTTTCTTCTAATTCATTGGTACACATCAGATACCTTTGTTATTTAGTGTCAAAAACATTCTAAATGGGAATATAGCTCCAACACATCTAATATCACCATCCAGTTCCTATCCAATCAAATTATAATCTAATAATATGACTTTCTAACCATTTTGATTAATTGTGCACCAATTTCCAAATAATTACCCTAAACTTGATTAAACTTACTTAAGCTAATTAATCCAATTTAATATCTTAATTAAAAATTCCATATATATTTTTGAATATCTCATTATTGGAAATTGATTTTGAATATCTACATCACCCACTGACATCATCTATGGGGTGGCATCCATCTAACCATAAGTGCATAAAATATCAAGATTATGGGTCACCCATGCCTAGTTAATGCCTCCCATGCCTCTTTAATGATTATTTATCTTGAGGATATTTATGAGTTTAATTCCAAATATTAGGATTATCTATGGCAACACATCTCAATCTTGAGATGGATGGTCATGGTTGATCCTGACCAATCTCGAAATTCTATAAATAGAGAGGCCATGGACATGAATTTTAAGCTTGAATATTGCAAAGCTATAATGTTAAATTGTTTCCAAAATCCTTTGAATTTGATCATTGATTTTGTTTGAAAGATTCATTGATAGGCTAGTTTAGTGATTTGGAATCATGAGCCTAGGTTTTATGGAGTGTTCTTGAGACATTGGAGGAGTTTTTGACCTTTTTTGACAAAGACAAGGATGCTTGATCAAGGGATAACATGATTTTGAGCCAAATGGGTATGGTGAATCCATTTGGGAAGGTAATATGATGTTTTATTTTTTTTATTTGGTTCTTTTTATCCTTTGTAATTCCCATAGGAATAGATAGGCTTAGTTAGTTAGTTTTTTATGTATTTTTCATGATTTATGGACTAATGTTTGACTAACTTGCTTTGTAATCCTATCTACATCTTGACATACCTTGTGGGACAAGATGCATCCCACACATGAAAAAAATCATTTTGCAGCTTTAAAATCTTCATTTGGATCATTAAAACTCTTAAAAATTGATTTTATAACTTTATTTTGCCATTTTTATTTATCACAAGTTTATATAGTAACTAACATCGGTTAGTAAAACTGACATTGGTTAGATAGCTATCATCAGTCATTATTGGTATAATTGATGTCAGTTAGATAACCATCATCGGTTAGCTAGTGTAACAATCATCAATTATATAACTAACGTCGGTCACTATGTTTTTTCTTAAAACACAAAACCAAGAGATCTTTTTTTGAAGTTCATTATTTCAAACCCAAAATAGCTTCAAGGCTAAAGGACATGCTAACATTCTTGTTACAAGACCAAGTTTGACATTTTCTAAAAAACATGTTTAGATCACCTTTTGCATGCTTAAAAATGCATTAAGAACATTATTTTGGTTCTCAAAGTAACATTTATGTGCTTAAGTGTGTTTTTATAATTAGTTTTCAAATTTACAACTAAGTACCAAGGTGTCAAATGAACACCACCTCATTTTCCATTTGGGCTTAAAAATGAACTCACCTTTCCAAGTTTTGTTTTGTATTTACTTAGTTGTTTATGTTAGATTTTGTTTGGCAAAAAGAGGGATTCCATGTGTATGCTCTTCCATTTGTCCCCTTTAAGGAACCATTAGAATCAAAAGAACATTCTTATTGCAAGTATCCTAGTCTAAGGCTTAAAAATAATGTCATCTAAAGCACTCCCCAAAAACTCATTAAAGTTTGGGTGATCTTGAAAATGACCATAAATTTTTTATATTTTATGCTTTCTTTATTTCTATACAAAATTTTATTGTGAGGGGGATGTCATTACCTCCCATGAGTTATTTAGGGAAGCTTTGACCTAAGGTTTCATCTCCCAACATTGAATTTATTTGGCTCCTAGTTGGAGTTGCACATGGGATGTATCTACATTTGGACATCACACTACACTGAGCAAATAGTAGGATGTAGTGGTTATACAAAGGACTAGACCTTTTTATAACTAGCTAATGCTATGGTCACCCAATTTCCATGCTTGTATTTTTCATCATTTTACATGAAAATCATTGTGTAATTGATTCCCCAGAGACATTCGAAACTTGATAGTTAGTCAACCCCACATTGCCATACACTTGCTAAGATTTAGATGATTATACTTAGTGTATTTTGGTCATTATTTGGTTAGTATGATTTGAGGTTAAAAGTTTTTTGTTTGTTCATAAGCCATGTCAAAATCATGTATTTGAGTTAAGAAGGGTAGTGTTATGCTACCCAAATCATGTAAAATCTTTTTTGCCTTTGAGTCTTTGAAACATAACAATTGAACACATCATTTGAGCTTGCTTACGTCATTAGGCTGCTCAATTTGTTTCAAGAACTTATTTACCATTGTGTCAAAAAACCATTTGTTTCAAACCATGTCATGTATATCATTTGGACCTTGTTTATGTGTCATTATGATATCCACTCTTGTCTAGCTTGTTTGGTCCAATCCTAGTCTTCAACATTGCATTTTTAGTTAACATTGTCAAGTTTGGATTTAAAAACTAATTGATTTATGTTTAGGCCTCAATTTATGGGGTTGGTACATAGATATTTTTATTTTGGGTTACATAACTTTGGTTAAATGATTACCAAATTTTGAACACTATTGATTATTTTTTTGTTTGAGTGCCTATCCTCATCATTTTTTGTGACTTTGTTTGGAAAAACATAACCTTTCTTTAAAAACCTTTGATGTTAGACATTTGATGTTAGGTTTTTTTATGACAAATATCAACAAAAACTAATTTTGAAATTTAGCTTCACCATTTCAACCAAGGTTGAACCTTTTGTATTTTAAACATCACTTTTTAGAGTTTGCAAAATTTTAAGTCTTTCTATTTTCAGAACTTTCTTCATTAAATGCAGATATGTCTAGCTACACTTATGGTGCAATCATAGATAATCCAACTTATGATATAATAGCCACACAAAATGACTTTTATGACTTTAGTTAAGACCCCTATGGTGACAATATGGTATGTGAGACAGATTTCTATCCACCTCACAAAAATCAGTCATGAGAACACAGTCAAGATCAAACTTATGATCCAACTCATGATTGGAATGATTGGGTTTATTAGGAAGGCTTGGATGCTTTAGATTGTGTAAGTAAAAAAACTCCACAACATACCAAGATCACCATTTTAGGACCTCCTCCTTTGGTTTGTATGAGCAACCAAACTATGAAGCATCCAGTCATCACCATTTTAGGAACTCCTCCTTTAGTTTGCATGAGTAACCAAACTAAGAATCATCCAATTATCACCATTTTAGGATCTCCTCCTTTGGTTTTCATAAGAAACCAAACTAAGAAGCATCTAGTTGTTACCATTCTTAGCCCATCACCATTTTTAATGAACCTATTGTTGAAGAACCTCCATTTAATGAACCAATTATTTGTGATCCTTTCTTCAAAAGTCTAATCTTTGGAGAGTCCATTATTAAACAACAAACCATTGTTCCCAATAAAGCAAATGTTCCCCACTTTAAAAATTTTGTGCCGATATTTAGGCCTAGAAAAGAACCATTACTTCTTCAAAATCCATCTTTTGAGGATCAAAATGTGTTCAAAATTGATCTTTTACAACTAATTGTGAACCAAAACCAACATGTTATTATTGAAACACCCATTTGTGATAAGATAAACTTTGATAAATTACCTATTCATATGTTACCTATTTATAAAAATCCTCATCTCTTTGATAAGCCAATCTTGGTAGAGTTGTCTCTTTATCTTTTACCACTCATTGAGGAGTCTCACTTTGATAGACACAATTTGTTTGAGACGTCCCTTGAGTGGTTCCCTCTTTTTGAGGGGATTCACTTAGATGAGTTAGTCTATGTTGAACCCTTCCAAGATGAATAAATTTTTATTGATCCCATTATGCCATCACATGCCATTAATTATCAAAAATTTAGCATTCAATAGAACATTATCAAAACAACCATATTAGATGAAGAATAAATATTAGAGTCAAGTTTCATTTTTTAACTGACGTTAGATTTAGCATCACAAATAGAATCAACATTAGTTGTGACATTAGATTCAGAGTCCCTTACTTTGGAATAAGAGTTAGAAATAAATTATAGTATTGGTTATTACAATAATGGTTACAATTGTCTTTCAAATCAATTTGAATATATTTGTGATCCTTTTATAGTTTTTGAGGATGATTAATTCAGGATTGACACAAGTTCTCTTAGTATCTTCTATGTGGATTGTGATGCATTTCACCATCCTATTATTACCACCTAACATAGCCATTATGTTGACATTCCACCTCCCATAAGTGTTGATCAGGACTGATAAAATAACACTTTATTGAACTGCATCCATGATGCCATATCATTTATAGAATATTGGGGGGGCTAAGAGCACATTAATTTAGAAGAAGAACAATCTTGTATTGAAACCTCTTCAGAGGCACCAGGGGATAAGCAAAGATCAAACTCAACATCCTTTAGTGATAGATTTTTAAAGGTGATAGAAGACAATCAAAGTCAAATGTTAACATCTCTTTGTGAAACCTTCTCAGAGGCACTACAAGATGATCAGAACAAGTTCATTTGTGAAAAACTCATTGAGGCACCAATAGCTAAGCACAAAATTTCTTCATTGTCTACTAAAGATAATATCAAAGATACAATCAAAATAGCTTCCAATATACAATATAATTAGATGGTATCTACTCTCAAGATCAAGCAACAAAATAATTTGATGGTCCTATCGAGAGAATATTTAGAGGTCTTTGACCATACCATAACCAAAATTATGTCAAATTTGACATTAGAAGCATTATGTGTGACTCAAATCCCTAATCTCCATTTGTTTCCCATTCATTATATATTCTATTATCACCCACCTATTTATTACCCACTTATCTCATTTATCCTACCATTATTTACCATCATTGGTATCACTTTCCTTTATCAAGGATATAAGTATATCTTGTCTCAACATTTGAAGGAAGCAAAATAAATGATCTATGAAGATCACAAACACATTATTGAGATCCAGATAAACAACAAGTTCTTAACATAGTAGTTGTTCTGAAAGGGTGTTGGATAACAACTTATATAGCTAATCATTTTTGTTGTCTCAAATATTGACTAAGACATGCATCTCCCTATTAGCAAGAGAAACAAAACCATTTTTCATCTACCATTCACCCATTTGTCACTACCATGCCTCATCTCTTGGGGATAACCCTATAGACCCCTTTAGGCATTATTATACCATTAAGATCCATGAACCATGTCATTTGAACTATATTGAATTGAGGTCCTTCAAGACCATGTATGCAACACTCAATTTCTATTGAGGTCAACTCGATCACCCCTTTCCCATGCTATCACTATTTTATGAGAAATCATTAATTTTAAACACTCTCACCATTTTGAAATTAACCTAAGCCAATGTTCTCACCATTTTGTGAGTAATCTGATCTCATCATTGCTTGGGGGTAACTTAGTTGCCACTATATCAAATTTTTTGTTGATCATTTCATTATACCATTTCTTTACTATTGACAAGGGCTTATTTTTAGTCATCCTGTTTATCCCATTTTGATCTTGGTTCCTTTGTTTCATCCAACACCTTTTATAGGGGGATTCTAATCTAGTTTCAATAGTTTTTGAATTTAGTGTTGAAGGATAGTATATGAACATACTATGACATTTGATATGGCAAGTTATCTTTCATCTATAATATTATCTGGTATCATTGATTATAACCTCCTATGGACAAATCGGTATTGTTTTAGTACCCCTGATTATAACTACATTTGGGTAAATTAGTATTATGAAATTATTTCCTAATTATAACTACCTATGGGAAAATTAGGTACAATGTAATTTTATCATGGATTGACACATCATCTAGTCATTACTATTATCATTTGTCTTATTGTTCACCTTTGTTTGTGAACTTGTTGTGACCTAGTCAGTTTTTCATCACCTTTTATGTGGATAGAATTACTATGACTTGGGATTATTTTGGGGTTATATAAGGCATCCTTGATTCAATTCAAGGTCAAATTAGTCATTCTTATCATATTCTCTCATCATATTGTGAGAATTTTAAGTTGGTACACTCTCACCGTTTCATGAGTTAGACCATTCTATATTTATTAATCCTCAATCAAGTTGAGATACTTAGAAAATTCCAAAAACATTCATAAAACCATTCAAAAACTCAAAAACATTTTGTTTGTTTATTTGGTTTTTGTTGTTTTTTGGTGTCTTGTTTTTCTATTTGATTTTTCTTTTCTCTTTTATGTTCAAGAATGCCTTGATGGTCCACATGGATCTTGATTATTCATATCTTGGTCTCATGTCATTAAGATAATCTTGCCTTTTGTTTTTAAACATTTTTATTCCTAGTTAAGATCATTTATTGATTTCAAGATAGGTTTATTTATGTTTATCTATTTCTTTGTCTTTAATTTTTTTTTTGTTGTTTAAATGTAAATCACTGTAACTCTGGTTTTGGTCATTGTTTTACCATTATCCTTAGTTATAGGTATTCACATTTGAACTGGCTCAATGCAATTATAATCTTATGTCATTCTAATTTATTCATACTTATGATGCCTAATTTATTTTGATATATCAAGCACTTTGTGCTTAGGTCTCAAATTATTAAATACCAACATTATCTCTGATGAACGATTCTCAAGAACTCTTTGCAAAACCTAGGATCATGATATAGAATTAGGCTTCTAGGTAACATGCATTTTAGACTTCTTTGTCTATGCTTAGATGTGCATATCTTTGTATATATTGTGAGTCTAATCAATTATTGGTCATTTTTCATCATTCCTCATTCCATTCTCTCCCAAACATGGGTGAACTACATTGGCCTGAGGTTCATGTTGGAACATGAGTCTATGGAACTATGTAGGTAGCACTCAATTTCTATTGAGGTTAGCTCAACTATCTCCATTATTCTTTTCATCTCTCTCATCACTTTATGCATTCTCATATGCTTGGTTTTATATGGCTTTCTAAGACATTACACCATCGGATGTATGTTTGCACCCGCTTGCTTTAACCTATCTTTTTGATTATATCTTTGATTTATTTTCCTTGCTAATTGCTGATGTTGGGGCACAACATCTAAACCACATCAAAATCAAATCAGCTCTATAGGGGAAACATAATTATTTATTCTTTATTAATGATCAAAATTTTCCCTATTGGGGCAAAACTATTTTATCACAATCACATCTGCTCTACTAGAATACTTCTTATTATATTCTATTTGGATACCCCATTCTAGTGGTGCTTCCCTTCCTAAATTATAACATTCTCTCTTTTCCTCTAATTCCAAGATCTCCACATTAATACCCATGATGACAATACTTTGGTGTGCAACTTGTCTCAAGATTGATCAATGCTATAAACATGTACCTTGTACTCTCAAATTAGGTACATTTACAGTGTGTCCCTTACATTCATGGATTGTATCTTTCCCATTCCACATATCTCTAGGGAATATTATACCTCTCATTATATTTTCATCATTGATGGTAATCACATGTGCAAGCATTAGCTCATCTAGATGTGATCTATTACATAAGTTAATCTCTCACTATCTCTCTCTTTTCGAGAGTCCATCCTTTTCTTCCATACTAGTATGTCCTCTTGAGGGGGAATCATGGGTCTATTCCAATTTATTCTTGAAAATTATTTTCTTTGAAAAGATGCCACTTCATCTAAACATCTCGCTATGCCTTCTCAAATAGGGGCAAAAAGTAAACATCTAATTCTTAACACCATTTGTGTTGAAATTATAAATCTTACTTGAATTGTACTCAAATTTACATTTTAGGTCAAAATACATAAAGTTCCTTAAATGGTTCAAAATTTTCACTTACAAGTTCTATTTTAGGTTAAATTATCCCTAAATAGGGCAATACATTTTATGGGCCAACAAATTTGATCAGATCATTTCATATCAAAATGATAATTTCACTATTTGGTGCTCTAGATCACTCTTTTATTATACTTTATTGGTACACATAACGTACCTTTGTTATTTGGTGTTGGAAACATCCTAAATGGGAATATAGATCTAATGCATCTAATATTTCCATCTAGTTCCTCTCTAGTAAAATTATGATACAATAATATGACTTTTTGACCATTTTGATTAATTGTGCACCAATTTCCAAATAATTTTACTAAAATTGATTAAAATTAATCTAATTGATCCAATTTAAGAGTTTAATTAATAATTCCATGGATCTTTTTGAATATCTGCATCACCTAGTGACATCATTCCATCAAGCCATAAGTGCATAAAAATTAGGATTATGGGTCACCCATGCCTAGTTAATGCCTCTCACGCCTCTTTAGTTCTTATTTGTCTTAAGGAGTTTATTTACAAATATTAGGATTATCCATGGCTACACATCTCATTCTTGATATGGATGGTCATCGTTGATCCTCACCAATCTCAAAAATCTATAAATAGAGAGGCCATGGACATGAATTTTAAGCTTGAATATTGCAAATTTATAATGTTAAATTGTTTCCACAATACTTTGCATTTGATCATTGGTTCTATTTACAAGATTTATTAATAGGCTAGTTTAGTGATTTAGAATCATGAGCCTAGGTTTTATGGAGTGCTCTTGAGACAGTAGAGGAGTTTGCCACCTTTGTTGACAAAGACAAGGATGTTTGATCAAGGGAGAACAAGATTTTGAGCCACATGGGTATGGTGAATCCATTTGGGAAGGTAATATGATGTTTGATTTATTTTTTTCTATCCTTTGTAATTTTGATAGGAATAGATATGCTTAGTTAGTTAGTTATTTATGTATTTTTCATGATTTATGGACTAATGTTTGGCTAAATTTCTTTGTAATACTCTCTACATAATTTAGTTCTATTTGTTTTATTTAATATATTATTTATTTTTCATAGTTTATTTCATGTATTTACAATTATATGCTAATTTTTTCAGGAAGGATCATATCATGCCCACCATGCATCACCTTTGGGCCTTGACAAAGACCACAAACATCCTTGTGTAGGAATAACTCAAGCCATGGATTGTGGCTTTACAATAAGAAGAGGAGTGAAGTTTGGTTTCTCCAAGATCTTCAAGTGGGGTGTAAATAGAGACCCCAAATCTAAAGGTAACACAATCCTTAGTTGATGTCAATTTTGACCGAACAACTACCAGTTTTCAAAGGGTCATATAAAAAAGGTCATGATAAGAGGTGAAGAGATCACCTATTATAAAATAGAGCCATTCACTATTTTGACTCCAATGGAAGGATAGATACCTATGAAGGACCCATTATTTGAATAAAATATTATTAAATTAGATCAGTCATAGTTAGATAAATTACAAATAACTATAAAGGGCATAATACAACAAAATAATAATTTATATGGACAAGTTATCTTGTCAATCCTAAAAGATAGGTTCAATAAATTTAAGGATACCATGAATGATTTGTTTAGTTCCTTAAAATAAGTTAGGGCTAGGAAAGATACAGTGAATAAATAAATTACCATGGCGACATGCCAAGTTAGCTAATGAAAAGCTTCAAGTTATCAAGTAAAATATTTAATCAAAGACTTTACCAAGAATAAAATCCTTGAGTTTAAAATTTTTATCCTAACCCACCTTAATATGGCTCTGGTTATATTAGTGGATAAGATCAAGGCCTTGAGCAACTGGTCCAAGCAAATTGAAGAGATTTCTAAGGATCTCAAATAGGAGGAAGGTATGATGTTGCACATATTAGATATCCTAATCAAAGATCCCACCACAATCATCCCATTTGGTCTTATCATTGATGAGGAGTTCAAGCATAGAAATACTCATTTCATGTAGGAAGTGAGAAATTAAGGTGAAGGAAAGATAGGGTTGGACAACAACAAGATCGTGGGCTCTATTTTATCATCTAAGGAAAAGATAGGAGATGTTAGGATCATAAAACAAGGTTTAGAAATATCTAAAAAGGATATCAGAGGCCTAGATGAGCAAAAATTGGAGCTTTTTCTTAGACATATTATCAACCTCCAACTTATTGGAGCTTTTTCTTAGAATCTTTATTGGATTTTTTACAATAGAGAGACACCTATGATTTGATAACTATACACCTTACCGGATAAAGATCTTACAAGAGAAGTAAAAGACTGTAGCAGTAGGGTCTCAAATTCAAGATAGTTGACTTAGAATATTCCATTATATAGAGACATAATATAATTTTTAAAGTAGAATATTATTTATTTGTAAATGCATGTACAACTTGTAAAACTACATTTCCTATAGGTCAGTCCATTAGGAAATGTCTAGTGTATTCTAAAACATTTCAAAAGGGACATCTATCCCTGATACTTGTACTAATGTAATTAGAGATGAATGAATGACATACCTCATGAATTATCTATATAAAGAGGTATTTTCCATTGTAAGGGGTGGGTGAGAGTTTTTGAGATAAAAACTATTCTTAACTTTTGAGTAATTAATATAAGTAAGGAATTTTGCAAAGTTTATCTAGATTTGTTTGTGTAAATTGCTATAATGGCTCCTCTCTCATTTATCTTATAATTTTTAGATTTGAAAAGTTCTTATTGATTTCAGATATGCATATTTAAATGTAGAATTGCTAATTTGTGCGAATTCTAGAATAGTTGAAAGATCTTAGATTCATTTCATTTTTTTACTTCTCTTGTATATGTGCTAATGTTGTTTGCTTGTAGGGGTAAATATTCAAAGTGAATTTGGATCCTATTTGAATCATTTAATATATTTATTATATGTTTTCCTGATGTGTGATAGGATTTTAGGTTACACTACTTCATGTCATATATTGGTTAAATGCATGTTCAAATGAAATTTGGACTCTGTCATAATGTTTAGATTAAAGACCAACAACATATCACTTCTCTACCTTACCCTTCCTTTTTTATTTTATATAAATTCAATTTAGTTTAAATTCATTATATACATTCATGCCAATTCAACTTGAGACTTAGGTTTGATCATAACTCACTCTAATTAGTACATATTATCTTCAATTTCATAGATTAGCTTTAGGCCATGGTTGTTGCCAAAAACCAAACATTATAAATTTGTGAAATAGTTCATTTAATTTTCCTTTATTCCACCAAAGATATCAGGATTATCACAATAGGAAACTCATGTAATGGACACTTTGAGTTCAAAAATGAGAAGTGTTTCTTGAACACTCTGAACCACCTATGATATAATTTTTAGAGAACAAGGAATGACTTCACTAGTGATAAATGGAGGGCATTAGGTAGATATTTATAAATTTGAAATATATTTTCTCATTTTAGTGAATTCTTTTGAATATTAGTATATTATTTTCATATTTTTGTTTATTTGGACTCAATTTGTAAAGATAAATGATCTTTATCATTTTAGACTAGTCTTTGTGCTTATTTAAATAAAGATAGATATTCTTTTAACATTCGTGAGTAATTATGGTAAAAATATCTTTAGATATATGAATCTAATAAGTTTGAGGTTAGTAATATCTATTGATTGAGTCTTTACAAATCTAAGTTTATTTAAACTTGGATGTGTAAATATCATTCATATTTATGTGTTGGGACATATATTTGAGCTAATTTAGTTAAATACTCATGTCCTTTACCATTATTTATACATATTTGTTTAAAATTTGCTTAATGTGCAAGTCTAATAATTATTATTTGTAAAGATAAGATTTACACATTGTATTTAAAATAAGGTTCAAATCTATCAAGATGGAATTGCCAAAGATAAAGACTAGGTCACGTTCCAAGACAAGGGTTCCCCTTCTTTCATTAAAAGTTCATAGGAGACCTAGGTGAGATAAAAGTAAGCATATAATTTCAAAGTCTCAACCAACTTCACTAGTTTAGGGTGCTCTTATGTTCAATCCCTATCAAGGTATGGTTTTCCTAGGTGGTTCTTCAATCAATGTGCCAGGTGTGACACATGACCTTCCTCGTAATCTTGAAAAATATTTGCCTAATTTTAGTCCCAATGGTATTGTAACCATTGAAGAACACATTAAAAGTTTAAAATCTACTTTAAGGCTTTTAAATGTTATTCATGAAGATGTAGAATGTAGATTGTTCCCATTTAATTTCAAAGATGATACATATTAATGGTTCCTTAACCTTCCTGAGAATTACATAGCTAGTTGGAAAAATCATTAGTCCATATGTCCTTTACCAATAGTTTAGCACAGTTAAAAGAGATTCAAATGAGCCCATAAGAGCCTTCAATGCTAGAAACTAGAAGATGTTTAGTAGAACCATAGCCCTTACAGACCTAATGAGGCTTTAGCCTTAGAAATATATAAGGATGCATTGGATCCCATGAATTATGTGTTTCTTATAAGATGTGCTCAGATCATTAACACATTAGCCTTACATTATGCTTAAGTTATGATCATTAATGACCATATGCAACCCTAAGGAGAATTTGCATACAATAGTCCCAATATTAATCCAAATTTACACATTTGGCATTCCCAATGTCAATCAAAATATGCCTTCCATAAATCAACTTATAGTTTTGAACCAATTTCCTTTAATCCATGTACACCCTAGTCAAAGATTAGGATTCTTGAACAAGGTTGCAAGTGGATCACATCCACAAGACCAAATATTTTGAGTTCTAACCACTATCACTAATAACACTCAATTTAATAATTTTTAAGCCCCAAATAATGAGAATTAATCTATCTTGAAGATGGTTCAAAAGCTAAGCACTAATTGTCTTCAGCTAAAAAAGCAAGTTGGCAATACTAGGGAGAGTTCTAACAAGAACTTATCTTTTCAAAGGTTTAATAGACCTAAAAATAGGTTATAAAAAACATCAATAACCATAAAAATGAGTCATATTCTAATAATAATTTGCTTGATATAAAAATTATTGATGTTACTTTACCAAATTACTATAGAGTTCATTGTACTTCAAAACATGGTGAATTAGATTGTCTAGAATTTTGTAATGCTTTTGAGGATTTTCAAGAAGAGTTAGACACTTTTGAATTTGTACCTAATAAATACCATGGTGTAGGTACATCAAGTTCTTCAAGGTCATCTAAATATTCTAATTCAAATCTCATCGTGGAGACATTTGAGTTCCCATTTCAAGAAAATAACAAGCTTGAATATATCCCTGAAGAGATCCATGACTTTCAACAATATCTAAAGAAGACTTATCCTCTAATAAATAGGGAGAATAATATACCTTTAACAACCTCAAGTCCACAAAATAACTTTGATACTCTTTATTATACTACATCAGACAATAATATAGAGCCTCTTAATGGAAGTACCTCAAACTAATGTTGATTTATCTAATATGACTGGATACAATATAATTGAGGACATGAAAAGGATTAACTCTAACATTAATTCGTATGAGATGACTTATATTAATGAGAAAAAGGACCTACTATTGGAATATTTGTCTAATAATTATAGTAAACCATAAAAGGTTACACATGTTAATGTTGAAATACACAAGAACAAGTCAGATGTCCCACCTTTCTTGCTAACAGTTAGAATTTTTGGTAAGATTTTGCATAAATGCTTCTTGGATTTTGGTGCATCTACAAATATCATGCCTAAAAGTATTTATGAATAACTTGGTTTGACTCCAATTAAATCTGATAGAGTTGTATCTCAATTAGATAAATCAAGAGTTAAAGTAATCGGTGAACTGTTGAATGTTCACATGCATATTGCTTCTGAACTAAGGATCCAACAATTTATTCGCATCCAAGTGGTAGACCTTCCTAATTCTTATGGGATGATATTGACTAGAGATTAGACAAGGGCCTTGAATGGTTACATGTAAACTGACTATTCACACATGTGGCTTCCATGAAAGGGAGATCCAAATTAGATCAAGATAGAGAGGGAGACCAAGATGAAGCACATGATTATTGAATATAATGAAACCAATGAGAGGGTAAACATGGTTAACTCAAATTTGCGTGTTTACACTCTTAACACTCTAAAGGCATATATCTCTAAAAATTCTCATGCTATGCATATATTATGGAAGTTATACTTTGATGGTGCTAAATGTAAATTAAGTTCTGGAGTAAGAGTAGTGTTAATCAATCCCATTGAGAAAGAATACAATGAATCTTACAACCTTCAATTCCCATGTACTAATAATTTGGAAGAGTACAAATCACTTATTCTAGGTTTGAAATTTTATATTAAATATAAGGTCAAAGAATTATTAGTTTATGGTGATTCTAATCTAATAGTTAATTAGATCAAAAGTAAGTATCAATGCGAATTATCCTATCTTAAGAAATATAAATTTAGAGTATAGGACTTAATTTAATGTTTTGATGCTTTTTACATTATGTCAATCCCTAAGAAAGAGAACAAGGCTAATGATGAACTTGATTTAGCTATAGGTGAACTTGTTCCCAATCAAGGTTCCAAGATGCAAAGCCTTACCATTGAATTTATTCCCTATCCCTCAGTCTCAGATAATGTTAACCATTTACAAGTTTTTAGTGATGATCAATAGATCATAGACTTCATGACTAGCTCAAGAGCATTTGAGGCTCACATCATTAATGAGATTAATGAGAAAACACTTGATTATGATAAAGGGAAAGATAAGAATTATGACAAGATCATTTAGTTTAATGATAATAAGATTCCCAAAGGAAGATTGCCCTAGAAAGACTGTTTGATTCAGATAAACTAGTTGAGACTATAAAGACTCCCAAGGTGAATGAGAAAGACTACAAGTAGTTCACCTAGGTTTCTAAGGTCAACCTCAACTAGTGAACATTGGTACAACCTACACAAGCGTAAAAACCAAAAGAGCCAAAGATCTACTAACCACATATATGGATGCAATATCATGGTCTTATGATGACTTAAATATCTTTGATCCTAGATTCATAACCCACACCATACCTCTAAAAGTATCCTATAAACCATTTAGATAGAAACAAAGGCCAGTCAACCATGTCCTAGAACCATTGATCTATAAAGAAATAAAGAAGATTTTAGATTCCAAACTTGTGTTTCCCATTAGGCACTCCACTTGGGTAGCCAAATTAGTGCTAGTCAATAAGAAAAATGGTGAAATCAAATTATTAATTGACTTTAGAAACTTCAATAAATCATTTAAAAAATATAATTATCCTTTACCCTCTCTTGACCAAGTCATAAAAATTGTTTCTATTTCAGTTATGATGTCTTTTCTTGATGAATTTTTAGGTTATAACCAGGTACTTATGAATAAAGATGACAAAATGAAGACTATAATTACTACTAATTAGGGCACCTTTGCCTACAAGAGAATACCCTTTGGAATAATCAATGTAGGATTAACTTTTAAAATAATTATAGACCATGAATTCCAAGGCCTCATATGTAAGTGCATTATTATATATATGGATGATCTAACTATCTTTTCTAAAAATAGGGATGATCACATTATATGCACTTGTAATAACTATTTGAGAGATATAGAAGGTACAAAATCTCCCTCAATCCTAAGAAAAGATTTTTTTGTGTAACTAAGGGAAAGTTACCAAGACATGCTATAACAAAAGAGGGGATCTCTATAGACCTTGATAGAGTAAATGCAATATCAAAGATAGAACCCCCTAACAATATTAATTAATTTAAGTCTTTCTTTAGTAAGATCAACTTTATGAGAAAGTTTATTTCTAGTTTTGTAGAGATTATAAATCCATTGAATAACATGTTCAAGAAAGATGCCAATATTATGTGGAATGAAGAGAGAAGAAAAGATTTCAATGAAAATAAAGAAGAAATTTGATAATCCCTTGTGTTGATAAGTCCAAACTTTACTAAAGACTTTTATCTTTATTCCTTTACTACTGATCATACTATAGTTGTTATTCTAACTCAGAAGATAGATAAATGTGACCATCATATTGAATTTATGAGCACCAATTTTAGAAATTTTGAGTTAAACTATTCTCTTATTAACAAACTAGCATTTTCTTTAGTTAAGGCAATAAGGAAGTTTAGACACTATATTCTTAGGAATAAAGTGCATGCAATCCTACAAGACCCTGCCACTAAGCTTATGTTGAGCTAATATGAACTTAGAGAAATAAGAGGTATGTGGATGTTGTTTCTTCAATAATATGACCTAAAAATGAAGACCACAAAGTTGGTAATATTTCAAAGTTTTATTTAGTTAATTTATAATACTAATCCCAAGCTGAGTGTTATGTAGGTTGACCAACAAAGTTTTCAACCTAATAATTACTATGATCCTATTATTCATTTGATAATCAACAAATATTATCCTAAAAGGTTAAGTAGAGAGAAAAAGAGAGATTTGAGGCTCAAAGCATCCCATTTATTGATCAAGGATGGAGTACTATATAGAAAGAATTTGGAAGGAATCTACTTAAGGCGTGTGTTTAAGGAAGAAGTAGCTGAGATCTTGAGCACTTTTCATGACGATATGGGAAGTAGACATCCATATAGAAGGATAACAACCCACAAGATCCTTAGGGCTGGTTACTACTAGCCTACTATCTTTAAATATGCTCACAAACATGTGAGAGAGTGCCTTTCATGTCAGATCTTGAACACTAAAGAGCCCATGTCAGCCATGCCATTGAAGCTAGTCATCATTGATAAGCCTTTTTCTCAATGGGGATTAGACTTTATGGGGATCATTAACCCAAATTCCTCTGATGGTCATAAGTATGTTATAACTACTACTAACTACTGCACACGATGGATTGAAGTAGTGGAAACCAATCAATGAAAGACTTAAGAGGTGATCAATTTTTTTTATAAGAGAACATATGCACAAGGTTTGGGACACTAGTATCTCTAGTCTATGATAATGGATCTAATTTTATATCCATTAAGATGAATAAGTGGGCATATGATAACAACATCATCCTCAAGTTCTCATCAAACAATTATCATCAAGGTAATGGAGTGTCAAAATCAATAAATAAGAACATGATGAAAGCCATGAAAAAATTTGCAACTGATAAGCCAAGAACATGACACAAATTACTCAAGTATGCCATTTGGGCAGATAGAACTAGAGTCAAGTAAGCTCTAAAAGCATCACCATTATTGATGGTATATGTTCAAGATCATATATTTACCATCAAACTCAAGCTTCCAACATATAATTTCATGCAAGAATACATGGAGAAAGATCAAGAATTTGTAAGTTTAATGTTGTTGGACATCATACAATTGGAGGATGCAAGAGATGATTTTTTTTCCAATTTTAGTAGACATAAAACAAAAATCAAGAGGTGGTTTAAAAAGAATATAAAGATAAAGGTGTTTAGATAAAGATATTTAGTTATTATTTTGGATAAGGCCTTAAAATTAAAAGGAAAACATGGGAAGTTCACACCTTTGTGGATTGGCCTGTATCAAATTACTGAGAACTTGGGAGATAAAACCTTCAAAATAAAAGACTTACAAAGAATAGAGTTCACTTTGCCAAATAATGGTAAATACCTCAAGCACTATTTCCCTAATGTCCCACCTGAAGTATTCATGGAGTGAACAACAAGACTGGTTAGAAGTAGCATAGGTAGGCTTTAGACTAGTTTCTTTTTTGTTCTTTCTTTTTCCTTGCTTATGCATAGTGTTTGTATCTATTTATTTTCTTATTTTCTCTACTTTTTGTTTGGTGTGTTTGCTTTATGTGTTTTTTCCTTGCTTTTAACAAGTCCTTTTGGATAGTTCTCAACTCAACACTCTTAATTACTCAATAATTTCACCAGTCAAGAATATAGGTACGACTTCTTAGCATTGGGTAACCATGGATTGTTAAAATACGAGTTTGATGTTATAGTATGGATAAACTAGTAAAGAATAATAGGTAAGGTAATTTTTACTTGATATTATAAGCTTGATTCTAAGAAGGATTACACATGTAGGATGAAATATTGAATTATTAAGACACAGTCATGTTTACACTTAAAGACAAAGTTTATAACCAAGGATGAGTGTCTGAAGACCAAACACCAAAACCTAGCTCACCTAGTTCCCAACATTTGATATAAATTCAAAATTATTTGAAAAATAAAAATAATAATAGCCTTATTACATAATTCAAGAACTTTCTAAGTAAAGGTGATTTTGGTAATCTCCATTGGGGCTGTGGACACCTAAATAGCAATGGAGAAAGACCTTGAGTGAAGCCAAAAGTATCTTTTTCAGGGATATAGATGCCTAGTTAGTAGTAGAGAAATGCCCAAGCCTTCCTTGACCTAAATTATGGTTTTTAATGAACATCCAAATATGCTATAACTCAGTGTTCATTGTTAAAATCATGAAATGTAAAATTTATTTCGTAAATCCCATGACAAATAATAAGTATAATTAAAGTACACACACAACATGATTAGGTTTTGATGTTTGATCCTAATTCTACATGTGTAAGACTTGTTTTGACCATGAATTAATCTTAATAATGGTACTTGATCAGATGGAATGAATAAACTAGTTATTAGTCTGAACTAGAGTCTCTGAATTCTAACATATTACTATGTTTACCCTAGAAGTCACCATTTATTGAGGTCAACATACCCCATTTCTAAAAAATGAGGGCCCTTGTTTCAAATTATACAAGTTTATGTCTTAAATTGAAAATTCACTTGACTAGAGTACCACTAGAATGTTTTCACATTATCTTTATTTTAAGATCATACATGCCTAGTTTAGTTGGCATACCTGTACATAATTTTGGTTTGATCTTGTCTAATATTGCTAACATTGGACCTATATGTTTTTAGGTTATAGGTCTGTTAATAGTAAGTTGAATTCATGTCTAAACATCTTAAAACCCTTGGTCTAATTACTTTAGTTTAAGACTTTATGAATTGAATTCATATTTTCATAAGAAACATTTATGTAGGAATAATGAATTATGTCATATACTTAGTTTAATTTTTATCGTAAGGTTTAATGGTGTTTATCAACATGACCAAACCTTAGTCCAAAAATTTATACTTGTTCCTTTATATCTAAAGCCCATCTTTGCTCCTTTTATCTTTACATGGTCTAACTAATCCCAGGTTCCCTTGTGTAATAATCTAAAACTTAGCTTAAAGCTTTATCCTAAAGTTTTAATTATGTTCATTAAAAAAGTAAAAACCTTAGGGTAAAACTTTATGCCATGTTTTTTATCATCTGTGGGGTTACCTTATTATGTCTTGAAACATAGCTTAATATTTTATCCAAAGGTTTTATCATGTTTATCAACATGAATAAAAACATAGACTAAAATTTTTAGCCTAAGTTATCTATATTTCTCGAGCTAGACTTAATATTTTTAAATTTCCATAGGATTGATGGTTTGTGTTTGCTCAGACAATCGAGATTTAATGGTGCATATAAAGTTAATAAGTCAAGAATCTTGATCAATTATGTGCATTCACTTGGTCAAAGTGATTTGATAGTGTGTAATTAAATTTGAAAAGTTAAGGCATAACTCTAAGTTAAAGCTTGATCATCTTCTTGAAGATCAATAATACATGGTCCTGTGTACACATTTTGATCAATGGTATGTATAAAATCAAAAATTTAATAGAGGCCTATGATAAGTGAGAAGGTGACATGTGTCAAAATTTTGCTAAAATAATATTAAGTATCTAAAAAATGTTCCACCCCTTTGATTGAGATTTAACAAAGCAGATTTGATTAGCCAAGGATGATCGAACGGTGTGTGATGAATGTTGAAAAGTGAAGAGCCCTATAAAAAACTATGGAGATGATAAGTGGTACAACTACGTGCCACAAATTAAATCCTAAACATCTTGTAAAGATATATGGTACATGTTTTGCATACACAATTTGATCAATGTTATGTGGATCAAAGGGTATAATCTAATGGATCAAGATCGATAGAGTGCATTCATTAAGGAAAAGATAATCTAATAGTACAAGATGAAAGTGGAATTTTAAATAAATCTAGAATAAACATGATAGTGACAAGTGTCACAACCATGGAGAATATGACAAGGCATGTAATGGTGTTCAATCCATTAGATCAAGATCAATGGGCCATGTTGATCTATGCAAGGATGATTAGATTGTGATAAATGAAAGAAGAATTTTCAAAGGGCAATGGGAAATTTTTAAATATTAATGAGTATTATGACATGAAGATTCTACAAAGATTCCATGATGATGCCACATAAGCAAGATTTGACAAATTTGAATATTTTGTGAACCCACAAAAAGCAAAGGTATATATACATGATCAAAATAAAATATAATGCATGAATCTCACCATTTGAACTAGTTGATATCATTAAAGCACTATGAAAACATTCAAAAAATCCATAGCAAGTAAGAGAGTCCTAATTCAACCCTATGATAGTTATAAATGAGTCAAGGAGAGTTGATTTATCATCTATGCAAGAAAATTTCAATCTATAGCTAAAGTGTAGTCCAATAATGAGAAATTTAATGAAAGTCATAGCCATATTATCTCAAAAAATGTTTTCAATGAATATGTGGAGCTTTATTTGACCTAAAATGTAGAAGGGAGGATTTTAAAAGATAAAGAGTTTGAATCCATAGCTCTAAACATGAGACAACAATTGGTCAAAAGTATTTTGGACTATCAAAGAGAAACTAGCCATTACAAGAGAGGAGGAGAAGAATTCATTTGTGAAGAGAAGGTACTATGACATAGTCACCATCCAGATGTCAGGTCTATACTATGAAACAACAAAGCTTGAGGTACTCTACTATATTGATATCATTACTCCCATTTTTAAGGATGGTAAAATAAATAAGGGTATGATTGTTCATGAACATAGTTTCAAGAAGATTGCTCACATTTATCCTGTAGATTTTGAAAACTATTATAAATTACCTAAACCCTAATTAAACCTAACCAAAATCAACAACTAGGCTAAAGAGAATATTTTAATACCATCCTTGACCTATGGCTATATTCTAGAGACCAAGTGTTTTTAGACTTCAATAACAACATCACCATTAGATAATTCAAACTTGGGATTATGATGATCATGGAAATGATGAATAGATTATTTGAGAATCCAACCACCACATATGTAGTTAAAATTTGGGTCCCCTTAGTCTATTTCATGGTTGAAAAATAGGTCACCCCTCCTTTAGGTGAGTTAATCATCACCGTTTTGAATAAACATTTTTCTAAAATGAATAAGAAGAGTAGAAATAAATTCTACATGATGTCATACCTTCAGGATGACCTTATTACTATAAAAAAAATTCCCATCCTTAGGGAATGGTCACCTAATGGGACAAAAAATATTTCATAGTATTACTCCAAGTTGCATATCTTTAAATACAGGGACCACATCCACTTCATTTGTCACTATGTTTACCCATCCTTTAGTGAGGCCATCATAGGGATCCCAATGATGAGGGTAAACCCACTAATAAATAAGACAATTGAATCCATGGGGGACATATATATATATATATATATATATATATATATATATATTACAATCATCAAGATTGAAGGGACCTAATGCACCCCACTCAAGCTACATGTCTATGTACTAATTAAGATATCAAAATAAGAAGTGGGTTATTAAATATGCAATGGAATAAGTGGTATTTATAATACCAAAAGTAAGGGACTACTTGACATCCTACCCATAACCATTGGTAAAACTATGTTTGCATTATGGGACAATATTGAGCTAGCCTCTAAACACATAACATCTTTTAACATAAAAATCATTGAGCTAAGGTAGTGGGATCCCCATGGAAGAGTTAAGGAGAACTTAAAATTAAAAAAGATGTTGAATGTTTTTTATGATTACCAACCTAGTCCTTTTGACCCTATGTACACAAAAATATTTTAATTCTCTGAGGTCTCTAAGAGATTGAAAGAACACAACATCAATCTAGAATATAGGATGCTAAGGGAACAAAAAAGAGATGATAGATGGAAATTGGGACCAAGGTAGTACCATTTATTTGGTAGTGCACCTTTTAGACCTCCACTAGCTCAACCAAAAGGAGAGACCAAACTTGAAGAAATTTTTTAGCAAAGGCTAGATGAAATAAGGCCTAATGGGATTGCATATTATTTAGCCCAAACAAAAGAACTAGGATCATCAGTGGAAGAGATTTACATGGTAGCATTAGACCCTAGGGAGATAGTTGAGGATGCACTCAAACTATTGTTTAGTGATTATGAGTTTGATGAATAAGAAGCTCAAAATAAGGAGGTAGATAAAGAAAAGGGGAAGGAAATAACATTAGACCTAGTTCTTATTGATGCCCTTAAGAGAAAATTTGAGCTGGCCACGGTTCCAATAAAGGCCAAGAGACCCAAAGTAAGCTTCACTCATCCCTTGAGTGAAGTCAATATATTTAGTGAAGAGAACTTGATTTATGGTCCCTCCATTCTAGAATGTTTTATTTATGGACCCAAATTTCAAAGATTACC
The DNA here is from genome assembly GCA_037957365.1 of Torreya grandis. Lineage (NCBI taxonomy): Eukaryota > Viridiplantae > Streptophyta > Pinopsida > Cupressales > Taxaceae > Torreya > Torreya grandis. The sequence continues at coordinate 494,291 of JARHVA010007132.1, forward strand.
CACCATACATCACCCTTGGGCCATGATAAAGACCATAGACATTTATGTGTAGGAATAACTCAAGCCATAGATTGTGTGTTTAAAACAGGAAGAGGAGGGAAGGTTGGATTCTCTAATAGATTTAAATGGGGTGTAAATGGAGACCCCAACTCCAAAGGTAACACAATCCTCAGTTGGTGTCAAGTTTTACCTAAAAAATACTAGTTTACAAAGGGTCATAAAAAAGCTTCATGATAAGAGGTGAAGAGATCACCTATCAAAAAGTAGAGCCATTCATTGGTTTGACTCCAGTGGAAAGATAGAGACCTAGGGAGGACCAATATTTAAATAAAATATTCATGAATTGGCTCAAGAAGAGACATATTAATTACAAACATATATCAAGGGCATAATGCAAAAAAATAAGAATTTGGAAAGATAGGTTCAAGTAATTTGAGAATACCATGAGTGATTTTTTTAGTTCTTTAACATCAATCAAGGCCAAAAAAGATATAGTGAATATATAAAGTACCATGACTACTTGCCAAGTTGACCAATGAAAGGATTCATATTATCAAGTGAAATATTTGATCAAATCCTTGACCAATAATCAAATCCCTAAGTTCAAAATAGTTAGTCTAGCACACCTTAATATGGCTATGGCTATATTAGTCGATAAGATCAAGGCCCTGAGTAACTGGTCCAAGTAAATGGAGGACATTTTTAAGGATCTCAAATAAGAGGAAGGTAAGATGTTGTACATATTGGATAGCCTAATCAAAGATCCCACCACACTTAGCCCATTGGGTATTATCATTGGTGAGGATTTCAAGTATAGAACTACTCAATTCATGTAGGAAGTGATAAATAAATGCCAAAGAAAGATAGGGGTGGACAATAAGAAGATCATGGGCTTGATTTTATCATATGAAGAGAAGACAGGAGATGTTAGGAACATTAAGAAATATTTAGAAAGAGATAAAAAGAATCTCAGAGGCCTAGAGGAGAAAAACATGTATCTTTTTTTGAGACCTATTATCAACCTCTAACTTATTGATGAACAACATTAAAGGATGAAGATCTTGTAAGAAAAGTAAAAGATTATAGAAACAGGGTCTCAAAGTCAAGCCAGTTGACTTCAAATATATCATTATATAGAGACATTTTATATTTTTGAAAGTGGAATATTATTTCTTTGTAAAGGCATGCGTAACTTATAAAAGTACATTGCCTATAGGTCAGTCCATTAGGAAGTGTCTAGTGTATTCTAGAACATTGTGAAAGGGACATTTGTCCTTAACACTTATACTAATGTAATTTTAGATGAGTGACCAACATACCTCATGAATTGTCTATATAAAGAGGTATTGTCCATTGTAACGAGTGGGGGACAATTTTTAAACCAAAAACTATTTGTATCTTTTGAGAAATTAATATAAGTAATAAGTTCTACAAAGTTTATCCATATTTATTTGTGTGAATTGCTATCATGGATTATTTCTCATTTGTTTGGTCTAATTTTCAAATTTTAATGGTTATTATGAATTTTAGATGTTCTTATTTAAATGTAGAGTTGCTAATTTGTGCAAATTCTAGATTAGTTGAAATTTCTTAATTCATTTCATTTTTTTGATTTCTCTTGCATATGTGTTAATGTTATTTGCTTGCAGGGATAAATATTTAAAGTGAATTTAGCTCTTATTTTCATCATTTCATACCTTCCTTAGATGTTTACCTAATGTGTGATAGGATTTGAGCTAATGTTACTTCATGTCATACATTGGTTAAATACATGTTTTAGATTAAATTTAGACTTTGTCATAATGTTTGTATTAAAGACTAGAAACATATCTCTTCTCTACCTTACCCTTAATTTTTAAACTTTTTATCAATTTAGTTTAGTTTAACTTCATTGTCTATATTCATGATAATTTAGCTTTAGACATAGGTTTGGTCATAACTCATTCTAATTATCATAAATTATCTTTAATTTAATAGATCAGCTTTAGGCCATAATTTCTCTAATAACCAAACATTATAAATTTGTGAAATAGTTAATTTTCTTTGCCTCTATTCCACAAAAGATAGTAGGATTATCACAATATACAACTCATGCAATGAACTCTCTAAGTCTATAAATGAAAAGTGTTTCTTAAACACTCTAACCCACTTGTTATACACTTTCAGGCATCAACAACCACCTACTAGCTGGCACAAGATATGTGTTGATCCCTCCATCTGGCACCAAGATGCCAAAATGTCTTCATAAATAAAAATTATGTTTCATGTGGATGTGGATTTCATGTTGGCATGAAACCTATACTTATAAAAATAAGGGGCCAAACAATAACCCATAATTTTTTTAGTCCATCCTTAGACTAGGATATCAAGGTTTTTGGCATGTAGAACTTAGACACATTCTCCTTAAACATGGTGCTAAAGTCTTCAAATACCTTAATGGAAAGTTTGATTTATTTAGTGTTACTATTTATTTTGGTGGAGGCATAAATAGGTTCAATCACATCAATCTTCTCTAACTCCTTCTAGAAGGCCTCTACATTTGCCTTTGCTTTTTATACACTCTCATCTAGGATTGCTCCTTGCTCATAAGCCTTACTCTATAGAGAATGAAAGAGTTTTCCCATGTTATGTTATTTATTCTTTATTTGGGTGTAGAGTGAATTGATGTTCCCCATGATCTATGCATGATCTAATATGTTCATTGAGTATAGATGTGTCATCAACTTTTCTTTCTCCTCTTTTGCCTACTTAAGGCACACATCTATGATTAAGGCTTGGTTTGAAAAGATATGAAAAATATAATTGGATATATTCACACCCTATTATAGCTTCACAAAGTAATCTTCTACCTTTTTTAGCTTACTAATAAGCTTGATCTATATCATGGCATAGGGATCTTCTTCTTCTTATTCTTCTTATGGTTGCTTGGGGTTTAAAATTGGGAGCACCTACTCCACTAGCATATATGTTATCAACCTTAGAGAGGTTAGAAGTATCAAAACCAAATGGAAGGGATGGTTTGACCATCTCTATGCACTCGCATAACTACTACAATTTGAACTTAGTGACATACACTTATTCCTGGGCTTCTTTATGGAGTTATTTCCATTTTCTCTCCCTACCATCATTGATAATGTTTCATCATTAAACCTTAATGGTCATTCCTAGGTTCATGGAATGAGTTTTTATGAGGAGGGAGTCTTACCCCTCATCAGGATTTTCTAGGCTTGAAATGGCTGATATAGGCACCTTAATGTGAGGCTCATCCATATAAAGATCAAACATAAATGAAAGTTGTTTGTGTATCCTAGTTGTGGTGGATTAAGGGGCATTATATCATACATGTAAATCTCATCATCCCCCCATCCCTTCTACACCTTTTCCCTTATGCTCAGTTCTACATCATCCTTCTCAATGATGGCCATCTACATTTGTTCTTCTTCCTCTTCACTGGCACCACTTCTCTCTTCAACACTTTCCTCAGAGGATTCATCTACTTGATCCTTATGGGTTTATTCCTTAGAATTTTCCCCTTCATCTAGTTATTCTCCATGAGGCCTCTTAATACTCACCTCTAGCATAATCCCTTTGGTACCATCATCACCTTGTTGTTATTGGGGTTCCTTGACTATATTTGTTTATTTTTCTAAGGAACCAATATTGCTTTATTTTTCTTCAAGCACCCTTTCATTAATCAGGTGTTCCTTTTGTACAATTTTTTATTTCTTGGTGGGGGTGATAGGCACATTATTGATTGCATCCATGGTTAGTCTTTTGCTTACAGGAACCTTCTTGCACTTTTTCTTTACCTTGGCCACTTCTTTTTCCTTGGCAAGTCTATGTTTCTATTTAAGTGACATCACCTTCTCAATGTACTCCTTGATTAGGCCCATTTTATTCCACACCCTTATATTATCCTCTTTTATTTTTGGAGGTAGTGTGGAGGGTTCTTCTCTAGATGAGGAACTCACTAGCTCCTCTACTTATTCAAGCATGGTAGTTGTACTACTTTAGAAGCCTCCTTCATATCCTTGGTGCTTATCTCCTCTTCCTCTTCTTATTCCTATAAGATATATGTTCCTACATTTTCTTCTTCTATATACTCGTCCATTTTAGTTGTGAGGGTCACCTCCTTCTCTATCTCCACTAGAGTTATGGTAGGGAATGTAACTAGTCCCTTAGTCTTCTTTTTGTGATTCTTACTAGAGGAAGTAATTTTTAGTGTGAAGGTTACATGCTTCTTGAGAGCTAGAGGTGTAATTTATTCTCCAATATAAATATTTAATTTGATGTACTCCATGATCTCTTCAAGTTTTACCCTCACTTATTCTATAGGGTCTTCTCCTATGTCTTTAGTGAAACCCTATCTTCCTTATCGATAAGGAGGGGGTGATTATCATCTTTTTTAGGATCAATGCCCTTATTTCATAGCTTCATTTTTTAATAAAGGTTAAATATGTTCCTATTTATAATTTATCTTTGGAGGGGATGGATATATGTCCTATCAAAGTCATCCTCCTCATCATTTATGGCCTTGGCTCTAGGGCACACATATTGGCACCTCAACCTACTCCTTTCTTGATCCATGATCTTGACTGGGATCTCCATATATTGCATGATTAGAATCATCCTTATCATAGCCATGAAATATTTGGTAGAAAATGCATAAGGAAAGTTGAGCCAACTAGACAGGGTCCTATTTATGAGAACAAGGCACACTACATAGAAGTGATACATAATAAAAGGGTTTCCATTCCTACTAGGTATTAGAGAAGCTCCTAAGGGATGTACCATTCAATATCAAAGGCATCAATATATTTTTTACATGACCCTTATACCCTTTTCTTATATTTATACAAAAATCTATGTGGGAAAATGAAGTCTTGATACTTCATCATAGGGGAGTCATTATGGGGTGGGAACACCCAAAGGTTGTCAACATCTCTATCTAGCACACTAATCTCCTCCATCATGATCAAGATCAACATATAACCCCACCTAAAGGTTTTGCATGTTTTGTGGCTCTCTAGTGAATTCTTAACCATCTCCTCAACAATAAATTTAGAGATGTTAAACTTCACCCCTTGTACCACATTATGGGAAATGCACAAGTAGGTCATGTAGATGTCAGACCATCAATTGCATAGTTTATAACTCACCAAGAACACTACTTCCCTTATACTAGATTCCTGTATGTCCTTGATAGGGAATGTGAACCTTGACTTATCATAGCCCAAGATATTCATGACCCTCTAGACCTCTACATTATCCTCCATCATCTCAAAAATTTCTACCCATGCACCTGAGAGTCCTATGTGTATACACATAATATTTTCAAATGTTATCAAATACTGACACTTTACATCTTCCAAGAACCCATTAAGACTTAATCTTTTTGAGTGCATGCCTTAAAGGGTGCACTAGGAAATGGGTGGATAGACCTTTGGTGCATCATAATAGTTTTGTCCCTTATTTTCACATTATTTCCAATCTAACCATATCTTAAAACCATTCCCTAAGATATTAATCCTCTCGTACACAGTACTCCAGTCTTTTTCCTCTTTCCATCCCTCTTTTCCTCACCTTGATACCCTTTTGATAATCAACTATACTAGGTCAACTAGGTTGACCCTATACAATTTTCAACCTTTTATTACTATAAAAGGTTGATTGGGTTGACCTTGTACTATTTTTAGTATTTTCACTTGAGAGATTTATTAACCCTTTAGCTGACCTAGCTTGGGACCTAGTGATTTATCTCCCAAAAACATATAGGGCCCACTGGTTGACCCTATATAGCTGACATATTTAGAAGGATTTAGGGTGATATACACCTATAAATATAATATCATTTCATTATTATTTAAATATGCAATCAAGAGTTATTATTCTCTTATTCTTATTTACAATCTATTCTTCCACCATTTAACTTGAGGAGTCTTAGCTTAGGGCTTCTAATTTGAGAATCTAGTCTTGTGGATAAGTCTTGGATGTTTTGGCCTTCCTTAGATATCCTTAAAAACCACAAAAAACTCTTGATAAGACCTTTTGGCTAAGGGAGAGATTGATTCTTGAGGGGTTCACATTGAGGTAAGTATATTCTAACTTTGTTCTCCTCTCTTTATTAGATATAAGTAGCATAATTATTGGATCAAATAATATTACTCTTCATATTCCATGTATTAGGGTCTTACTCATACTTAGATTAATTGAGATTCTACTATGAATGTTTTGATTTCTTTACTAACCCCTCATGTTGTGCCATAAGGTTTGGTGTACACTAGATTAGATTTACTTTCTTGTTTATTAGAATAGAGTAAATATCAAAATCTAAGAGCATTTTAGGGTTTTTGCATGATTATGTTATATTGTAGGATTTGGAACCCTTCTTAGCATGGTGTATTGTGATAAGTGATCCCCTAATCTAGTCTAGTAGATCCCATATTGGTCATACTCCTACTTAATAGATGTATTCCCAATAGGAAGTATATGTATTCTCTATCTTCTCTAAGCTAGGATTGATTTATAAAAATGGTGCATTTTTTATTATATACATTCTGGTGAACTTGATGTGAACTAACCCTTTTATAATTTGTTAACTTTATTTAATTCTCTTTCATCATTATTTTTATCATATATTTTCAATATTGGGTTGATTTCATCGACCCAACTCTAACTTATGTGCATAGGTTTATAGGTATAGGCTATTGGATCAACTCAGATGACCTAATATAGGTTTTTAGATTTTTAGACTTCCAGTATAGACTACTAGGTCAATGCATCAGACCTTTAAATTTTTGAGCATCTTGTTTAGCATATAGGGTCAACCCAGTTGACTATGTACATTTCAAGCACTCAACAATAGGTTTATGCAAATCTTGATCAACCCAGTCAAACTAGTTGGAAAAATTTACAAGCATATATCAATGTTCTTGAAAAATAATCTTCTTTCTCTACATCTCTGATACACCAGGTTTCCTTTTTATCTCTCTATCTCTTTCTTTGTAGTCTTTCCTTTTATAGTTTGTAGTTTTTAAAACTGCCCCTATACCATCAACTAGATTGACCTTATTGACCCAATTCTATGTTTTGTGTGTTGTCTAGATAACTAGGTCAACTCTTTCGACCCTACTAATTTTTAGACCTTGATTCTATAGTATAAGATTGACCCTATTGAACCTATTCTATATTATGTCCATATATTATTCACTATATCAACAATATACCTTATTTCAAAGTTGGAATTGACCTTATATGTTAGTAATTATCTCACACTTTCATTTCTCATTTCTTGCATACTTAGAATAGACCACATAGCTTAAATTAATCATCTAGTTTCACTATTTTCTATTTTATGCAAACATGACCAAAGCAAAAAATCTAAACAAGCATTTGAACATTTGACTACCTAAGGCCAACTTACTTGGATTTCATCACCAAGGGGAAAGTTGACTTGATGTTATGGTCAAGTATAAAGCATAATTAATGGTATATTATGGATAATCACCTGACACCCTTATCATTATGGAGTGTGAAGTGAGGGGGTAGGCCCCAATACCAAGCCTATATCATTACCATTATAGATCCCTTTCAACCCAAACTCCCTAAAACTATCCTTAGATTGCTTTCTATTTCCTTACATCCAACTTCACATCACATTTAAAAACCTATTTTAATAATATTATAAACATTCAAGTTGACCAATTAGTTATCTCTTTACTTTCCAAGTTGATTGCTTGCTCTTTGCTAATTTGTATTTTGTATTACAAAAACTTGCATTAGCTAGCATTGGTGTAAGTTTTTGTGCTGTGTGCCTCAATTGGGTTATCCAACATTAATCCAATTGACTATTTGTTTCCCTTTAGTTCTTACTTTTTAAATTACTTTCAAAAAATATCTTGTTTCAATTAATAATCTGTTATAGGCTTCTTAATTTTTCCTACCTATTATACTAGGTCCACCTAATCGACCTTGTATATTTTTCTAACCTCTGTTCACTATACTGGATCCACCCAATCAATCCTATGCTATTTATAGGCCCTATTTTCTATGGTAGGTTGACCCAGTTGACCCTGTACTAGTTTTTGCCTTCTCTATTTATCAATCTAGGTCTTTATTTCTCCTTCTTTGCCTTATGTTAATCTCTCTTCAGTCATAATGAAATCTCCTATCATAATCTTCTTAGATAGTTTGAATCCATTTATATAATATATGGGATGTTCATTTATTCCTTTCTTTTCCTCCCAAGATAACCATCTCTCTTGGGACACCTCTGCTCATCCTTCATCTATGACTTCTAATATGGTACAAATAACACCTCAAGATGAAGTTGATAGATCTAATCCTTTCCTTACTTACCAATAAACTTCTCATCTTCAAAATATTCAAACTAATGTGCAAGTAATTGATACAACTTTACTTAATAATCCCACTGATAATCCTTATTCTATTAATCCTCCCCTAACACCAATTTGAGGAGTGCTCCTATCAACACTAACCCACCTCTTGATACAACTCAAATTTTAGCCCAAGTTATCCAATAAATGAACATAATGCAAAATTATAACATAAACCAAATGATTCAAATTCAACAACGTTTAATTAATGTGGCTAATCAACCTCCAACTAGCCATCCTCAAGCTAATCCTAATTACATTCCTCCACCTCTTTGGGATGCCCCAGGTAATGTTATTCCTCAACCCATAATGAATAACAATATGCTTCAAACTATTCAAAATGAGCCTTTATCTCCCTTCATTGCATCCATTAATATTGTTCACATATCTCCAACTGTCAAATATGATGGGACTAAAGATCCTACCTCATTTATTAAAGCCTTTGATAACCTTTACAAAGAGTGGATCCAAACTAATACCTTTGACACAAATAAACTCATAGTTAAAACTTTCACTGTTATGTATTAGAATGGTATAATCAACTTCCCCAACATTCTATTTGGAAACTTGAAGATTAGGTTAATCCTTTGGTTAAAGAGTTTCAACACAATGATCTTCCCAAAAATTGTTTTAGCTACTTCATCAATGCCAAATAATTTCTTAATGAATCAGCTCATGACTTTATCAAAAGATGGAAATATTTAGATCATTAAGCTAACCATAACAAGACTGATGAGAACTTATTCAAATTCTTTATCACTGCTTTGACTCACACTCTCTAATATAAGGTTCTAACCTTTGCTCCCCAAATACTTAATGAATATCTTGATCAAGCTAAATGTCAAGACTTTCTTATGAATCAACTCAAACCTAATCCTAAACTTATTAAAGGATCTTTCCAAACATATAATTCTATCAGTACTAATACTTTTCAAACTAAACTAGGAGTTACCAAAACTGATATTACCTTACCTTCTCATACACTTCTTTCATTCAATAAATTAAATAGATTTTACGGCCCTACAATCCTTTCATCTATCTCAACGCTCCTCCTAAGTGGTATGATCCCAATCTATTTTGTTGGTTCCATGCCAAAATTGGTCATTCTCATGAATCTTGTAGAAGGATCACTAAATTTGTTCTCTCCTACATGCTTGGTGATTCATTCAATCATGAATCTATGATCAATCTTCATCATTAAAAATACACCATTTCTTCTTAAAAATGACAAGCTTCCAAAGCTTCTACCTCTAATAACCAAAAATATTCCTCAAATAATCAATCAAATACCAAGGATGTTTTTGACATTGACTCTGATTATGAAAAATATTTTGAAAAATCTCAATATGTTAATACTACTAAGGTCAATTATCATTGCAAACTAACTCATAAAGATCCCATTATCAAGCCTAAGAAGACATATTTAGAGGAAAAAATTCTTAAAGATGCTACCACCACTGATATTGCTTCAAAATCTGAAGAGGAACCATGTCCTCCTTCTAATCCTCCAATTACAACTATCCCTCTAAAAACTAAGTTACCTTATAAACCTCATGTTGGTTCTTCTATGTCTCATTGAAACTTTTTTGAAGAACTCAAATCTATGCCTTGTAAGATTCAACTTATGGACTTGGTTTGTAATTCTCCCTATCATCATAAATTACTTATGCAACAACTCAAAGAAATTGATAATCCATCCTCTTTAGATGAATAACCACCTTCTATTGAATCTCAACCTACCAACGTAAATACCATTGAAACTATGTGTCCTTCCAAGCCTTCGATTGAATTATTTGAAGAGGACATTATCAATAATGAAATTATCTTTCATGTTGATGATCCACTACTTTTCATCAAATTATCCATTAATACCACTCTTATTCATAAAATTTTAGTTGGTTAACGTTCTAGTATTAATGTGACATCTTTATGGATCATCTAATAACTTAGTTATAAAAAGGATCATCTCAAGCAAAAATCCTTCACCTGTTATGGTTTTGAAAAGACTAATCAAAAGCCACATGGTTGCGTTTGGATTCCATTAACCATTAGAACTAATACCATTCAAACCAAGATTATGGTCTTTGATCTCCCTTTGTCTTATAACATACTCCTTGGTCATCTATAGACTCATAGAATGAGGGCCATTGCTTCTTTTGGTAGCCAATTAATTAAATTTTTACATAATGGAAAATGATACAAACATGAATTTGATCCCAACCCATAGATAATTAAAATTACTAATCCTAAATCACAATATCAAATTCTTACAATTCCTAAGAATGATAGTGCTCCTTTACTTGAGTTCATCAACATGAATCTTGATTTACATGTTACTCTTATGGATTCTGATGATGATGAACCTAATGAGTTACAACATACTTGTAGTACTACCAAGTTACCTCCCTAAATTTCATAATGGATTACTCCTTTTCTATTATATAGGGATCTTAATTTTCCTATTATTGATGAGATTACCAATTCTCCCCCTCCACAAAATGATTACGAGCCTTCTTTACCTGAATATGCCTTCACTTGCAATGATTTTGGAGTGGCCAAATTATTTTAATATCCTCTCATCATGTCTCCTTATATATTCTATAATATTAGGATTTCAACCTATGAAGCTCCCCCTGATTCTCAAGCATGTACAATTTCTCCAACATATGATGATAACTATATAATGACCCAAGCTTAATCTAGAGACTTGGATGTCTAGCATTATCAGAACACCTTAGCCCAAATTCATGATTTTAATCAGGGTGTTCATACCATTTTAATGGATCATACCTTAGATCATGAGGGTCATGTTCCTCCTTCGAATTCTCCCCTTATTTTTTATCCTTGGGCAGTAAAGCAAATTATACCTTATGAATCTCTAGAAATTTCTACATCTTCTTTACCACCTATTGATGCAATAATTACATCTAATCCTTTTCTCATCACTGAACCCATTGATATTCCAACCCCTTCTGATCCATATACTTATTCTACTCTTAAAATTACATTAGATGTCAAGGAAATTGATGAATTTTAGATACATTTGAAGTATGATCACCATGGAAATAAAATTCTAGATCTTGAAGTGTATGTCGAGTATTATGGTCCTCTTCCTACCTTGCCTAGTGATAAAGCTATCCTTAGGTTAATTTATACCTGAGAACTTTAACTTCCTCAGAAACATCATAGACTTGGGAATTTTAACACTAAAACTCCTTGCTTAACAACTTCATTGCTAGCATTGAACCTAAAACAAATCTTATTTCTACTATACATAATGCAACATATCACTTTCACGATGGTAATGCCATGCTTATTGAAGAAACCACTCACATTGAATATGTTACCCCATCTTGTCCTCAACCAATCATACTTTCTCATGAACTCTCACCTACTGAACATTATAATTTTATCTTACTCATTAACAAATATCGTGAGGTTTTCTCTTGGTCCTATGAGGACATGCCTATTATTGACCTTATCATTATGGTGCATAAAATCATTAATTATCTTGATGCTATACCTATGCATCAAAATCAAATAAAATTTCCACCTGAAGTTTCCACTGTATGTCATAAGGAAATAATCAAATTACTTAATTCTATGTTTATCAAACTAGTGGATTATTTGAATGGGTCTCTAACATTATCCCTATTCAAAAAAAGGTCACTATGCTCATTCACATTTGTATTGATTGTACAATCTTAATCTTACTTGTCCTAAATAAAACTTCCATTTACCTTTAATATATGCCATTGTTGATTCCATGAATAATTATGACATGTTATCTCTTATATATGGATTCTTAGGATACAATCAGATTCAAATAGCTCCTGAGGACCGACATAAGACTACTTTCACCATAGAATGGGGCACCTATTGCTATGTCAAAATTCCCTTCAGCCTCAAAAATGATGGACCCACTTACCAATGAGTGATGACTCACATATTTAATGATATTATCCATAAAATTTTTGAAACTTTTATGGATGATCTCATTGCTAAATCCAAAAATCATAAGAATCATCTTTTTGATCTTTCTATCATCTTTGACCATCTATTTAAATATAAAGTTAGATTTAATCATTACAAATGTGTATTTGGAGTCACATCTAGAATTTTTTTAGGATTATTAGTCTCTCTCTATCGTATCGATGTTGACATAGCCAAGATTAGTGCTATAGTCCACATGCCCATTTTTCATTCTATTCCTCACATTCATACTTATTTAGGAAAACTTAGGGCAATTAGGTAATTTGTCCCCAAAATGGCATATCAAATTCACTCCATCAATTCACTTATTAATAAATATACCAATTTAGAATGGATGGATCCATGTAAGAAATCCTTTGATAATATGAAATAATCATTTATTCATCCACCTACACTTCATCCTCCTTCTAATTATAAACCTTTGATTCTATATACTTCTTCCACACCTATTTGAGTAGAGGATATGCTTGCCAAACAAGATGATATGGGAAGAGAGTATGCTCTCTACTAAATTCACTAAGGCCTCATCAATTATGAGACATGTTATACCAAAGTTGAGAGTGATTGCCTCACCATCTATTTCATAGCTGAAAAGCTTTGCCAATATATGCTTTACCAAACTACTTATGTCATTATTTATTTTGACCCCTTTGTAATTTATTCTAAAAAGGATTCCTTCCTAGAGATAGAATTGGTAAATGGATGGTCCTCCTTATAGAATTAGATATCTATATCATCACTCAAATAGTTTTAAAAGGGCAAGTCATAGCTGATCAACTTACTGTAGCTCCCATACTAGCCACTTTTTCTCTTCAATATAATCTTCTAGATGACATTATCTTTTACACTAAATGTCTTAATTAGAATATTTCTCTCAAAGATTATCTTCATATCTTTACCACTGATCTTGAAGCCAATAATCATGATGAATCCACTACTCCTTTGGGTACTACTAAACCAAAAGTAGTTATCAAGGTGCTTCTTGAAATAAATGTCGATGTGCATGAGGATACTTAGACCCTTCACTTTAATGGTGTTAAATGCCTTCAAGGAGATAGGGTAGGTTTTATTCTCACAAGTCCTCTTGGAAAGATCATTTATTTAGCTTTTCACTTCACCCTTGATTTCAACAATAATATGGCTGAGTATGACGCTCTTATCTTAGGCATGAAATCTGATCTCAATTTAGACATTCAATACCTTCATGATTTAGGTTATTATTAGCTTATTTACCACCAAGTTTGTGGTGATTATCAATTAAAAAGTGAGAACCTCATCACATATCATCAAATTGTAACCACTCTTTCTAAGGATTTCATCTCTTTCACTATTGAGCCTATTCTTAGAGGTCAAATTTCCATTGTTAATTTTCTTGCCTCTTCAACATCTCTCTTTCATCCCTACCAAGTCCTTTTTTATCCTAATTTTTTCATACAAATAATAAAATCTCCATCCTTTACTCAACCACTAGATTCACTTATCTATCATATTGAGGCTGTTACCATTAAACAAATCCCATGATACTAAGACATCATTCAATTCTTATAACATCAAACTTATCCTCCTTATTTAGACTCTCATGAAAAGACATGTATTCATAAAATAGCTTTCAAGTATGTATTTTAACACAACATCCTTTATTATCACAATGTTGAAGGGACCTTGCTTAATTATGTTATGCAAGACGTGGTTCCTCCTCATCTTGAACAAGCACATGGGGGTATTTTTGGTGGCCACTATTCCATACATGCTACAACTCGCAAATGCCTATTTATGGGTTACTTTTAGCCTAATATTGAAAAGGATGGAATTAAATATTCTAATAAGTGTAATCCTTGATAGATTCATGATGATCTAATCTATTCACCTCTAGCTAAACTTCAAACTATTGAATCTCCTTGGCCATATTCTACATGGGGATTCAATATCATTGACAAACTTCCTTTCTACCACAATGGGCTTTTTTTTATCATCACTAATGTCAAATATTTTCCAAATGGGTATAATTCATGCCTTTTGTTAACATCTCTAGTCCTAGAATTTCAAAATTTATTCTCAATCATATCATTTGCCTCTTTGGTATTCCCCATACCATCATTTCAGATAATGGTGGTAACTTCAAAAATAAACATGTTAAATAATTTCTAAATAAATTCAAAATCAATCTCAAATTTTCCATGATTTATCATCTATAATGGAATGTCCAAGCTAAGGCCACTAATAATATTCTCAAAAAAATTCTCCAAAAGACAATTCATGAAACCTATATGGATTGGCATCTTCATCTTTACCCTTCACTATGTGCCTATCAGACTAGCATGCACACTACTATTGAGGCAATTCCATTCTTGATAGTCTATAGTTATGAGTCATTTATTCCTTTAGAAGTTGAAATTCCCTCTCTTCATGGTATTATTTATGATGAAGAATTACATGAATCTCATCTTCATGACCTTGATCTACTTTATGGATGTCATCTTTTTACCTTACAACATAGCCACCAATACAAGGATTGCATTATCAAGCAACATAATAAACTTTTTAAAGTTTGCACATTTAATGTTGATGATAATTTCCTTAAATTAAATTACATCCATGATAAATAAGGTAAATATGCCAAAAAATGGTGGGGCCCATATTTAGTCAAAGATATCTTGGTCTAAGCACCTACCACCTTCAAACTAATAAAGGCCATGTTTTCAAAGAGCATGCCAATGCATAATTTCTCAAAAATTACTTTGCCTAAACATTTCCTTCTTTTAAGATTTCTATCGACATCTATCTAACACTTTTTATATTATACTTACATGAGTATCTTCTTCTGTAGCAAGTTCCTTCCTTTCACATACATTTAGTCCTCAATTTTATTCTTTTGGTTTCTTGATGTACCATAGTCTTCATTATCTCCTTGCATTTTCTTTTTTTAACACCCCTTAGGTTTTTAATTTATGAGTTACTTTGTAAGACCATGGATAGGAACAAACACTCCTCAGAAAATTACCATCTTTTACTTATTTTTCTTCTTAATGTTTTCCAATTTAATTTTTGACACCCCTCAATTTTTTATTTAATGAGTTTCTTTGTAAGACCACGGATAGGACCCAACACTCCTCACAAAACTACCATATTTTTGATTACCTCACTTTATCTTTCACTTCATTGTTGGCACCCTTATGGGTTTTTCTTTTATGAAATTGTAGTGTAAGACCATGGATAGGACCTGACCCTCCTCATAAAATTACCATCTTTTCACATTTTTATATGATCCTTGCTCTCAAATTTAGCCTCTTGCTTATTTTGATAGATGGAATTTGTGAAAATAATATATGTTGGTATGTTTTTCCTCCATTTCACTCATTATTATGATAAGGAATCACACTCTACTATAATTGTATCCCTTTTTTTCCCTTTGTCACATTTTTTGAGATTTGAAGTAATTAAAATTATTCTATGTGGCATTCATCTTGATTTCCCCTTTCTTTCACTCCAAATTAGATAAAATAAGGTTGAAGTCAAGATAAGACTTTTATTTCACCTAGATTTATGAGACTCTTATACCCCATGCTCTTTGAAGTTCTCTCTTTTATCAACCTTGTCCCAAGTATTCAAATGAAAGTCATCTTTAGCACCCATGTTTGGTTTTCTAATTTTTTATGGAGGAATAGAAAAATCCATCAAGAAAACTAAAATACAAATAATTTAAAATAAAAGGCATTGATATTCAAAATTCAACATACAAATTTCAAAATTCAACATCACACCAAAAGATGTGATTGTAAGCACATCTCCTATCTCTAATTTAAGCTCAAAATCCATAGTTATCCTCACATAATCCTGAGGTCCATTAGGGTGTGGTAGGATAGTAGATTGGAATAACAGAATTTAAAAAACTCTATGGTGCTACCTACTTTCTCATGCAAGTACCCAATCTTCATAGTAGACTAATGGCTCTATAATGGTCATGAGGAATGGGGAACATGTTGTGGGGAGGTAGGTCTATTTTATTTTTCATGCATATAAACTTATGTGATGATATATATACTTCATTTATTGACCTAAGAATTGTGTAGCTAAGAGAAGTTATTTAGAGTCCTTAAGGTCGAAAGTCCTCTTGTTTTGAAAAACCTAATTTGAGTATCTTGACTTCGATAAATATTTACTCTAACTTTGTTTTTCCTTCATTTTTCCCTCCACCCATTTCATTCCCCTCTTGATATACAAATTATGATTCCAAATATTTTTTCCATTCTTCTTTAATTCTTTCTTCTTCATCTCTTAAAAAAATGTTACAATTACTTTTTTTAGTTTTATCTATCCTTAGAGAGAAACAATGTGTTTTAGAAATTATGGATTCATATTTATTTACACCATAGATTTACATTCCTACACTTGTTTTAATTTCATTTTATCATTTGTAATTTGTTGTACTATCCGATTGTTATAGAAACCTAAGTCCATACCCTTTTTTCATTGTTGAGTGAGGTTGGCTTGTTACTTCTCACTCATAAATGTTGTTTTACCATTTTATTTCTTCTTTTAATTTTGATCTTTTATTACCATATTTTTTGACATTTATCCTTGGTTTGACTTTGTGAGTTTTCCTTTCTTACTTGAGGTTTACTTGTTTGAGTTTTTTGGTCTTTAATAGCCTTGGCATTTTGGTCACCTGATTTAATCTTGTTTTTAACTTGGTCATTTAGTCTAACATAACTTTTGTCACCCTCAATTACCAAATTCCCAAGTACGTCCCATCTTCATAGCACCAATATTGGCTTCCCTAAATTTGTTTGTTTTTACTCTTTAGTTTTGTGTTTTTGGGTTTATACAAAGTAGTATCTATGCCCTACATAATTAAAAATAACAACACAAAAGATAATCATCTAAAGATAAAGGTAAGTCAAGGTAAAAATAAAATTTACTTTTCATTTATTTTATTTTCTTTCATTTACTTGTAGTTATTTTATTCTTTAAAAATAGTGTAACTTTTTTCCTTATGTGTTTTTATGTTCTTTCTCAAATCACCATCCCTTGTTGTACCTTAGTGACATGTGATGATATTTGAGTGGGGCATATGTATACACATAATATTTTCAATTTTTATCAAATACAAATGTTTTACATCTTATAAGAACCCATTGAGAATCAATCTCTCTAATTGCACACCTTAAAGGGTACACTAAGAAAGGGGTGGGTAGACCTTTGGTGATTTGAAATATTTTTATCTCTTATTACCAATACAAATAGATCTTAAAACTATTCCCTAAGATATTATTCCTCCATTTCATACTCCTCTAGTATTTTTCCTCTTTTCATCCCTATTTTCCTCACCTTGATCCCCTTTTGATAGTTGACTTTACTAGGTTGAATAGGTTGACCCTGTATAGTTTTTATCCCTTGATTATTATATAAGGTTGACTGGGTTGAAACTATGCTATTTTTGGGAATTGTCACTTGAGATAGTTTTTATCCCTTTGCCCAACCTAGGTCAAGACCTAGTGATTTATCTCCCAAAAAAATATAGGATCGACTGGTTTGACCCCATATGGATGATATATTTAGAAGGATTTAGGGTGAGATCTACCTATAAATACAAGATCATTTCATAATTATTTCAATATGTAATCAAGAGTTATTCTTCACTCATGCTTCTTTACAATCTTCTCTTCTACCATTCTGCTTGAGGATTATTAGCTTAGGGTTTCTACTCAGAGGATCTAGTCTTATGGATAAGTCTTAGATGCTTTGGCCTTTCTTAGTTATCCTTACAAACCATAAAAACCTCTTATGAATATGATTTTTCCAAAGAAGAGATTGAGTCTTGATGGGTTCACATTCAGGTAAGTATATTCTAACTTTTTTATCCTCTCTTTAGTATATAGAAGTAGCATATGTATTGGCTTGAATAATACTACTCTTCATATTCCATGTATTAGGGTCTTACTCATACTTAGTTCAATTGAGATTCTCCTAAACATGTTTTAATTTCTTTACTAACCCTTCATGTTGTACCACAAGCTTTGGTGTGAACTAGATTAGATTTAATTTATTTTTTATTAGAATAGAGTGAATATCAAAACCTAGGACTCTTTTAGGATTATTTCATGATTATGTTAGGCTGTAAGCTTTGTAACCCTTCCTAACATGGTGTATTATGATAAGTGATCCCATAAATAGGTTTAGTGGATCCCCATATTGGTCATGCTTCTATTTAAAAAATGCATTCCCAATTAGAAGTGTAGGTATGCTCTATCGTTTTTGAGCTAGGATTGATTAATAGACATGATGCATTTTTTATTGCATATACTATGATCCTACTGATGAGGCATAGTGATATTTATATGCACCTCCTTAAAAAATAGATGTGGTCATCATAAATGCATGAGAGGAGGAATTACACCAATTTATGTAGCTTACCAAAGCTTGGTAGCTTGAATAGTGGGGTTGCACCAATTATTTCTTGTTTATCTTAGACGGAGATGTCAAAGATTGTAGTTCTCACCTTTGTCTTCTTTCCTATGTCAACCATCTATTTATGGTTGATTTCTTGTGCATTGTTAGGCATTAGATGGCTTCACTCTTTCAATAAACACATATGTGTAAAGTATACCCACGTTTCCCCCATCAAGACCTTGGGGGGAATTGCATCTCTCTATGAGAAAGCTTTACACTTTTTTAGGGTCTATCAATGCAACACTAATGCCTTTTACCTACTACACCTCTCACTTTTCAATGGATACTTATTTTACCATTTGTGATTTCTTGGCATCCTTTTGCACTTAACCTCTGTTTGCCCATTTTTAATTGGCTACTATTAAAGTGTGATTGGTTGATCTTTTTGAATCCATTAATCATGCTTAGTGCTTCTTTAAAGTCATAAGATCTACAACTGTGTCTTTAGATCTCAAGATTCATGCATCATTAATGGTAGCCTCAATTTTATATATAATTAAACTACTTTGTTCTCCCTTAATTCTTCTCCACTTACCTCATTTCTAATTCAAAGTGAAACATAATCTTTGTCTTAGTTTAACCATTCTTGTTTGGGGGTTATGGATGCTCTAGTTTTCACTGTGGTAGCATTTTTTAGTTTTTAGGTGGATTTAGCTCTATTCAACTACTTTTTCTAGTCTTAATTCACACAAGGTTTGTATCATTTCAAAGTTTTTCATTCACCCCTTTATACCTTAGTTTCAGCTACCTTATTAATGACATGGTAGTATGTGGATTTTTTGAAATCTACTAAACCTATGATATCCATGAAAATACACCACCAAATTCTTATTTATTGTGGATCTCAGTTCTTCGACCATCACAAAATTAAATTTTATTAATGATTTATTTGATGAAGTGACTGGTGATTCAAAAGATCACTTCCCACTAACCACTAGGTGGGTACTAACTATCTTGATGATCTTTCTCTTACACTTTGTTCACCTTGGCATGATATTCACCCTTTCTAAGGTAAATTGGGTGTATCACTTCACTTGCACATGATTTAGCCTCATCAATCCCATATCTCCTTTGTGATGCACTTAATATCAAGCATGCCTATCTTTCTTGTTCAATTTTTATGTCTTGCTTCAGCCTTCCCTAGCCCATACAAATTATTGAACTAGTCCTCTAGCACTTCATTCTTGATTCTCAATTTATTACACATGAGCATCTTATATGCTTCACTTTATCAACTTATACTCATAAATTTCTAAATATATTAGCTTTACCCACCCAAAAACTTAGGTGTCTAGCCTCAAGCACTTCGAAAGTGACCATGCTTGACTCACCTAACTGGATTTATACATGTAAGCACCAGAAGAGTTCTCCTATAGGATTTAAAGTACCATACTTATTCATTTAACACAAATGAAACAATATAAGGAAAGATTTTGCTTGAACCAAATTTTATTATGGTTAACACACAAAAAGTGATTTGTGACTAGGAAATAAGTATTTGATGGTGAAGACACTATCATAGTTACTATAGGGTTTCAATATGTTACTAATGAAATGCATACGGAGAATTTCCCTTGTCAATATGCATATCTTGCATGTTCTAGTCTCTAATATATTATGGATGATATAAGGTCCCATCCACCTAATATTCAATTTTCATCTATGTTTGTGGTACTTTGAGTCATTTAGCAAGACTAGTTCACCTTTGGGAAAAATCTTGTGCTTGATGTGCATGCCATGGCTTTTGGCATGCCTTTTCTATTTGTAGGATCCATCTTTATTGGGTGTGTGTCTCATCTAAGCACTCTAAGTCTTTTATTAATGCACTCAAAGACTCTTGGTAATAAAATCAACTAATACATGTGATGTGCAATGAGGGAACTATGAATTCCATTGGTAAAATGACCTCTATGCTAAACACCAGTTGAAATATTATAGCCTTATTTAGGTACTTATACATAGTGTGATAGGCCCATAATACTACTGACACCTGATCATCCTAATATTTAAAAAATTTATTACATATCTTTGTGAGGCATGTTCCCAATATCTTATTGAATGCCTTAGGGGTTCTATTTTCTTGGGGATGATAAAGTGTTGTCTTATGGTATGCCACCATATATTCAGTCAATAAGATTTGAATGGTTTTATTAATAAAGTGCATGCCCTGATTACTGTCAATATAAGTGGGCATCCATAGAAACTAATGATATTCTCCTAGATAAGCCTTAATATGGTGGCATATGTATAATATTTGGTTGGTCCTACCTCAACCCACTTGGTGAAGTAATCTATGGATGCTAGAATGTATCATGCACCTATGCACCTCACATTAAGAGTAATAGTCCCAACATAGTTAATGGTGATTTTTTTGAATAGTTTCTAGGAAAGGATTAGGATGAGAGGAATCTCATCTTGATGGTTTGGATTTCCTATGCATTAGTATATGTCTCTTACTTTGGTGTATTATTTTGCATACTGGAATAAAGTTGGCCACCACAAGCTTGATTGTAGTACTTTGTGCACCATCATGTCTCTAGTGCAATGACATCCAATAATCCCCTCTATGCTTCTTAAAAAACTAAGTCCTATTCATGTTCTAGGGTACATCAACGTAATATATCTTCATGTCTCAACTTTTACAATTCCTTGCTAATGAGTTAAAAAAGGGTGGCATGAACTGTGCTCTGATTCTTTTCCTTAGTCATCATAGTATAGGGCATAGATATAGATGTTAGGAATGTGATGATCTATACCAAGTATTTTAGAATATTCTAGACCCTATAGATATGTGTGTCATGCATGTCATATTTAATAATAAATACTACATCACTAGAGTTGATAAGGGATAGATGGTCTGGACCCTAGTTTTGTTTTCTAGGATTTACTATAATAGATAACTAGAAGTATTGAAATAAAAAAATACATCAACAAATTTGTCGATAGATAATGAGATTTTTCATTAGGTACTTAAGTATCTCATTATTAGTTAAGAATATTAAAAGGGTTGCCAATAATTACTTCTAAAACTTTTGTAAGGTGTATACCATGACAAGCACCTCATTCTCAGTTATGATGTGGTTCTATTCTGCCTTGGTTAGTTTTCTACTTTAAAAAAAAATAGGATGGTCTATTTTTCCTTCACCTAGATCTACTAAAATGACACCAATTATAATACCAAATGCATCTATGCGGACATATAATAGATTCTCCCAGTCAAAAATTATAATATTAGAGTGCTTACTAGTTTTAGCTTTAGGGTCTCAAATGCATCTTCATGTACTATGCCCTAATAGAATGGGGCATCCTTTTGTAAGATATCTTACAAAGGCACTAAGATCATGGAATATTTAATTATGAACTTCTTATAATACCCATAATGGTCAAAAAAGGAATGAATGCCTTTCTACATTGATGGGGGTCTAGAGCTAAAGGATGATTGCAATCTTCCTTAGATCAACAAGCAGACCATCTTTGCAGATGATGTGCTTGAGTGAAGTGACAAATGGTATTGTGGAGACACACTTATTGAGGTTCAAATAAATTTTTAATTACATACACCTTTCAAACATAAGTCATAAGTTTTCATAATGATCCTTCACCAAACCATACATAATCCAGTCATTTAAGTATACTTGGAGAAATTTGTGAATGAATTCGTTGAATGTCGTGATAACCTCTTAGGATAATATGACTGATGCATTCTTCAATCCAAAGGGCATCATGTTGTATCTGAAATAAACCCATTCTATCACATAGGTAGTTTTGGGCTTTTATTCCTCCTCAATATGGAATTTATGGTATCTTGATAACCCATCAATAAAAGTATATATCTCACAACTTGGAATGCCATCCAAGAATTCATCAGTGAATGGAGTTGGAAAGGGGTTAGTTATGTAATCAGTGTTCAATAGTTTGTATTCAATAAAAATATGGATGAAACCATCCTTATTGATTATGATGACTATGGGTATAACCCATTCAGATTCTTACACAGGGTAGATGATGCCTATGACTAGCATACCATTAATCTCTATTTTGACCTTAGCATGAGGATTGGGGTTCATCTTATACGGTTTCTTCTTGATAGGTCTTATGTCATCAAATAGCTTGATGCTCATCTTTCCAAAGGATGGGTGTGTTCCTTTTATATCTCAATAATTCCAAGGGACCATGTCTTGGAATTATTTTAGGAGTTCCATAATACATGCCAACTCCATGTCAGACCAATAGGTACCTATAATAGAAATATTTGGTTCTCCTTCTAAGATGATATCTACCTTTTTAGTTTTTAATAATTCATGATATGGTTTATTCTTCTCTTAGTGTGAATCCTCAACTTGTCTTCTACCCTCAATTTTATTTATTCAGAAGTGGGTAGGGTCTTCTTATTTAGGGGTGATATCCTAAACTTAGCACACTAACTTTTTTTTACCTATCAAAATCTTCCAATTGTGCACCTTCCATGTTTCATCATCCTCATCACTATATTCATTATTGAGGGTTTTGTCTTCAAATGAAGTTGGGAGTGCTAACCCTTTTTCACCAAATGTGTCTTTTAGGTGTGCTTAAAATATTGTAGTGTCCTTAAACATTGATCTTTGAACTACCTATAGTGGTTTAATCAATTCAAGGTTTTGTAAATAAAAGGAGAAGGTGTGAAAAAATTACTCCTTAAGTGTATACCAATTAGCTGTCTAATAGCACATCTAATTGATAATTTACCATGCCCATGCCAATGTCTTTAAGGTCCTATAGAAGGTGTGCACCCATAGGTTCCTTGGGTCATTATCACCATAAATAGTCTAGGTTTCTTCATAAAGGTGCAAATGCACTATAGGGTCAAAGTATCTAGAGTAGGCTAAGATATCCAGGTCCTCATGAATCTTCCCGAATCTAGTGAAAATAGATTCATTCACATCTCACCAAGTTGGCAAGTTAGGATTTTGTACTTCCCACAAATGAGCAGTAGTGCTCTTCAATGTATACTCTAGATTTTGGGATGCATGATTTGAGGTCATAGACATAGTATTATACTGGATTAATCCCTTAATATATTAGGAGCACTAAAAATTTTCATTTACTAAGGTGAAATACTCTCTTTCCCTTCTTCTTGGCACAAGTCACCTACCTTTTTGAAGTACAATCAATTTGGACCTAGCCTATCTTTAGTGGTTTGGAAATTTTACCTATACCAAGTGACATCCTTGACTTGTGGTCTCATATGCTTACTCAACCAATCAATCATAGGTAACATTAATGGTGTTTAAGGTTGATTATCCATATTAATAATATAGTATTCCTTGATCATTTAGGTTCAGAGTCTTGATGCTTTGCATCATGATGTTATATATGTGGTTGATATCATCCTTGATGTCCATGCTCTAGACATAGAGGGGCCCTTGGTCACTTTAGAGGGGTATAAATACCCTATATTTTCCATTATTAAAGGTCATGTAGTGCATTTTGAAGTACATATCTACATTATTTTCATAACACCATACATTTCCTAGAAGCATCAGGTAGTTATCCTATTTTTCCAACTCGATCACTTTAAAGTCAATGTTGAATTTGGTACCCATGACATCTACAAATTTGCTCTTTATAATTTTTATAGGCTATTATTGGGTCTTATCACCCATTGAAAGTACATGAGGGGAAGGCCGCAAAGTTAGCCTACCCATTTTATCTTAGGCATTCTTGGTTAAGATGTGGACCTCGATGTCTATATATATAAGTACCTCATAAATAGACCATCTATCAATAGTGGCATCCATAAGGATTTCCTGGTTGTACTCTATATATTTTGTATTCTAAAATTATAACACCCTTTCCATGGGTGGTGCAACAACCTCAACTCTATTTTATCTTGAATTCTACAAGAGCAAGTTTTTCAATAAGGGAAACATTCCCTCTATTTACAGAGGCATAAGATCTTAGTTAATTATTGAGTCTCAACTTCTTGGCTATATTGCTTATTTTGAGAGGTAGTAGACTATACTTCTATGTATTTAACTAATTATATCTCCCCTTACAATTTTTTCATTACACTTATGGTCTACTACAATACATCATTCTAGTGTGTTGAGTCTAGGTAAGGCACATCTTTGGGTTTAGGCTATTTTATGGACTCAATGAGATCCTTATCCCCATATTCCAAATGTAAATCAAGTATTGGTGAATTTTTTAGATGAGTGGTGAATCCAATATGAGTGTTTTATTACACCTTAACTATCTCTATGTAGGTTGATTTTACATTTAAGGTCTATTTATCTAATTTTGGCTTGTGCCTAATTATTATTGTACCCTTGTTTGCACTAAGCCTACATTGGGTCAATTTTTTTTTAAAATTTATGGAATTCGTAGAACTTATTGGACCCTAGATAATACCCACACATGGGATTTGTAGGGTAGTCTTATTGATAATTTTCTATCAAGACACACTTATAAGATTGGCACAGTGGGAACCTTCCACCACCACATCCTCCACCTCACCCCCTAATGACTTGTTACATTCCAAATCCTAATTTTTGTTGGTTTTATCCCTCATTACCTTGGTTTTATTTCCATCTAACTACTATAGTGGCCTATTATGTGCATCTTACCATGTTCTCACATATTTCATCAATCACCTAGAAATCAATAGTGGTATGGGTGTATGCATCACAAAACTGATAATAGATAGTTATGTTAACTTGGTTATCACATTATAATAAAAAAATATGAAAATAATATACCTATAAATATAATTCATAGCTTAGGATGAAAGTGTGTACATTCATTCATGGACAATTAGTCTAATTATGGCCTTCTAGTTTAAGTCAATGCACCATAGTCCACTTTGAGCATCGTGTGAAGAGTTAGCAGTAATATTTTGGAGGTGAGAGGCCATAGATGCAATATCAAAGGTGTTGTACTACTTAATTATACTGTCAAATAACTTCTTATGAGCTATTACCCATTATGAATTGATGACATAAGTTGATTTGGTATACTTGGACTCAAATTTTATTGTGGTGAGCTAGTGTCCAATGGTCTAGAGATAGTTACGATCACCTCATAGTATTGAATAATCTATTGAATTATAGAGTTATACTCCAAGTCTAAAAAAAATCTAAGATATATGTTGATAATAAGGTTAGTTATTACTTCTATACTTTATTCAAGTGGGGGATCTCATGTATGAACATACATTGTAGGTCAAATGGTGTAGGTGCATCAAACATATCTTTAGTCACAAAATCCTATAAGAACCCAATAATTTCTACCCTATCAAGTATTGAGCTCAATACATCATTTAATTATATCTCTCATCCTCATACTACTATATTTCAAGATATCATTCCCCATGCTATTTTTACTCAGTACAAGTTCTCTCATCACTTCTAGGTTCTAGATATTCCATCAATTTGCACTATCTCTTATTATAGGTTTATCTTCTAAGATCTCAAGTGTTAATATACTCATCCCCTTCTATTGCACCTCACCTATATATCCCCTTCTCCTCCTTTGAATTGATCATAAGCAAAAGGACTTTAGCCTTCCATCCCCAAAGTTTCAAATCCATAATCCATCATTAGCTTTTTAAGCTTTGCACCAAATTATTTCATAAATGTGCCTCTAGGGTCATGCAAAAACTAGTACTCAAATTCCTTAGGGCATGAATATATTGTGACTTCAAACTCAAGTATGTGTTTATTCAATGCTACTTGCCACCATTTATCCACTACTCTAGTCCAAATGGAATCTAGGGTCTCAAGACTCTCTAGGTGCTCCATCCACTCATAAAAATATCCATATATCCTTCTTTAGTAGGTTGAATATGCAACCAATCACTGGTACACATACTTAGGTAACTCACAAAAAAGACTTCATACAAAGCATCATATAGGTTTTTATGAACCCATTTTCTTGGATTTTGTCCTTGGTAAGTTGGATGCTTCATTATAAAGCTATCTTCCACCTATTTCAAGCAGTGCTCAATGTTTTTGAGAAAAAAGTGGGTACATTATTCTGTCACACGATTGCAACAATAAAATTCAACATGAGTCCTAGAAATTGAACCAAAATGTTGTAGAAAAGGTCACAAAAAGTTCTCTTAGTTCTTGGCTTGTTACAACTAGGCAAAAACATGGGATATTCTATTTTTAATCAACATTTTATACATGGTTATGCTGACATCAATTCATATAAGGAATAGGCCTTATACACTTACCTAAATAAAATATAAGAAGGGACCAAGGCCTGTATTGGGCTAGTTATACCATGTCACATGACATAAATTATGATACTTGGTCAATTCAAAGAAAGATTATGTAGATTCATACATGCAAGCCCTTCATGGTCCAAGCCTAGTGGCCTATAGGCACAAGCCTTTTGGTGGACTAATCCTAGAGTCATATGGGTCCAAGCCTTTGTTAAACCAAGTTGAGCATCATATCAATGATTAGGGGGTCAAGGGGATACTTTAACTTTAAGTTCTCATACTAGGTTCACGCTTCTATAAAGGGAAGGAACACTTGGCATAAGATCTATATACTTAGTCTTTATATAAGTTATAGATGACATCATATTTTATCAAAGAGATTCCATTAATGACATAAACCAAAAACATACATAAACAAATTATAATCACTCCAATAATTTTGTATTCTAATAGTAGCATAGAAAATGCATAGATTAAATAACATTATGTTTTACTGCAACCATTCTTTATCAATAATCAAAGTTCAATTATAGAGTATATAGTTCATGGTGTTTAGAACATAGTATATGTTTAGATCATAATAATTAATGTCCAATAGGTTTACAAGCAAACTTGGACATATACAAATGGAGCCTTCATGGCATCCATGATAATCCTAAGTATAATGGCATCTAGATGCATGCATACAGAGTGGATTGCAATTTTTTAGAGCTTCACTACACTATTTTAACATCCTCTGCATCAACTAGTTCAAGTTCCTTTTATAAATCTTCAGGAGCATATCCACTAGGGTGGAATGTGTATGCTGATTACCAAATTAGAGCCTTTTTTATCATTCCCACCATCTCTATTACCTTTATATCTTCATATTATAGTTACCACATATCACCTAATCATTGAAGATGCCTCAAAAATCCTAGAATTGGTTAGTCACCTACCAACTGGAAAAAGGTATGCATTGATCCCTTTAGCTATCATAAAAATGCCAAAATGTCATCATAAATAAAAATAATGTCTCGTGCCAATGTAGATTTTCTACTGGCATGAATCTTGTACTTACTGAAATAAGGGTCCCAAAAAAAGTGATAGTTTATAGGAAAATAATAAGTACTTGGATGTGTATGTACACCTTGTCTTTGATTGAGTTGAATTTAAGTGATTTACTAGTGATTAAACTATAACTAAGAGCATGTTACAGTGTAAAATCAATATATATATATATATATATATATATATATATATATATATATATATATATATATATATATATTATATATATATAATATCGATTAAAATCGCTTGAAATATATTAACCTACATGTTGATGTAATGACCTTGCCTATTAGTAAGTTGTTTTGTAAAAGATGTATCATTGTAATTATCCAAAATTGATATTAGGATAAATATAGACAAACTATTTAGAGTTCATATATCAAAGGAGATAGAGAGAGATATATTATAAGGCACATGCCCCTAACCTTAAAGAAAAAGTGAGTTTCCACCTGACAGTTGATATTAGTTTAATTATGAAACCTAATGATATTTATAACCTAGTGAGGTTGGATAATGCAATAATATCCAACCTAAAAATTGGCAACATTAAGTGATTTCATCACCTCAACCATACCAAAAGGTGAACCAACTACTATAGTAAATTGGTTTGATATAGTCTATAAAATTTTTCAAGTATCAATGCATGAAATTGTTTTGAAATCTAAAAATGATTTGTATTTTGTAATGTTAGGCACATGTTGAATATCATATGTAACTTAGATATGTATCATGATTAAAATATGTAAACAATAGTACCATGTATATAATTCTACCACAACTATGAATCTTAATTATATAACTATGTGCTTTAGCCAATTTGTATAACTATGTAAGTGTGGTAAACGTGATTCCAAAGCATTCCCCTACTATATATGAATAAATCTAAAACTAATATAATTTTCAATGTGGAGGACATGTTTCCAAAACATGCCCCCACTATAAAATGGAAATGATTATTACTAAATAGGTGTGGAGAACATAATTCCAAAGCATTCCCCCATTGAATCTAGAAATAATGAATGTGTTGAATCCATGTCCCTACTGAATCTAAAAACTGGTATAAGTAACATCTATTGAATGAGTGTGGATAACATGATTCTAAAGCATGTACTCATTTTAATATATAAACTATAAATGTGTGGAAGCCATGTCCATATGAAATTTCCCCAATAATATTCCCCCCTTTGAGCTGACGTAAAAATATTACCTTGGAGTTACCTCACCTCAAAGGAAGAAGATAATTATATAGCCATATATTATGTGATGAATCATGTAGCATGTATACAAATTTGCATATCTAAATGTATCATTGAATCACATAGGACCAATATATCATATTTAGGCATAATATACATGATAAATATCATGGAGAATTATAAATAGGAATAATACAAGCTCAATAAGAGCACACATAAGATCAGTAAAAATCAAGTCAACATATAAAAGTATTAGGAGACCAAAAATAAGAGGCATGTTTAAATGAAATGAAATTGAATGGACACAACTTAGTCAAATGGAATGACATAATCAAATATCCATACCATAAGTGATGACATATTCAAATGTCAAAGAAGGTAAACATAAGCACATGGCCTACATACAGTAAAAAATATTCAAATGCTCGAATAGTCAAGATAATAGCAAGGCAAAACACTAAAGGAAGTGTATAAAGGAAAAGTATAAGCAACTAGCATAAACATGTCATAGTATCCCATAGATCCAATGTGTTATGAAAAAATGTCAAGTGTATAACATATACAGTGCCCTGTGTAAGATATAATCATAGATAAAGACATGTGTAAGTACATATGTAAGCTCAAACATGATAATGTAGAGTGATCATCGAACCATATAAACTATGTGTATGAATATTTAATAAGATAATGCCCACAATGTCCATATGACATGAGTAGTGGGAAAGCCAAACATCTAAAATAAAAATGTATCACGTATATGTGTATGTATGTATCACACTAAAGTAGTAGTGTGATAAATGTGTGTATGTAGGAATAACTGAGTATACCATCCATAAAAATGGAACTAAAACATGGATGCAAAGGATCCAATATAGCATGTAGGTTCCAAATACTATTTTTGGATTTTTTAATGTTTTGATTTTTTTTGGTATTTTTAAGAGACAAGATCATCCTATGATCTCATCTAAAAGATGATTATAGGTATCTCCCCACTTAGAATTGGGTGTAATAAATTTGTGGTACTACCAAGGAGAAAGTATAAGTGAAATATTTGTTATTGTAGTATCTATGATGCTCAACGTATTTATAATAGGACTCTAAGGTCATGAATTATCAATATAAAGAATAAGTTTTCATAGAACCCATCTCTATGTATTCTATGGTTTTTATGGAATAGTAATAATAGTAACATGTTTAGGTGATCTAGACATCTAAATATAGTGCATGGAAGTCAAGGATTATGTGGAACCCACTATCGATCTCTAATGTAAAGATCACTCAAGTAATAGTTTCCTAACATAGGGTATTTCTTATTTCTCACTCTTTTATGGTGGATTAGCTTTAATAAGATTGATAGTTAACTACCTAGGTATGAAATTCTATTGTTCAATAGGATGCTCATATGGAACACCATAAACTATAATTACTTGATTCTCATGAATGTACTTAACACACCAATATACTTTATAAGGTACTAATTAAAATGTATGTATCCAAGGTCATCCCAAAAACATGTCAAAGACACCCATATAAGGTATAACTAAGAAAGTAGTAACCGCATGTGTGGGACTAACCCATAAAAGTAGATAAATCTTGAAAAAAACCTTTTGGGAGGTCCCATTCATTGCTATAATTGATATAGTAGAGGGGTGTAAATCATAATTAATATAACCCAAATGCAGAAGTAATCTCTTGGTGCAAACATTTTTACTTTTACCATTATCAATCATAACACTGCATATGGGGTGTTTATCAAGGCATGTTTGAGTGAATAGAGAATGAATATCAAAGTCATCATCCTTAATTTCATTATCATAAAAAATGGTAGATTTCTAAGCCACCAAAGTTATATATCCTATGTAAGTACCAATAACCTCATCTAGTGGGTGCCCATAATGTGATGGGGAGGATGTGCATTATATGCCATTTGGACTTTTGGTTCCTTATTAGAATGGTCTTACAAAGCATTGTTAAATATCTTCATGGTGATCACCAGATTGTGAGTAAGATTCCTTTGGGGGATCATCAAATTTAATTTGATGGTCATTAATGAGAACTTGGATCTTATGCTTCAAGGTAAAACATCTATCGGTAGAATGCCCAGGGACTTAGTGATAGTCAAAATAAGCATTTGCATGATATAATTTGGGTAGAGGTCTATTTATATCAACCTCTATAGGATAAGGGAGAGATATAAGATCATACTCTATCAAACATGGAGTAGTCAATCGTGAGGCTTAGGTAGAGGTGCAAAATGTCTCCTTGGTACATTAAATAAAATATGTCAATTAGGTTGCTATGAAATTGAATTAACTGTGGTGGTATTTTCCTTTATAGGCTCAAGATATTTTACCTTATAACTTGGTTTAATTATAAATTTTGTAGTAGATGTATATGAAACTAGAGTGTTTGTCACATACTTGAGATTATTCAATAACATAATATTTATTTCATGGTCTCATACAATATGACATAAGTCATCAAAATATTAGAACTTATTGAAAACAATGAAATCATGTAAAGGAGAAAGCAATTTTTTCGTGAATATGTATTGCAACTCTTTATTAGCTATAGGATTGATCATTTTGGCTAGCATTTTCTTATATCTCAAGACATATTCATTGAAAGTCCATTGGTTCTTTGTTTTATCTTTGTAATTTGATCATAATTTTTTTTTTAGTAATATTAATAGAAAAGTGTGATAAAAACTAATTTTCAATAGGTTTGAATGCTTTCATAGATTAGAGAGGTAGGTCATAAAACCACCTCAAAGCATAATATTTTAAGATCCGTAGAAATAATTTGATCAAAATTTTATCATTCAAGGCATAATCAAGGCATTCCACAAAGAAAGATCAAAGATGATACTATATATCACCCTTGCCATCATAAAATGTGAACTTAGGTGTAACAAAACAAGTTAGCAAAAGGTGTAAATATATCTCAAGTGAAAGAGGATTATGCAACACATATTTAGAATCTATATAATGAGGGGATTTTGAATACTTTTTCTCAATGTTTGTATCTATATCCTCTAAGATCTTTATGACTTGAAGGAGTGTTTAAAATGTGGACCTAGTGAGATACATATTAGCTAATTGAGTAGTAACCAAAGGGGATGAAAACATGTTTTGAGTAGTAATAGGTATTAAAAATGGTATTTGTGTTGAAACAATGGGTAAGTACATAATATATGTACCAATATTAGTTTTATGGAATAAAGGTTTAAACACGTAATCCATCCCTCCACTATATTTATTAAGTTGTAGTGATTTTAAGGGGAATTATGTATCCATTAAAGTTTTTGATTTTTTTTCCCTCAAGCATAGTTTTTAATATCTTATCAATATCTTGAGGGTTTTATTGAATTAACTCATGAAACATTACAATTACATTCACTTGATCATGGTATAATTTATCATTTTAATTTGTTTCATGATTTTCATTATCAAAATCTTGTTCTATGATAACCTTATTAGCATTTTTTCATTTCCAAAATGGGTATCGTCATGATCTAAGGTATGAGATCCCTTATTATTTTGGGATGTCTTATATGGATTGAGGGAAAGTTAAATACATTAAATAAACCCCCCCAAATATATGGCTATGATTAGGTTATATGAAAAATAGTACCAATAGGAAACTAAAAAGTAGAATAATATAAAACCCTAGCTTGTTTAAAACCCTAAGAATAAAAAAAAATTGCATTTGCATAAATCAAGTTCCCTAAATGTTTATCCCTAATTTATATGTGGATCCTCTTGGGTATATAGGGTTAATAATATAAACATGATACGACACAAGGGTGAATATCATATGTATAGTAGGCTAATTAAAATGCTAAACTTAGATATACCATATACTAAATTTAATAAACTGAGATAAGTTATTAATGGAAAGTACAACTATGCTAAATATATAAATGAAAAATAAGTGATGTACTTATATTTTTTTGATGTTAAAAAATATTTAGATCTATAATAGGTTAAAAGTAGGTGGGAATATAATTTTTGAATAATTATCATATTCTATATATGGCACATCTGGTTATCTAGATAGTTATGATAGGTTTGGATGGTTGCATCAATGATACTATATAAGTTTGATGATATTTTATTGTATAGAATATATAGTGAAATAGAATGTGATCACCTAGATTCTTTTGAGTTTGGATTCTCCTTAAATTTGGTTCATTCATATCTGGGTCATGGATAGTCACTCCTCATGAAATGAAAAAACCCTAACTTTTCATCTTTAATGTGACCTTGGGAAAAAATGGGTTAGTGGGAACATAGTTTCGAGTTGACCCTAATGACCTTACTATGAAAATATTATATGTACATATCCAATAATCCAAAATAGGGCCTTAGACTCATGTAGTTATCCCCTATGTGTTGGTTTATGTGTTAATCATGTAATGTGTGTAAACCAAGTACAATAGTGACCTAGTTTGTA
This sequence comes from Torreya grandis, assembly GCA_037957365.1. NCBI lineage: Eukaryota > Viridiplantae > Streptophyta > Pinopsida > Cupressales > Taxaceae > Torreya > Torreya grandis. Next base: position 528,040 of record JARHVA010007132.1, read on the forward strand.
ACTTGGAAAAGAAGACCTTATGACGAATCCTTTAGTAATCCAAACCTGTACATGTGTTATACCTATTAATGGTATGGAAAAAGGGAAGATTTGATCAATTGAATTCTTGATAGAGTGATTTTGATAAGTTTCTTGGTATCTTTGGTCTAATTTGTAGGTGGTGAATGAATGAGGGTTGATATTGTATTTATACCAATCTTATTAGGAGATAACTCACATTAAATCACTTCAACCAACCATTAGAATATGTTTTATTTGAAAATTGGATGACTTTAAGGAACTATAAAATTATATTAAGGTTAGACAATAATGTTCTACCTTAAATGTTAGTGTCTAAGGAGTAGAAAAACATGTAAAGGATTAAAAATTATAGAGGTGTAAAATAAGTACATTTTATGCATTCTAGGTAAGATAATATATCTATGTCATCAATATAATATTTGTTAGACTAAAAGATAGGATAATGGTCATAAGATATAGAAGTTGTGAGTATTTTAACATCAAGGCACATGTAGAACTAAGAGGAACAACAAAGTTTTGAGTTTGCCAAGTATACAAAATTTAGGTGCTACATAATCACAAAATATCATCTAGACACTAATAATATTCAATTAAAATCCAAAAATTAAAATTACCATAGGGTAATATTGTGTTTACAGTAGGTGGATCATATGTATTTTATTGATTAAATATATTTAAGTACATACGGGTTCCTATAATTTTTAACCCCGAATGATCAATCTAAGACATATTTATAACTTTACTAAGATATTGGTGAGACAACCAAGTAATAAATAAAAACCTAACTCTATATGAGATTGTTTACCCATAAAACATCATTTCAATTTTATTATAATCTAACTTAACCAAAATGTATAAAGTAGGTGTATTAAATAAGAATCATGCCCCTTATAATTTATGACAAACACACTAACCAAAAATATTTATAACACTTTAGAACAAGTCCTAACATTGAAGACTCTCAAATGCAATGGGTTTTCATTATTTCATGAGTACTACTCCCATGTCATATCTTGATGGATCACATTCAAAAATAAAAGTTTTGAAAAAATAAGGGTTAGCCAAAAATGGAGTTAAGTATGTAACCTTTTTTATATTCTCAAAGGCATTGGTAGATATTTAATTCCAAGGGAATGAGTCCTCCTATAATAAATATGTGAGTGGTGCTACTATGCTACCATAATTTTTCAAAAATATATGAAAATAACCTATTAGCCCTAAAATTCATCATATTTTCTTGAGGGTTTTTCATACCTAACACTCTATCATTGATTTGATATTCTTATGTTCTACTTTGATTCCTTCACACGAAATAATATGACCCAAAAAATCAAACTCTTACATTCCTAAATCACATTTTAAAGGTTTTTCATAATGTAAATGTCGTTCCAAAACTAACAATAAATTTTTTACATGATGCAAATTTTCTTCCCAATTTTTGTTGTATATTAGGATGTAATTAAAAAAACTAACAAAAAATACTAAAAATTTACTAAATATAGTGTTCAACAAACTCTAAAATATAGATGTATTTTTAAGATCAAAAGGAATTACTAGAAACTCATAATGGATTTCATGAGTTTTAAAATCTATTTTAGGGATATCCTCATATCTAATTTTAATTTTATGGTATAAAAAATGAATATCTAGTTTTATAAAATCATCAATTAATGGAATAAGGAACTTATCTTTGATGGTGTAGTTATTGAGTTCATTGTAGTATGGGCACATCCTCTAAGTGTCATCTTTATTACACACCATGACCACTAAGGATGAATATTCACTTTATCTATGTCTAATAATACCAACCTCTAGAATATCATGCACCATCTTTTAATTTCACTCTTGTATGAATATGGATACATGTATGGTCTAATGTTTTGTGGTTAAATCCTTGGATTCAATCAAATGATATGATCATTTTATCTTCTTGGTGGTAGTCCTTTTGGTTTGCACCAAAAACAACTAGGTGGTCATTAATAATCATATATATATATATATATGTATATATATATATATAAATGGTTTGAAGGATTTTTATCACTATTTTTTCCATAGAATTTTAGCCAATAAAGGCATCCACACATCTTTATATATATATATATATATATATATATATATATATATATATATATTAAGATGTGTGGATGCCTTTATTGGCTAAAATTCTATGGAAAAAATAGTGATAAAAATCCTTCAAACCATTTTTCGAGAATCTTCAACATTTGATGTGAACTAATCATTTATGGATATTTTAACTATAATATGAATTATTCAGATGTACTAAATTTAGAATTAAAGTGCATTAAAAGTTCCAAAAGATTCATCTCAATTGTGCCCAAGTTTATGATCCACTTGAATCCAAAAAAAAGTCTTCACCACCCACGGGAATAACAAACATAAGAGAATCTAGCCTATATTCTCCCATAGAAATATTAATGATACGAAATTACCCAAAATAATTATCTATGCCTCCATTTACAATTTGACCTAAAAATCTAAAGCTAGGTATATGAAACAATTTATACAAGTATCCAACTTACTATTTATAAAGTTATTTGCAGTCCCTAAGCCAATCAACACTGTCACATTTTATTTCTTGAGTAAACCCACTACCTTAAGGGTTTTAGGAGTTATAATAATTAAAAGTGAATGATAGGAGATAGTAGGTATGGAATATTTAGATTCATCCTCTTTTTATTCCTCACTATCACATGAATCATCATCATTTTATTCATCTTAATTGGTTACTTCAATGTAGAACAACTTATTCTTATCACATTTATGTCCTTTACTCTACTTGATATTTCAACCAAAACATAAGCCTTTTTCACATTTATCTTCAATCTACTAAGGGGTCAACCTAATAATATGATAAAATTATTATGATGGTGAATTATTTTCTTGGTGAGTATTGAAATCCCTTCATTTGAATAGATCTCTTTCCTCTACCCTGCATGTGAAGACTATTAATTTATCTATTAAACCTGGATTAAACATGAGAACATCAAGTTGGGTGTTATCCTTGAGCCCATTTAGAAAAAATGTAATTCATATTTTCCTCATTTATGTCATCCATGCATAAGGATAGATTCTATAATTATTGAATATAATCCTTGACAAGCCCTATTTGTCATAAATTTGTTAATTGACTGAAGTAATATTTTATGACACTATTACAATAGTGCATATGCAACTCATAAATTCCATTATTTTTATTTGAAGTGCAAAAACACCTATACTGAATGAGGTTATTACATTATAGATACATAAATTCCATGACCACTTTATATGCACATGATTTTTATGTATATAAAATAAAATTTTCATTCCATTGATCCAAGTGACTTGATCATTCCCAAAAAATTTGGGCATTTACAAATTCAATAGCATGTTCCTTAATTTAGTTTTAGACTCCATGCCTTCCATGTCCAAAACTTTAGATTCAGGGGTTTCTATGTTAGATCAATCAAATTTCCACTGATAATTATGAACTAATACTTCACATCAACCATGTCCCATTTTAACACATTGATGTACTCTTTGAATACATCAAGATCATATTTATTCACCATTATTTGTATATCTTACAAAATTTTATAAACCAACATAAAAACCCCTAACTCTAATTTTTTTGACTTCATGCCCTCATTTTGAGGCATTTTTATTAGAGTGACTTACCATTTCCTATAGTCATGAGTGTTTGGACCAAACATGCATGAACCCTAGGGTTTTGGGTTTTGGGCCCTAGAAAACTATACTAGATTATTATACTATTGTGATCATCTCCCATAAATGAAAAAAATGACTACTAATTTATAAAAGGATGCAAAAAAATTATATACAATTTTTTTTCATATTAAAACCTCACACAATACTGTCATGTTGATTTTTTTTTCTTAGATCACAAGTTATATTTTTTCAATCATTTAGATCTCAGGACAAAATATATGCCAAATTCAAAATACTATGCCATAGTGACTTGCCCAAATCAACTATCTGATACCACTTGTAATGAAATTACTTAGATAATTTAGACAAATGAAATAATATATCAAATAAATATGAGCAGTGTAATAATATCCACAACAATAATTGATAAAAGAGAAAAATACTTGATAAATATGACTAATCTAATTCGAGGGGAAACCTAAAAAATAATGTAATAATAATATAATTCAAAAATATATATTCAAAGAATAACCACTGCCTCCTATATATACTACTCTATTTAAGCCATGGTTATTCCATAGGCTGACCCTACTAACAATATAAGAACATAGATATATGTGAAAAGATAATATGAAAGGTAATGTAACTCATAATTTGGACACACATATCCATACACACACTATTATTAATAAAATATTAGTCATTGTTACATTATGGTGAGACATTAGTCATATTTGTAAATATATTTATGTGTTGAGTGAGTTGTTGAGAACAACTCATGTATAAATGAGAATAAGAGTGATGTGAGATATTTTAGGGTTTAGTTGAGGGATTTAGGGAATAATTTGATTAAATTTGAATCATATCTATATAAATTTAAGGTTTACTATTGATTAATGTAATATTATTTTGTTTAATTTTCATAAACTCTAACCAAAATATGTGTTTGGTTTCAGAGTGAGTTATGTTTTAGGTTTTAGAGTATTCAATATTTCATTATGTGTAGTAATTATATAAATTATTATGTAACGTTGAGAAATAATATGGGACAACACCATTATTTTCATGTTATTCTTAGATGCCCTAGTCAGTGAGAGATGAATCATGTATGGAAAATTTGGTAACAAAGATTTTATTTTTTAGTTAGGTTTTCAAAGTTTTAAAGCTAAAATTGGAGTAGTTAGGATCTATTTATTATTATTTATATATTTTGGCACCTTGCATAGATCAGTTCATAAGACATTGTGATAATCACACAATCTTTTAATAATCTAAAGACCTTTGAGGCTTTGTGTGTAGAACTAATATATTTATGTATGTTAGTGTGTCACAAATTCATTATATTTCCATTATCTATGTGTGTAGACCTATGTGTTTTATCACCCTTATTACATCCAACAATACTTTTATGCATCTTAAATATTCATATCATCCATTTCATGTATTCAATTTCCTTGTATGTCCTCTTATACTACCTTATTTAAACCATCATGTAAGATTATAAATTATAGACAAGACATCTAACAAATGTGAATTTCATGTCATTCTCCACATGTGCTATAAAATTCTCATGTATTTAATATTTAACTTTTCCATATGTCCTATTGACAAGCATATATATTCACTCCAAATAAATCATATAATGTAGTATGCATGCACTTAAATGTTTAATTAAATCACTTCAGATCTAAAACTTAATGAAACCATTAATATAAACATTGTATTTTATCTAAAACCTTTTTCATAGTGTATTTTAGTTTGTATGTATGATTGGTATGTCACCATATAATGCATACCATGATTTTATCACTGGATCTATCAACAATCATAATTATCTTTCTAACTTAAGAGTTTAAAAGTTTATTATTAAAATCAATAGGCTTTTTTTTATGTTTGTTATATTATTTAGTGGTGTTTAGATTTAAATGTAAGTAAATATTAGTTAAACTCATAGTTTATTTTCTCAACTTGTTTTTAAATATTAGATAATCATTGTCATTTAATATCTAGTCTATAGTATGTAATAAGTTAATTAGTGTTAAATAATATGTAAGAGGTCAACTAGTGTTAAAAAAATTAAAGTATTTTAAGTTTTTAAGATGCTAAGTAGTTTTTTGATGAGATATTTATATACTATATTTGTAATTATTCATTTAGGTTTAGGTATCACTAGTCCCTATCATGAAAATTAAGTCAATGCCAAAAATATATCCTTGTAATAGATGTAATATTAGACAAACCCAACATCCTATCAATATGCCATTTTTGTGGGGGTGTATATACTCATACATTGACATGAAAGTGAGCTTAAATTTATATTATATTGATGAGATTTTATTTTTTAGTTAGGTTTTCAAAGTTTTAAAGCTAAAATTGGAGTATTTAAGATCTATTTATTATTATTTATATATTTTGGCACCTTGCATAGATCAGTTCATAAGACATTGTGATAATCACACAATCTTTTAATAATCTAAAGACCTTTGAGGCTTTGTGTGTAGAACTAATATATTTATGTATGTTAGTGTGTCACAAATTCATTATATTTCCATTATCTATGTGTGTAGACCTATGTGTTTTATCACCCTTATTACATCCAACAATACTTTTATGCATCTTAAATATTCATATCATCCATTTCATGTATTCAATTTCCTTGTATGTCCTCTTATACTACCTTATTTAAACCATCATGTAAGATTATAAATTATAGACAAGACATCTAACAAATGTGAATTTCATGTCATTCTCCACATGTGCTATAAAATTCTCATGTATTTAATATTTAACTTTTCCATATGTCGTATTGACAAGCATATATATTCACTCCAAATAAATCATATAATGTAGTATGCATGCACTTAAATGTTTAATTAAATCACTTCAGATATAAAACTTAATGAAACCATTAATAAAAACATTGTATTTTATCTAAAACCTTTTTCATAGTGTATTTTAGTTTGTATTTATGATTGGTATGTCACCATATAATGCATACCATGTTTTTATCACTGGATCTATCAAAAATCATAATTATCTTTCTAACTTAAGAGTTTAAAAGTTTATTATTAAAATCAATAGGCTCTTTTTTTATGTTTGTTATATTATTTAGTGGTGTTTAGATTTAAATGTAAGTATATATTAGTTAAACTCATAGTTTATTTTCTCGACTTGTTTTTAAATATTAGATAATCATTGGTCATTTAATATTTAGTCTATAGTATGTAATAAGTTAACTAGTGTTAAATAATATGTAATAGGTCAACTAGTGTTAAAAAAATTAAAGTATTTTAAGTTTTTAAGATGCTAAGTAGTTTTTTGATGAGATATTTATATACTATATTTGTAATTATTCATTTAGGTTTAGGTATCACTAGTCCCTATCATGAAAATTAAGTCAATGCCAAAAATATATCCTTGTAATAGATGTAATATTAGACAAACCCAACATCCTATCAATATGCCATTTTTGTGGGGGTGTATATACTCATACATTGACATGAAAGTGAGCTTAAATTTATATTAGGCTGAGTGAGTAGCATCCAAATTTAGTATGGATCCAAACAAAAGAAGGAGGCCAAATAGAATTTGTCATCATCCACTAGAAAATGGGTTATATTGTGATGTATAAGCATATTTGATGCATTTTTTTGTGTTGTGCTTAATAATTCCATGTTGTTTTAACATTTATGAAAAATCATATTGTAAAAGAATCTCACTTTTCTAGGGAAAGAAGGAATTTAAGGTAAATTAAATATGTATTATTGTCCAAATAGTTTCAAGAGTTTACGAATCTTAGAAATTTAGAATTTGAGTTTAGGGAAAGAGTTTTAGGAACTCAAGAATTCAACTTAAGAACTCCACCTCCATGAAGGTTAAGAAAAAATTCATGGGGTTGTATCTATTTCAAATAAAGTTTTTAGAGAGAAGCTTATGTTGGATATGATTATTTCCCCACATTTGCACTAAAGGGGTAAATTTTATGAAAATATTAGTGCTCTCATTATGTTGAAACATTAGTCATATTTTAAAATATATTTGTGTGTTGAGTGATTTGTTGAGAAAACTCATATATAGTTGAGAATAATAGTGAAGTGAGAAATTTTAGGGTGTAGTCAAGAGATTTAGGGGATATTTTTTTATCTTTGACTCCTTTAATGAGCATAGACATACAACTATAATTGGATCCATATAGGTGTTTTACCTTATTTTTGATTATATGAATCTAATATGTGTAAAATTGTTGAATAAATTAGAGTGATATAGATGTACAATTCACTAATAATTATGATTATAACTTGATAAAGGTTTAATAGTGAAAATTAGAATGAGATAGGGCTATGATTTCCCAAGATCAGGGACAAGATTTTAACTATGCTTGGACATCTTTGCTCTCCCTAGGTTGCAATGTAGGCTGGTCATGTCATTGATTATGGATTTGTCTACATTGACTATGACTAATGTTTGATAGTGAAAAGTAGATTAAGACAAAACTATGAAATCTTAGAATTAGGAAAACAATATAAAGAAATTCATGGATATATCTATGCTCCCTTGACAATAGCATTGGTTGATTATGTTTGTTTATTACAAACTTATATAAACTAACTATGAAAAATTATTACTATTTCACAATTTATGCCTATGTTTATTGAGACTATTAATGTGATTCTACATCTAAAATACCATGCATATATACTTACAATGTAAAACCCTACTTCTTACAAAAAAACCAAATTAATATTAAATGTGAGAGGTGATAGGTGAAATGGATTAAGTCAAACTGACCTTGGTCAATACTTGTTGAATGACCAAGCATTGAGCTCCATTTTCAATACTCCAAAGAGGGATAAAACTGAATGTAGTTCTCCCACCAATATGTATGTGTGAAATTTTGAATTCAAGTCTAGATTCTCCTTCTCCTAGTTTACCCTTGGCACAAGCATGAAAATGTGAAATCAACATTTATAAACTTTGAGTCTAGATTAAACAATTCTATAGATAAAAATCTTAATCCTTGCATATATTTTTAGAGTGTGGAGTGTAATAATTAATTCATTTTATTAGATTTATATTTATAGAGTTTTTTAATTTAAAACTAGGAGACCCATTAGACCATAAAAGCTGACCCAAGAAAACCTAGTAGATAAAAACATTGGCCCAAATGAGATGTGATCCAAAATAAATATAAAAGTTATGCATAGACAATTCCACACTTAAGGGATAGGTCCCTAGTCATAGACCTATCTATAAACAACAAACTTATCCAAAAATCACTAAAATGATAAAGGAATAGAATTAGGTATCCCCATGATGAAATTAGAAAGACAAAAAAAAAATGGAAAAATGTACAAAATATAGAGAAAATACCTTTAAAAATGTGCCAATAGATACATTATTAATTGTCAATAATATATATATGTACAAAATTTTAAATAAAATACATTAAAGGTGGGCTTTAAAAAATTGGATGTTTACATCCCCCCCATTTATTTTAATAATGAAATTATTAGAGTAAAGGAGAGAAGAATACTTGAGTGTGTATGGCACACTTTGTATTTGACTTGTAATTTTGATTATGCAAGATACTCAATAGTAAAACATGTAATAATACATGTAGTAGTCAATTTCCATATATGAAATCTAATAATAAGAATTTTAATTGAAAGGTAAATAGTAAGGAAAGAGTACACTTGTATGCATGTAGATGATGCTCATATTGTGAATAATGTAGATGTCATGCATCACTAATCGGCCAAATGGAAAAATGATGCTTTTGGTCATGTTTATTTCTTGGCTAGGGAAATGAATAATCCCTCAAGTAGTAATGAGAGAATAGTAGGTCATTAGGTGTTACTAAACCCATGAACATATTTACTTGAGTAACTAATATGGCTCTAGTATAGTATCTGAAGATAAGAAGTTAGAGAAATGTTCCCCATTATTGAGGAATTTAGAGAGATGTTTCATTATTTTTAATCATTTATAAATTGAGAGTGATGAAGTTTCATTTTTGAATATCTAATCAAGCCATTGAGTTGGAAATATGTGTAGTCAAAATCTCACAAATGGGAAAATGTTTCCAATGAAATATTACTAAAGAAGATGGAACCATGATGGATTCACTAGAAGTGTTCTAAGGATGTTGAGTGTCACTAGAATCAAACATACATCATGAATAATAAAAGACGAAACCACAAAATTATTTCACTATATTGAGTGTGTCTAGACTTGTACACACATTACCCATCATAGAACAAATCACACCTGTATAGATAAATCTAGATTTTTTTATATGATCAAAAGATAATGAATAATATTAATTCCCACATCATGATTGTAGTGGTAATATATTTTGAATTGAAATAAAAACCAATTTCCATTAAATCTAAAAATTTGTATTGTATTGTATGTATGAATGAAGAAACATCATGTCCTTTGAGTTTTGAATATGTGCATGAACTAGTATAATGCCTTTTGAACTTTGAAAAAATTCTTCTTGAATTTGAGAAGTATAAATGTCCATGAATCAATATCTTTCCCCATGACTATGTGCCAAATGGTATAGAATGTTATGCATATATATACTTAGTTTGTTAGGAACCCATGCCTTACCCTTCTCTTTGTAGTATTAGTGTAATAATTGCTATGGACACATATGCTTTGTAAGTCATCCCTTAGAGCATATTTGAATTGTCCCACATACAATGGAAGTAGTAGTTGTTAGAATATAGTTAGTATATAAGTAAGTGTTGAGGCCCAATGAAGGCATTCACGAATTCATTGTATTGAGCTTGCTCAAAGGAGGTTGCCCCCTTGAAGTGGCTTGCGATCAATATAAGCTTTCTGTGTTTCTATTATTGGTAAGAGTTATTTTATTTTCACATATTTTGATTAAATCTATTGTAGGAGGTAATTTGATATAGGAGGTTCATCACATTCGGTATCATAGCACTTTGTTAGCTTTGTGGGTAGATTTGCACAATTTTTTTTTCGAAGCAGGACTTTCTAGGAGTTGCACCATTCTTGGAAAGAATTTTTTTCATTGTAGGTTCTGTCATTTCAGATAGGGTAAATACCTATCCACTTAACTATGGGAAGTGCTTGGGAATAAGCCCTAAAACTCATTGTGAGGAGTACCATAGGAACCCTGAAGTAGTTGGCCCATTGAGAGGACCTACCAGTGAAAAGGGCAATGGCCCCATCCTGATTGACTAGTTCCCACTCGTGAGGTAAACCAAAAGCTATTGTTAAGGGGTAAACTTGCAGCCAAATTTTTTTGGAGAGTGGTACTCGATTAGATAGCTTTGGTGGCTAGAGAGAATTTAAAAATCCTTTAGGTAGCCAAACAAACGTGGGGTCCATATCCAACTTATCAGGTTTAGAGAGCAAACAATAGCATATCCAAAGTTGAGGATATTTCCAACCACATAGTTGCAGACAATCCATTTCTGAAGTAGCAGTTTAAAAAAAAAAAAAAGAAAAACAGCTGCAAAAAAATATTTCCAACCACATAGTTGTAGACAATCCATTTCTGAAGCAGTAGTTTAAAAAAAAAAGCCACAAAAAAATATTTCCAACCACATAGTTGTAGACAATCCATTTCTGAAGCAGCAATTAAAAAAAAAGTCCAAACAAAAAATTTTGGGGTGCTGCCCCGAACCCCACCCGTGAAGGATCCCTGACTATTAACAACTAGTTATGGTCACCACTTGTGCAAGCACAAAAATCATGGAGGAAGAAATTGCCACATTGAAATCTTAGGTTACAGAGTTAACTGATATGATGCATGGCTTGAATCAACATAATAACATCTTGATCAATAGAGTGCAGAAGGAGGAGTCTTCTTTAGAGCATCATTCCTTTGCTTCCAACTTCTCTCATGGACCTAAGCTAGACTATCCATGGTTTAATGGTACAGATCCTATAGGATGGATATATCAAGCTGAATAATTATTCAACCTCCACAATACTTATTCTGTAAACAAAGTCCCAATTACTTCCTTTCATCTAGAACAAGAAGAACTTCAGTGGTACTGTTGGTATCTCAAGACAAATGATGAACCTGATTGGTCAAATTTTGCATCCTTAATTTTGGGCAGGTTTGGTCCCTCAACATTTAAGGATTTCATAAGAGCTCTCACTAAACTCTATCAAATAGGTACTATTTGTGAATATCATATTGAATTTGAAAAACTCACTAATCACATTGAAGGGTTGTCAGATGACTTCTTCAAAAGTTTCTTTGTTAGTGGCCTCAAAGAGCTGATCTGCTCAGAGGTAAAAATGTTTCAACCTAAAAATATGATGGATGCTTTGGGTTTGGCTAAGTTAGCAGAAGATAAACTCTCCACATAGCATGACCCTCCCACCTTTTTACCAACAAAGAACATAGTGAATTAGCAGACAACCATAACCACACCAATCAAGTGCCTAATTGAGGCAGAGATGTGGGCTCACAAAGAGAAAGGATTATGTTATAATTGTGATGACAAATGGGTTAAGGGTCGCAGGTGCATCCAATAGAAACATTACTTGCTAGATGTGGAGTCACCACCAGAGCAAGACAGTGAGCCTGATATTCTAGAATTTCAAGATGCTCAAGAAGAACCTGGCACTGAAGAGGACCTAGCAATTCAAGAGACTCAACCCGAGATCTCATTGCATGCAGTAGCAGGTGTCACCACTCCCCAAAACATGAAGGTCAAAGGGTGCTTCAAAAATATCTCTCTCACAATCCTCGTTGACTCAAGTAGTACTCATAATTTCATCATTCCTCGTATTGCTAAGGCGACAGACTGCTTTATATACCCTTGTTCTAGCTTTGAAGTCATGATTACTAATGGGGACACATTTCCATGTAAAGGGAAGTGTCAAAATGTGTGTATTGAAATCGACGATTATAATTATTACTCTAATATGTTTACCCTACCTTTAGGAGGGTGTGATGTGGTTTTAGGGGCACAATGGCTTCATACATTAGGACCTATTTTATGGGACTTCTCTGAGATTTAGATGTAGTTCACAGATAAGGGTTAGAAGCACACCTTAAAAGGGTTATTACTAGGATCTAATAGCATAATCAATTCTCATTGCATGGAATTTTTTTTGAAGAAAGGCTCACATGGAGTCATTGCATAGCTACATTCCATTCAACTCCAGCCCCCTGCAGCTACTAAACACCCTACAGATTTACAAGCCATACTCAACAAGCATGCAACCATTTTTTTAGAACCAATAGGTTTGCCCCCTTCACACCCTAAAGATCACCACATTCCTCTCCTTCTAGGAAGCATCCCACCAACATCCAGCCATACCGTTACCCCCATTAGCAAAATACTAAAATTGAGAACCTAGTCTGGGAACTCCTCAAGTCCAGAGTTATTCACCCCAGCACCAGCCCATAGTCTTCCCTAGTGCTTCTTGTCCACAAAAAATATGGGTCATAGCACCTTTGCATTAAATTTGAGCCCTTAACTACCTCACTATCAAGGATAAATTCCCAATACCTGTCATCGATGAGCTTCTTGATGAGCTCCATGGGGCCAAATTCTTCTCCAAGTTGGATCTACATTTTGGCTATCATCAAATTTGAGTGCATCTTGATGACATTCCCAAGATAGCCTTCCATACGCATGAAGGTCACTATGAGTTTCTTGTCATGCCATTTGGCCTTACAAATGCTCCTTCCACTTTTCAAGCACTCATGAATAAAATCTTTCGGCCTTTTCTCCATCAATTTATTTTAGTTTTCTTTGATGACCATTTTGATCTACAGCCGTACATGGGCTGAGCATCTACAACATATTGATAAGGCATTACAACTATTAGTAGACAATCAATTATGTGCCAAGTAATCCAAGTGTTCATTCGGTTAAGAGGAAATCAACTATTTAGGGCACATTATTTAGACCAATGGGGTTCATGCGGACCCAAAAAAAATTAGTGCTATGTAGAATTGGCCTCGACCAACCGCCCTCAAGAGCCTTTATATTTTCTTAGGCCTAACAAGATACTATCACAAGTTTATCAAAGATTATGAAAAGATCGTGGCTCCTTTGACTTCCTTATTGAAGAAGGATGCTTTCACCTGCGGTGCAACCACTAATCAGGCATTTGTCCAACTCAAACAGGCTATGTGTAGCACACCAATTTTGGCACTGTCAGACTTTACCAAAAATTTCACCATTGAAAGTGATGCCAGTGGCATCAGCTTGGGTGTTGTTCTTCTCCAAGAGGGCTGACCAATTTCCTTCACTAGCAAAGCCCTTTCTGGCCGCAATTTAACCTTGTCTACATATGCAAAGGAAATGATGACAATTTTACATGTAGTATAAAAATGGAGACCCTACTTACTGGGAAACCATTTTTGCATCAAAATTGATCATCAAAGTTTGAAATATTTCTTGGAACAATGGGTCTCATCCCCAGCTCAGTAGAAGTGGGTCAACAAACTCATGGGTTACAATTATGAGATCACCTATAAGAAGGAAAAAGACAATGTTGTGACTGATGCTCTCTCAAGAACCTTTGAGGACCAGCCTTCCCTCTCTACCATCTCCATGCCCATTCTGAAATGGTTGGAATCTATGTAACAAGGGTATGAAAATGACCCCTCCTTATGCCACCTCATTCATCAATTGGCCACTAACCCCTTTGCAGTACTGCATTATTCATGGGGCAGTGCTTCTTTATGATACAAGGGTTGTACGGTGCTTTCCCAAAGTCCAGACCTACATCAAGCTATCTTCTATGAAATCCGTGATTCCCCCTCCGTAGGGCACTCAATATTTCTCAAAACCTATGAGTGGGCACGTCGACACTTCTTTTGGAAAGGCATGAAAGCTGAAATTAAATAGATGGTGGCCGCATGTGATACCTGCCAACGAAACAAAGGTGAAACCACATTGAATCCTAATTTTCTCAAGCCTTTTCCCATTCCTACTAGGATCTGGATAGATATTTCCATGGATTTCATTGAGGGCCTCCCTAAATCTAGGGGGAAGATAATGACCCTAGTCGTAGTCGATTACCTCTCCAAATATAGTCATTTTTGTGCACTTAGCCACCCATACATAGCCTCCATAGTTGCATAGGTTTTCTTGGATCAGATCTTCCATCTTCATGGAATTCCTTCTTAAATTGTCTCAGATCATGATGCCACTTTCACCAGCCATTTTTGGATAGAACTATTTCATCGCACATACACACAGTTGAAAATGAGCTCTAGGTACCACCCAAAAATAGATGGCCAAACAAAAATAGTCAAAAAATGCTTGGAAACCTTCCTTCATTTCTTTTATTCAAAACAAAAACATCAATGGTCCAAGTGGCTTCCCCTAGTTGAATGGTGGTACAATACCTCATACCACACTTCCACCAAAATGACTCCCTATGAAGCAGTTTATGGTCAAGCACCACCACCTTTTCTTCCATATACTCCTAGCAGCTCACTAGTTCAGGAAGTTGACACTACTCTCTAAAATTGGGATCAAATTCTTTGCACCTTGTGGGACAATCTCCACATGGCACATAACCGAATAAAGCAGTAGGATGATCAGCACTGCTCAAAGTGTACCTTTCAACCTAGTGATATGGTCTTTCTTCGTCTGTATCCATACAAGTAATCATCACTAAAACTAAAAGGGTGCCAAAAGCTTACTCCAAAGTTTTATGGGCCATATAAGGTTCTCCAAAATATTGGGTCAGTTGCTTACAAGTTAGAGCTTCCACCTTCCTCCTAAGTTCATCCTATCTTTCATGTCTCCTATTTGAAACAAGTTCTTGGATCCAACATCTGAGTGCAGACCATTTTACCAGCACTTGATAATGAAGGATCCATCCTTCTCAAGATAGAAGCAATCCTAGATAGGTGCACTCACCAACTTCGATCCCGCTTCATCATAGAGATCTTAATCTAATGGCACGACATGCAACCAGAAGATGCAACATGGGAACCACTCTTCTAGATTCAACAACAATTCCCACATTTGAAGCTTTGAGGGCAAATATTTTTCTAAGAGGGAGGGGATGTTAGGAACCCATGCCTTACCCTTCTCTTTGTAGTATTAGTGTAATAATTGCTAAGGATGCATATGCTTTGTAAGTCATCCCTTAGAGCATTTTTGAATTGTCCCACATATAAGGGAAGTAGTAGTTGTTAGAATAGAGTTAGTATATAACTAAGTGTTGAAGCCCAATGAAGGCATCCATGAATTCATTGTATTGAGCTTGCTCAAAGGAGGTTACCCTCTCGAAGTGGCCTACGATCAATATAAGCTTTCTGTGTTTCTATTATTGGTAAGAGTTATTTTATTTTTGCATATTTTGATTAAATTTGTTGTAGGAGGTTCATCACATAGTTATATTTGTATGTGAAACCTATAATTCTTTTAATATAACTATTTTACATACGACCATGTGTATGCATTCAAGTTTGTATGAATTTATACTTGAGACTATGTAAATTGAGTGCATATGCCCTAATAACATGTACCAATGTGTCAATATTTGTCACGTATTATATTTTTAAATTTATTTGAATCTTTGAAAACCTATATCATGTATTTTATATATGATTTTTGACATTATTTTAATCTTTGAAATATGTATTTTAGATTTAATCTAATTTTTGAATTACCTTGATTATTTGAAATACGTATTATATCTTTTTTGTAATTGTGAGAACTTAAATGGCATATGCCCCCAATATTTGTAGATGTGTGTATAATTTGTTAGAAATCTATAAAACCTTATCACAAATTTGTAGTGTGTGGATAATTTTATATATTTTAACCCTAAATATTGTGTCCAAAATATTATCTCCATCAGGTTATTTTTTTATAATAATCCTAATGTATGCTCCCATTTTGATGCGAGGGATGAAAGTGTCAAATGCATTGTATTTAAAGAAATATATATTTTAAATAAGTTTAATTAAATATATACTAAAATTTAACCATTTTGACACATTGGAATTTAACCATTATAAATAAAATTCATTGTAATTTGATAAATATGCTAGATGGGTATTGTACAATGATTGATAGAGGCAATATTTATTGATAAAAAATCTCATGATAGGAAGGAATATGTAGTAAAATATGAATATAGGTAAATAAGAATTATATTTGGAATTTTTGAAATGGTTTTTAGGTACGATGGAGATAATAAGATACAAAATTACACATTTAATTTATTTTAGCAAATCTTATGGGGAGTGAATCTGATATATATTGCTCAAGATAATGCATGCACAAGTTTTAAAGAGATTAAATACACATTTTTTACAAGAAAAGTTAACCCATATAAATAGATTGTTTGAAAATATTTTTTTAATTCATTTTCATATTAATAGGTTGTGATTTAGAACCTTGGTTGAGATAAAATACTACAAAAGAGAAATATTGGACCTACCTTATTTGAGCAGGTGGTTAACACCTAACAGTTTGAGGGCACTCTAGCATTGGTATGCCATAAAAACCTATATTTTAAAATTGTAAATTTTATTTATTTTCTGATTTTTATTAATTTAATTGTGATTTTCATAGTTTAATGGACTTGCTTAGTATATACTATTTTTTTCTAGTCCATACATTGACTTATCCACAGAGCTATACATTTGACCATGGATGTGTCTAAATAATTTTTACATTTTAACATTATAATTGTAATTATTTTATTTTGCCACATTTGTATCAAATTCATATGTTTTATTTCATATTTTTTGATCACATGTGGACATGTGGGCACGAGTTTAAACATGTACATATGATGGAGATTATGTGAGTGTTTCCCTTGAGTGACACAATTATGGACACCCTTGATGCATTTGAGAATAGTTATTTTGGCTGATTATATATTATTCTAGAAGATATAAACATTATGATAGCATTGGTAAAGCATTGAGATTCATATACTTGTGGCTTTTGGCTCTTGATGGGGAGATGTCTATTACTATTGAATATATATGGTGTATTTTGAGCCTTACTATGGTTGATACCCATGTGACCTTATAGGGTGGTGGTGAGGTAAATTAGATAGGACAGTCTCACCAATACATGACTAGGAATGTAAAGGGTATGATAAACTATAAATGATTCTATACTATTTTTATTTGAGATTGTATCATCAAATGTTCTACATGTGTGAAAATTCATCTATGCATTTATAACACCATTCATTACAATTTATGATGGTGGTGTATCTAATTTATATAATATGCATTACTTTGTGAAGAACATAGAGGATTACAACACAATGTACTCTTGGGGCCTGACTATGTTAGCTCATTTTTATAGATATTTTCATCGATTTACATATGAGGATTTTGGAATTAGACTGGACTCAACCACATTATTACACTATTGGGATTATGAGCATATTTAAGAGACATAACATATAGGTATGCCTCATGGTGAGTGGGTATATCTATAAATGTTTTTAAAGATATGGGGTAATAATGAATGTTTTTTACATAGTAGTATTATGGAGTGTCACCATATTATTGGGAAACTAAAAATATATTCTATTATGTGGAGACCCAACAAAGGTTTTTAAAGGTTGTCTAGGTATGGAATCTAATTGAGGTGGATTCATGTGAGTTTTTTTTCATGATTATTGGATAGATGTTTATGATTTATTTTGTTTTGAGTACACTACACACTAGTTTGGGATTAGTGCTACACCCTTAACTTATAGTGTGTCTAGGTATATGTATGGCTGATTGGTGTCTTACATAATATTAAATAGTATATTGTCACATTTATCTATGTTATTATATTTTTAATAAGTTTAAATTGTGGAATAACCATGGCTAAAATAAAGTATATATAGGAGGTAATGGTTAGTATTTGAGCATCATATTATGGACTATGCTCTTATTGCAATATTTTAGTGATTTCCCCCTCAAAGTGATTCAATCATATTTATCAAGTATTTTTATCTTTCTTCAATTATTATTATGGATCTACTTTTATAATCACATGTGAATTATTTAATTAATTTCATTATGTGTTGTATTAGAGCTTTGATTTGGGAAAGATTTTCTAGTGTATTTTTTTAGATCTAGCATAGGTGTTCTCATAAGAGCTAAAGGATCAAAAATACATAACATGTGATCTAGGAATAGTTTATTTTTTTGTAATTATAACATTATTTAAGGTATTTTTAAAAAATTATGATTTTTTTGCATCTTTGTTTAATGTATTAGTCATTAGACTCATCTTTATGAGATGATAGAAATAATATAATCCTTTGTTACACTTTTTTTAGGCCCAAAACCCAAAACCCTAGGGTTCATGCATGGATGGTCCAAACACTCAAATCTATGTGAAAGGGTAAGACACTCTAGGAAAAATCCCTCATAAGGAGTAAATGTATTTTAAAACTTTAGAGTCTAGATTTTGTGTATTGGTCAACAATATTTACTCAAATATGGTAAATAAAGATGATCTTAATGTGGTAAAAGGGGACATGGATGATATGAATTATCAGATAATAACTATCAATGGTACATTGACCACTATTTTGTCTTTAATTCCACATCCAAATAATCATACACCATTCCATTTGTCGTTATCCTAACCTAAACAATCAAAAATCAAATACTAATTTGAATAACATGCTACTAGAAGTGGAAGTGCACAAGTTTGATGATAAGGATCAAGTCACTTAGATCTATCAAATGGAAAATTTGTTTGATTTACACCAATCCCCATGTTCATAGAATATGATCATGGAATCTCTATAAGTTAAACCTAAGTAGCTCATATGGCATAGGTGGTTGTGTAATCTAGAGAAAAATAAGAGCCTAACTATTATTTTCTAGTGTTTACTGATGAGTTTCACATTCTTTATCACATCAACACCATAAAAAATATTTCAATTAATTAGATAAGCTATGATTAATACATATTTTCAAGGTTTATATTTATATATTATATAATCTATCCTTACACATGGATGATATCAATAAGGACAACATGAATGTGTTCTTGGGTGGGATCAAGGATAACATCCAACTTGATGTTTTCAATTTTAATATAAGTTCAATATCTAAATCCATACTATTTTCATGCAGGGTAGTGTAAAAATAATTGGTCAAATTAAGGTATTTCAATAATGGATGAGAATTTAATTACTTGACTCAATCATTTCCTTAGTCCACCAGATTGACCCCTCATAAAAATAAAAATAAAATTGTAGATGAATTATGTTTTAGCTATTATCAACAAAGGAAATAAATGTGTTGAGAAGAAGTTATTCTAAATTAAAGGAACCAATGAATATTAATAAGATGATTTAACCTCAAGTGAGGGTGAGTAATAGATAAAGGATGGATATGAAGATTCCCAACCTACTATTTCTTATCATGCACTTTTGGGTATTAACACTCCTCCAAACCTTAAGGTTGTAGGTTTCCTCAAGAAATGAAATGTGATAGTGTTGATTACCTCAAGGATTACACATAAATTCATAAATAGTAAGTTGGATACTCATTTTAACTATTCCATTTACCTA
Source organism: Torreya grandis (assembly GCA_037957365.1). Taxonomy (NCBI): domain Eukaryota; kingdom Viridiplantae; phylum Streptophyta; class Pinopsida; order Cupressales; family Taxaceae; genus Torreya; species Torreya grandis. Next base: position 548,254 of record JARHVA010007132.1, read on the forward strand.
CCTCTATAATTTTAGGTCATGATTATAGATGGTGGCACAATTAATTGTTCTAGGAAAGGCCATAGTATTAACCTTTCTATGGAAGACTACATTCTAGTTTATCGTATGTTTTCTATTCCTATGGCTAGAATAGACATTTTTTTTGGATTTTAATGGCTTACAACCTTAGAAGAAATAGAGATCAATTTATTATAACTATTTATGTGCTTTGATTTTGAAGGTAAGACATATAAAATATGTGGATTACAGGTAAAATATACACAATTGGCTAGTTCACATCAAATGTCAAAGATTCTAAAAAAAGATGAAATATTTGTATCAAAATTATTTTCCATATAATTTCAAAAAACAAAGGTGTTTACACATCATGATATATGAATGATTATATATGACCACCTAATAAGTTTTGACACTATGCCAAAAGGACTACCACTAAGAAAGAACATGATCATGCCATTCAAATACTTCTAAGGAATCAAGCATGAAACATCAGATCATATAGGTATCTATATTCCCAAAAGAGTGAAATTAAAAATACAGTACATGAAATTTTTGAGGTGGGTATTATTTGACAACCAAATTGAATATGTGTCCCTTATTGTCATGGTGTGTAATAAGGATGACACTTGGAGGATGTGTTTAGACTATAGATAACTCAACACATACACCATAAAATATAACTTACCTATTCCAGTCATCTATGATTTTATAAACGAGTTACATGGTGTTGTTTGTTTTATAAAACTAGATCTTCATTCTAGGTATCATCAAATTTAGATTACAGATGATGACACCCCTAAAATCAGTTTTAGAACTCATAAAGGCCATTATGAATTTTTGGTCATTCCTCTTAGTCTAAAAAATTCACCATCTACATTTCAAAATTTATAAACACTATTTTTAGGAATATTTGACAAAATTTGTGTTAGGGTTTTTGATGACATCCTAGTATATATAAAAACTTGAGAAAATAATTTGTAACATGTGAATCATGTACTATTAGTTCTAGAACAACATCAACTTTATGTAAAACCTTAAAAATTTGATTTGAGAGTCCAAGAGGTGGATTAATTGGGTCATATTATTTCACATGGAGTCAAAGTAGACCCTAATAAGATCAAATATATGATGGAGTGGCAGGTGTCAAAAACCCTTTAGAACCTTCAAGGTTTTTTGTGATTAACATGTTACTAATGAAGATTGTAAAAAATTATGATAACATAAAAACACCAATAAAAATTTTATTAAATAAGAAATCTTTATATTTGAATGAAACAACTACCAAATAATTTGAGAAGCTAAAGGAGGCTATGTGCACCACTCCAATTTTGGCTACCCCTATTTTTTATAAAATGTTTATTGTTTAATGTGATGCATCAAGATATGTCAATGGGGAAATAATCATGAAAGAAGGAAGAACCAATATATTTTAGCTTCATCAACTCAAGGGTAAAAATATGTTAAATCAAATTTATGAGAAAGAGATGATGACTATTATTCATGTAGTCAATAAATGGATACCTTATTTGAGGGGTAGAAATTTTAAGGTAAGTATTAATCATGATAGTCTAAAATATTTTTTATAAAAAATATTTTCATTATAAGAAAAAAAATGGGTAAATAAAATGTTGGGAAATGACTTTAAAATTCTCTATGATAAAGGAAAAAAGAATGTTGTATAAGATGCACTATCTAGGAGGGATGAATCTAGTAAGGCATTTTTATGTACAATGACCATTTTATAGGCACGTTGGTTGGAATAAGTAATATATGAATGGGAAAATTCCATGGATACACATGTTTTAGTTTATAATATTTAGCATGATTATGTTTTGTCAAAAATTTGAGTGGAAATAGAGTGCATTATGTTTTACAAATTGAGTATACCTATGTAATAACTCTATCCTCAAGCATAAGATCCTTTAGGAGCTCCATACATCTCCATTAGTGAGGAACTCATGATTTATATTAGGAAGGACTCAACGGGGATATAAAAAAATTTGTGCCTGAATGCATGATGTGTTAAATAAAAAGGGTGAAACAATTAAGACACAAGGTATTTTGTAGCCTTTATCCATTCCTAGCCACATGTGGGAGGAATTTTCCATGGATTTAATTATAGGGTTTCCATGTTCTAAAGTTGAAAATGTCATCATGGTAATTTTGGATAGGTTCAAAAAATATGTTCATTTTGTTTCCTTATCATAATCATTTGTAGCTAGTATAATAGCTATTGATTTTTTAAATAAAATTAAAAAGTTGCATGGTAATCCCAATATCATTGTAAATGATTATGATCCCATCTTTACCAAAAAATTTGGATTGATTTATTCTCATGTTTTTTTTACTTAATTGGATCATAGCTCATCATTATAATTGGTAAATAGAGGTGGTCAACAAATTCCTATAAGGGTATCTTTGTTGTTTTGTATAAGATAAAAAATAATCATTAATTCAATAGATGACACTAGTAAAATATTTGTATAACACTTCCTTCCATTCCTCTTATATAATCTAACCAATTTTTTCACATTATTTTTATCATCCCTAATTGATCACATCATCCTTGAGGGTTCACCCTAAGTTTTGAGTTGTTGAAGAACATAATCTATATCAATAGGAGGTGCTAGCTAGTTTGAGAGAGAATTTTGCAATGACACAAAATATAAAGAATCAATAAGTGGATCAACACTGTAGTGATAGAATTTTGACATGGGTGATTAGGTCTTTGTGTTCTTGTTTTCATAGAAGTAGATGTGTTTTAATTAGTGTAAAAAGATTTTTTTTTTTCTAATTATTATGTCTTAAGGATAAGATCATGAATAAAATTCAGTGTTAAATATAAGATGGTGGTACTCCACTCCACTCAAATACACCCCATATTCCATGTTATAATCATATAATTTAGGAATATAAATTAAATTCTAGGAACAATGGATATTTTCAATAACAACTATCCCAATTCATAATAAAACCTCTGATTGGGCAAGCTAAGTAAAAAGGAAGTAAAGAAATATGAAAAATGCAATCATACCTTCAATATGAAACTAATTTACCTCCAAATTGTAATGATGTACCCCAAGAGGAAAAATTTGACAAGTTGATGCTTGATATGAAATGTTGGATTTCCATGTGACTCATAACATGGACATCATGAATGGATGATTATGATAGCTTGAAGATAATAGACCAATTGGACATGATTTATTTTTAAGATTCAAGATGGATATTTCATGGATAATGGGATATTTATATAAGAAAGGATGAGGAATTTATAATGAATTAAAAATTCCTTAGAATACACTTGAGATAACTCTCTATAGAGTGTGGCAAAATGTGGAGGATTAAAGAGTATATAAGACTCTATATTCCACTCGGGGTGTCTAATGATGATTAGGTGTTGATAAATGGCAACTAGATGGAGGTTAATTTATAGAATTATATGAGAAACTAATAGGTGGATAGGAGTAGATGGGAGTGAATTTTTAAATCCAAAAATATTATAAGGCATTATTAGTGATGAAATGGAGAAATAAGAAGATGATAATAGATGATTAATTAACATGGGATGGAGGAATAAAGTTAGTATGTGATATGAAATATAAGGAGAATTAGGATAAGTTACTACTATGATATTGGGACTAAATTAGGGATTATGAGATGAAATTAGCATGGTGAATAAGTGATAATATTTATATGTATACATGTGTATCCTTATTGAATAAGGTAATTGGATAGAGAGTTTATACCCAAATTGTGGTACCAAAACTAGATGAAGAAGGCCTAGTCATTCTAGAAATTGAGGAGATCCTTCAGACATACACCAAAAAGATGAGAACAAGATAAATTAAGGAATATTTTATCAAGTGGAATAATATGAACTCTAAAGATGTACCATGGGAGGATGAATCTTTCCTTAATCAATATATATAGTTTTTAAACACTGAGGGATGTTAGGACCCGGAAGCACCATTGATTACCATGTACAAGCAACTTAATATGTGAAATTAAACCAGAAGTAACAAGTAACTAGAATTCAAAAATAACACAAAATATGAGAGACAATACCCAATTATATTAATACTCTTCCAGAAAAGAATTACAAATGAAGAGACACCACACTCTTCCCACCTTACAGGCTTCCCACACCAAGTGTTCAGTAATTCACCTTCAAGAGCTCACTCTCTCAATTATGGTACCAACACACAACTCAAACACAGAGTTGGTGTTCACCTCCACCAGCCAGTAACAACACTACTAGTCAACTAATCAGTAACAATATTGCCAGTACACTGAGTATACACACATACTCAACTGAGTACATAATGTACTCCAAGTAGATCTCCCATGAACTTGCAACAACCTGCAACTCAAATGATCTTACTTTGGAAGGAACTACCTTGCCTTCCTCTTTGCTCTCCAATCGAGTACACACCATACTCTAAGTAGATACCACCTAATCTTGCTCCCTATTGTGTTGCTATCACCTTGATCCTGTTGCCACCTGTAGATCAACCTGGTTCTGCACACCTGCAAACCTTAGACCTCGCACACACATACACCTGTAAATAAATGATCTTACTTACCATGTAGATCTCTAAATGTGGCCTTGCACACCTGCAAACCAAGATCCTACATACATGAAGAATCTTTTTGATTCTCCAAACCAGCACCCATACTTGGCATTGTGGCACTAGGAAGAACACACATTGCTTTCTTCACTCTGAAGGAGCTAATTTTTGCTCTCTTACTCTCTAACACAAATTATAATACAGCCCATGAGTCTACTATAGATCCCATGCAAACAATAATTAGACACCTAATTACAATAATTAGATCTACAACTCAAGACTATAATTAGCCTTCTTCATGTAAACAACTAGTTCATTAATGAACTGTCCATGGAACTCGCAATTGGGAACTGCATAGGCGACTGACATTGGTCCCTGTCTGCCTAGGGGTGATTGATGTCAGTTGATCTCTGACCATCATTGGTAGCTTCCTATCTCCACCTGATCGACTTAGTTGGCCTGACCGATGTCGGTGACTATGACACTCAGTACCCTCCTCCAATGTCTGTATCAGTGAAGATTTTAGCTCCATAACCTAACAATCTCCCACTTGGAGATAAACAACTACACTATACCTATACTATACCCCATCTAATCTATTTCTTGGCTTGTATCCCTCTTCAAGCTCAACCTTGAAGACTAACCACCATAAATCCTATGGTGCACCTCCTGTCATCCAAGTAACCTACCACATCCAAACCTACAAACCCATGTAGTGAAGTCCTGACCCTGCATAACATGCATACTTGCTGCTAGTCCCTCTCAAATACCTGAGAACCCACTTCCCTGAATTGGCTCCTAACTCTCTGATAGATCCCACTACTGGGGACAACTCAGGTCTATACTGGACCTCATGTGATTTCAGACACTGAACTATCTAGCCCTTGGTGTGCTCCAATTTTTCATCTTGCATATTGAACCTCGCTAACACCTGATTCACATCAGCTCCCACTGGAGACAAAATCAACTTGTGATCTTCCATGTCTCTCATGCCAAAGAATTTTGCTACTCCAAATCCCTCATGACATGTCACTGAACTAACCTTACCCTTAGCTCAGCAAAACCCTGTATGTATGAACTTGCTAGCTAGCATACCATCCACATACAATAATAGGATAATGTTGCAATCATTATCCAACCTAGTAAGACAAACACAATGGTTACACTGACATTGACTAAAGCCATGCTTTGTCATCCACCTGTCAAACCCTGAACCACTGTCTTACAACTTCCTCAAGACCATATGACCTAGCCTTCTATCTCATGTGTCCATTCTCTCTATTCTTTAACTAAGGTATCCATTCATCTTTCAGTGCTTTCATATCGGCTGGTAACCCTACCAAATCTCCTGTTTGGTTCTGCATCCTATTCATGCCATGCTCCCACTATTTCTTGGATCCTTCTTGCTCTGTAGTAAGCAACAAGTATAAAGAAGAGGAATAATAGATTTGAGGCTTAATTACCCTTTTAGTCCTCCATATGGGCATTTGAGACTCCTTGACAGCTTGTTGTCTTCCCAAAATCCATTATAGTGACCGACCTCAATCACCACACAATCTACATCTGACCAATGTCAGTTCCATGTGACTGTCCTTTCTACTGATGCCATTTTTTTGATTGACGTCAATCTTACCTAATCACCAATGTCAGTTCCCTGACTGACACTAGCAACCACCCTACCTGACACCACTGGTTTTGGTCTACACATGATCAACATCAGCACCTATCTGTTCGATGCTGATTCCCCATGACTGACGCTGGTAACTGTGTTCCCCTGTGAGTGATGACTTTTTACTTGCAAGCTTTCTTTGAATCATACCCATGTCCAAACTGCCCTACTTAGAGTCACTCAGTCCCATCCACTGATCTCTGTCCATCATCTCCTCCAGAAACACCAAGGCTTTTAGTTCTTAAGTCTATCAAAGACATCTAACTTCCTTTTAAGAACATGCATCTCCTTCTTGCTCATGTGACCAAGCCTACAAAGCCACGTCTTTGCAACAAAAGAAGAATAAGTAATACAAGAAAGTAGATAAAGAGTACCTACTTTCTTACCCCACACTAATTCAAGTGCATGTGCTATGAGAGTTTTTATGCATCTCTCATCACCTAACTTTCCTGAAGCAATTAGCTTTATCTTCAAAACCGGGACCTGCATGACCTCCTTCAACACCCATGTGTTGGCTGCATGAAATTTTAGCTTCACTTCCCTTTTGCCAATTCTTTGGCAAGGCACACCAGCCCCTAAATAAATCTTTCCAAAGTTTCCAAAGACCTTAACATGGAAAAATACTCTATTTCGAGCTACATGGAAAGAGGCAACATAATCTATAAAACAAGATTCTACTTTATCCAAGGAACATCCCAGAGCATCTTGTGTAACAACACCTGTAACATCTACTTCTTCAGTTCTTTCATGCTGATCTTACACCAACCAACAATATTTCTTTACCTGCTCTTTCTTTCCATCACACCATAATTGACCATTCGTGCTTTTCAATTCCTCCATTCTTAGCTTACTTTATTCTACCATTGCTATACTCCCACTCAATCAAAAACCCCTGAGAGTGACCTGTAACCAAACACAAAACCTACTCCCTGCAACCTTAGCTCTGATACCAACTGTTAGTGGTATCAAGCTATGAACCAGCACCTTGGCTCTGATACCAACTGTTAGGACCCAAAAGCACCATTGATTACCATGTACAAGCAACTTAATATGTGGAATTAAACTAGAAGAAACAAGTAATTAGAATTCAAAAATAACATAGAATATGAGAGACAATACCCAATTGTATTAATACTCTTCTAGAAAAGAATTACAAATGAAGAGACACCACACTCTTCCTACCTTACAAGCTTCCCACACCAAGTGTTCAGTAATTCACCTTCAAGAGATCACTCTCTCAATTACGGTCCCAACACACAACTCAAACACAAAGTTGGTGTTCACCTCCACCAGCCAGTAACAACACCGCTAGTCAACCAGTCAGTAACAATACTACCAGTACACCGAGTATACACACATACTCAACCGAGTACACAATGTACTCCAAGTAGATCTCCCATGAACTTGTAATAACCTACAACTCAAATGATCATACTTTGGAAGGAACTACCTTACCTTCCTCTTTGTTCTCCAATTGAGTACACACCATACTCCAAGTAGATCCCACCTGGTCTTGCTCCCTATTGTGTTGCTGTCACCTTGATCCTGCTGCCACCTACAGATCAACCTGGTTCTGCACACCTACAAACCTTAGACCTCACACACACATACACCTGCAAATCAATGATCTTACTTACCATGTATATCTCCAAACGTGGCCTTGCACACTTGCTGACCAAGATCTTACATACATGAAGAATCTTTTTGATTCTCCAAACTAGCACCCATACTTGGCACTGTGGCACTAGGAAGAACACACCTTGCTCTCTTCACTCTGAAGGAACTAATGTTTGCTCTCTTACTCTCCAGCACAAATTACAATACAACCCATGAGTCTATTATATAGATCCCATGCAAACAATAATTAGACACCTAATTACAATAATTAGATCCATAGCTAAAGACTATAATGAGCCTTCTTCATGCAAACAACTGGTTCATTAACGAACTGTCTATAGAACTCGCAGTTGGGAACCGCACAGGCGACCGATGTCAGATCCCTATCTGCCTGGGGGTGACTGACATTAGTCGATCTCTGACCGTCATCGGTAGCTTCCTGTCTCCACCTGACTGACATCGGTTGGCCTGACCGATGCTAGTGACTGTGACACTCAGCACCCTCCTCCAATGTATGCATCAGTGAAACTTTTAGCTCCACAACCTAACAAGGGAATTTTTTTTCAAATTAAAGGGACATGTTACACCCTTAACCCATAGTGTGTCTAGGTATATGTGTGGTACAATTATGGCTTACATAAAGTTTCATATTATCTTGTCACATTTATCTATTTTATTATATTGTTAGTAAGGTCAATATATGGAATAACCATGGATTAAGTACAATATATATATGAGGTAGTGTTTCATATTTGAGTATCATATTGTGAATTCTAATCTTATTACATTTTTTTTGAGGTTTACCCATTAAAATGGCTCAACCATATTTATCAAGTATTTTTTTCCATCAATTATTTTTGCAGATCTACATATTATACTCATATTTATATTATATATTATTCCATTAATGTGAATTATTTATCAAGTATTATGTTATTTTATTAATTATTATTGTGGATGTGCTTATTGTACTCATATTTATATGATATATTATTCCATTAATGTGAACTATGATTAATTAACATGGTATGGGGGAATAAAGTTAGTAAGTGATATTAATAAATATAAGGAATATTAGGATAAGTTAATAATATGATATTAAGATTGAATTAGGTATTATGAGATTAAATTAGCATGGTGGAGAAGTGATCAAATTTTAATGTATACACATGTATCTTTCTTGAAGAAGGTAATTAGACAGATAATTTCTACCCAGATTGAGTTACCAAAAATAGATGAAGAAGGCATAGTCATTCTATAACTTGAAGAGATCCTTTAGACATGCACCAAAAGGTTGAAAAATAAATAAATTAAGGAATATATTATCAAGTGGAAGAGTACTAACTCTAAATATGCAACATGGGAGGATGAATATTTCTTTCAAAAACATATATAATTTTTCAAAATTAAGGGAAACACTTTTTTGGATAGGAGAGGCATGTTATTCCCTTAATATATAATGTGTATAGGGATATGTGTGGTTTGTGGCTTACATAAACTTTCCTATTATCTTGTCATATTTATCTATATTCTTATACTATTGGTAAAATTAGCCTATGGAATAACCATGGATTAAGTAAAGTACATATAAGAGGTAGTGGTTAGTATTTGAGTATCATATTATGAATTATAATCTTATTAAATTATTGTGGAGGTTTCCCACATCAAATTTACTCAACCATATTTATCAATTATTTTGTTCTTCCATCAATTATTATTGTGTATCTAGTTATTCTACTCATCTTTATATGATATATTATTCCATTGATGTGAACTATCTAAGTAGTTTCATTACAATAACATATGAGTGCCCTTAACACTGTTTATATTGAATCAATCTTTGCGATCTCTAATACATGAGGGTGATTGAGGTTAATATAATACAATTGATTTGATGCCCATTATATTGATTGAGATGAAATATATTATTCAAATTCCCAATTTAGATAAAACTAAGTGTACTCCAACATATACATGATGTTGGAAAGAACATAGTGTAGATATATAAAGTTTTGTCACAAGTACATGACAATGCTGATTTTTGACACATTCCAAATGACATGACTTATGTTCAAGTACATGAATGTTATTATACATTACTCTAATACATTCGTCTATATGTGAGATTGACACTTTTTTTCCATTATCACTATATAAAAAATTCAATGTCAAATGTTTAAGTTTCTTATAAACACTATCACCTATCTCTAACTCAGGTGATATGTCACTAAATTCTCTAGAAAAGTCTACCTTAGTAAGATTGGGGCATAGTGCATTGTTGTCCACTTAGTACCATGTCAAATAATATCTAGTTTCTAAATTTGAAATAAATATTGTGTCTTTTCGAACATATCACAAGGTCTAACAAAGTAAATTGTCAAAATATTTTCCTAAAAATACATGTTAAGAGTCATTCATTACCCCCACTTTCTATTCACTTGGTACAAGAATATATAATTTTTCACATTGATTAAATCTACCATTATATTCCCAAATTATTAATTATTCATAAGGAATAGTCATAAGACAAGTTAAAAACCCTCTAAATCAAGTGAAGAGTTATCATTGTCAAGTATTCAAGAAATGTTCTAAATGAGTACGTATAGTCAAAGGACTTACTTTAGGTGGGAGAAATACATGGGATTGATTTAAATCCTTAAAGTATTAGATATGTAGGAAGTGGTTAATCATGAATGGGTGATTGAGGTTAGCTCAGCCCATTACACTCCCTTATTTTTCTTTCAGGTCTTTAATTTATCAAAGTGCCATAAGGGTTTCAAATATAAGAGATGACATACAATGATTTATAAATGGACAGACCCTAGGTGAAATATATAATACCTATCATCATTTATAATTTTAACGATTACACTAATCAATTTAGATGCCTAGTCAACCTTAAAAATCTATGATCAACAGACTTAGGCACACTATGACACTATCTACCTACTATGTTCCTACCTAGAAGCATCTTAGTTCTAATTCTATTTTTTATTTACACACACACACACACACACACACACACACACACACACACACACACACACACACACACACACACACACACACACACACACACACACACACACACACACACACACACACATCTATCTATCACATTCAATTGAGATAAATCTATGTTCAACATACTAAAGCACACTGTGCCACCAGCCACTTATAATGGACATGTGCAGGTTCTATTTTTGTTCCTAATTTTGATATTGAGCCTACGCAATCATCTATTCCTATTATTTTCATAGTAGAATAAAAAGTAAAATAAATAGAGATTAGTGTGTGAGATAATTATATTTCTCCTTAGTATTTTCCCAAAATAATAACTTTATATATCTATTAATTTATCAAAATCAAATAGTTGAATATTGTATTATCTTTAGCATTCTAATATTTAATATTTTACACCTATATACATAATAAAACTTCTTAAATAAATTAGTGTTTTCTAAAAAAAATGGTAAAACATATTATTTAACTTAATCCTTTGTTTTGAGCCTCTACTTTTTGATTTGGTTTTTTTTTATGGTTTTAAAACTCATAGGTGGCATCATTCTAGGCAAATTAGTTAGTAGTTTCCATATGACATGGTATGAAGTGTATTTACTTAATATTAAAGCCTTTATATATATTATACACACACACACACACACACACACACACACACACACACACACACACACACACACACACACACACACACACACACACACACACACACACACACACACACACACACACACACACATATGGATTTTGGGTTCTTCATACCTCATGGTATATTGGAAATTCCTAGGGTTTGTTTTTCATGCATGGGAAGATTTTTACCATTTGTTCTTTTAGTGCACCAGTAAGTAGTTAGCACACAAACTTTACTCTCAATATAACCCATAAGATTGTATAGTGTGGCTATCCAAATGGTGGAATCCTCTATAGTTATTTCCTTCATGGGAATATCCACTATTTATAACTAGGTATAATATATGTAAGAGTCTAAAAATAAAAAAACCCTTGAATAGTAGGAAGATAAGAGAAGAGTAAGAGATATATATTACGAGATCTTATTATTTATCTCTATTGAGATTTTATGCTGTTGGTATCCACTAGGGATTTTGTTTGGTCAATTTTTTCTTTAGTGATGATTATGTCTGGGTTAGGGGAGCAAGTTTTTGGTGGCAATAATGAAGTTAGCCTGGGTTTACAAGCATGGTTCATGGCATAGGTAGATTTGAGGAGGGTATCTTTTCCAAATTAAAGCAAGGGAAGTTTTGTGAACTCTAGGATTTCATCTCATCCAAATTCCCTATTAAATCAATTTGTTTAGGCATTTGAAGATCCTATGATTTCCCTTATGGATCAGGGTAGGGTTTTTAAAAAAAAAATCTCTTTGTGTTAATATTTAAAACCAAGACTTGATGGTTGTTTTGGAAGGATAAGAATGGTTTTTGAAGAGGATTTTAGTCTAACATTTTGATAGGTTTTATCCAATCCTTTCCACCTTGCATAAATGGATTTTAGAATCTTGGATAACGTTTTTTGAAGATAACATGGAAATTTACCCTTGTGCAAAAGGGTTTTTATCATTTCCTTTGATTATATGGTTGATCAAAATAATATTTTTCAAGATAAAATTTGGAGCTTTGAAGATCACATTTTACTCTTGAAACCTTGGACTCATGATTTTAACCTTTTGATTGAAAATCTTTTGTTGCACCCTATATATCTAAGATTTCCATATCTTCCACTTTAGTTTTAGTTATTAAATCAATGTTGTGAGTTTTATTAAAAATTGATGATTCATCATTAAAAATTCTTCACACTACCTTTTCTAGAATTTTGGATTGTATTTATAATTCTTAGGATTTACCTAAAAGAATTGAGTTAAAAGTACTTAATAGAAGCTAGTTTCAAACCCTTGATTTTGAAGGAATCCCCTTTAGATGTCAAAACGGTTTTTAGGTTGGACATCTCTCTGATTCCTACCAAAAAGATAAGCATAAGCATGAATCTTCTTGGGGAAAGGAGGCTAATAAGTAACAACTTGAAGTTGTGGCGGTTAATCTAGCTTACTAAAAAGTAATGGCTTCAGAGAGGTCCAAAGGATTAAATAAGGTTAATGAAAATTCATTGGTCAGATCAAATCAAATGTTGAGTCTATTGATCATATTAATATTAATGTTAATAAGTATGAAAATGTTAGAGGTAACCATAAGGAAATAAATGGAATTTTAAATTTGAATTATGTCAAATTGGGGGAAAATGAGGAATGGAAGCTATTAAAAATAGGAAAAAAGAACATCATATTCATAGATCTCCATCCTAGAGATCTTTGAAGGATGAACAAAGTAATCATGGATTTTTAGTTTGATCAATTTGGTCCTTTTGTTGAAGTATATGTTATTTATTTGTTTGGTCAAATTTACCTTAACATTTTTTAGTGTTAAGCCAAACCACCTTTTTATCATAATCTATATATGGTGTAAGGGATCAAGACCTTTTAATTCTTGATCATTGATCAGAAAATAAACAACCCTTGAATAATAATACCCTCCTTCACTACAAAGTTATCAACGTCATAACTACAGTCATAATAATTACATCTAGTTCACATATTTTAAAATTCAATATTACATGTTATCTTACTTTCTAAGCTATTATTAATTATCTATATGAATTAGTTAAATCCAATAATAAGTATAAGTATACAATCATTAATGTATAATATTAATCCTTAATCATCCCACATTATACTCATAATACTCCTAAACTATAAACATGGTTAAAATGAATCTTTGTAAAGTCTAGAATAACCTAGGAATAAGAATAGTCATACATTAAGAATGATATAATGCCTAATATACATCCTCTTGATGAAATTATTATGACCATTGAGAATGACATTATTAATTTATTATATTCAATAGAGATTAGTTTGCGGGTTAATTATATTTCTCTTTAGTACTTCCAAAAAAAAACAATTTTATATATCTAACAATTTTTAAAAATCAAAATAGTTGAATGTTGTATTATATTTAACATTTTAATATCTCTATTTTTACTCCAAAATATAAAATAAAACTTCTTAACTCAAGTAGTTTTATTATAAAAAAATGTAAATTGCATAGGTGGTGCATCTTATTTCCTATTATGGTAGAGGGTGCCCTTTAGGCACAAAGTGGAGGAGGACATGTAGGTGGATCAATAGTTACTATGCCTCATGTTCCTCCTATGATTATGTATATATAGTTTGAAAATATTTTCATTATTTTATTGTTGGCATTGATATTGATTTCATGTATTTTTTGTTTTGAGGAGATGATGAGTATTGAAAAACTATCATAGAATCAACCCTTCAAATTTTGAGTAGACATGTTTCAT